>JAJJMB010010315.1:325795-411366 GCA_023531105.1 Papaver atlanticum | reverse complement strand
GTAATCTATTTATACCCGAAAGATGCATCGAATCTCCTCCATAACTTAAAAAAATCTTCTCTTTATTATTTTTATTCTCACGGCAATAATTTCCATTTTTTGATCTGCCACGCGCAAGCAGCTGTATTTATTTCATTCTATACCTTCTTCACGCTCCAGGATAACTATTGAGTCTTCCAAACACGTGCAATACACGTTTAAATTTCTCACAACTCGTGCAAGCTCATGTTTTTCCTCCAACTCCCTGTTTGGATTAAAACAAGTTATCCAGCCAAATTTGATCGATAAAATCACCCATACTAGCTTTCTATAGTCATATCACGTCTACCCACTAAGTTTCAGGGATTGAATCTCACTAAATCACGTCCAAACATCCGATTGAAATTCTGCCAGTGAAAGGGAATATTTTCCCGCCAAAAATATTTTTTTGAATTTGAGAAGAACATGTCCTCCCCCTAATCCTGCACGGGTGTCCCTTTAGCACTTGTCTTATGGGGTGCAAATAGTAATTTTTTGGCGTAGATAGTAATTTTTCCGGGGTTCCTCCGACACATTTTTGGGGTGCTTCCGGTGCCTTTCTGGGGTGCCTTTAGTACTCTATCCTGGGGGTGTAAAACACCACTTTTCGAGCCAATTTCGCCGCAAGAGCTTATTTCTCTAAAAATACCTACAAAGACATAAAATAACAAAATAAATACAAAATCGAACACTAAAAATATATACAATTGAGACATATTAGACACAATAATGCGTCTATCAAGATGCACCAGAGTTATTTTTTAAAATCTTCCAGGAGTGCCAGATCAAGGGAAATACCCAGATTGCTTGATGTACACCTTCTATTGGATCAAGGGAAGTGTCAAGCCAACAACAACCAAGTCGCAGAGTGTGATGAAGAAAACTAAAACGGTAAAAAAGATGCAAGCAAAGAGAGTCGATATGGCTGATGTCGTTTTATAGTTGTAGTGGTAAAAAGGTTCGTTGCTCGAACTTGTGAAGGATTTTCGATAATTAAATAGAATTGTTTTGACAATAATAAGAAAATACCGAAACTTTGGATTCCACCATTGACCAATTAATTGATAAACTCTAATCAATATTCATGCAATATTCTTCTTTAAAGTGATTCTAATATTTGCCTCTAATAGATTTTTGAAGTAATAATTGTAAGCACGAAGCATGAAACATCAAAAGTATTAAAACCAAGCATGTCCCATCAAAACACTTCACAACTACTCAATAAAAACCAATTTTTCTTTTAAGTTCTATGCAAAAAATCATGTAAAATAATTGCAATAAATAATTAAAATAGAATTATACCACTTTTCATGGAACAATGGCTTCCTCCGTCGCCTCGGCTAAGGGGTTTAGCTCCTCATATTAATCACTTGCTCAAAATACATATTTGGTGTTCAAAAGTTGATTAAAAGAGTGAAAAGTGCTAAGCAGCGGATTCTGTAGTTGCTGAAGGTCTAAAACAGAAGTCCGAGTCGTTGCTGAAGAGCTTCTGTGACTGATGGAAGATGCGACCGTACCTCGTTGTCACTGAAAATAAGTCTGCCACTGCGACTGATTCTGAGGGTCTAATGTTCTTCGTCTTCTTCTTCACAGCAGCAGCAGGAAAGTTTCTGAACTCGACTCTGTGATTTTTTTCTCGCTTCTCTATAGCTCTAAACTTCTCCAAACTCCCCCAAATTGTTTGTATATCTAAATATGACTCGAATCAACCTATATATAGCCTCCAAACACAAAATCTCTCGAGTTAATCCAAATATTTTTGTTTTTTTCTTCACCGCACGTTATGGGATTTTAATCTTCTTTTTACGCGTTAACTTGGTTTCCAAACTCTCTCAAACTCTCTCAGGACTGAATAAAGACTCCATACACTCCTATCTTGCCGTAAACTCTTCACAAATTCTTTTGTAAACCGAAAATAACTCAAATTGTGAATTCTCCCTGTTTTGCTCCAACACGGATTTCTATCCCTGTTTAATCGATTCTACAGCTCATACCATACTTGTTTATCCTTAACAGAGTTAACCCAACGAAAATCAGCCCTTGAATCGTCTTAAAAATCATCCAAAATCCAAACAGAAAATTTCTGTTTTCTGTAAAAAAAATCCCGCCAAAATCTGTTTTGAAAATTTGAGAAGAAATGTGACCTCCCCCTATCCAGTGCCGGTCTGTGCTTAGCAGCTGCTTGGAAATGGGTTACCCCTTATCCAAAATGAGAGTCCGAATAGCAAGTGTCCTCCCAGGAGCCTATAACAACTTTTCGAGCCAATTTTCCCAAAAATGTTTATTCCCCAAAAATACCTACAAAGGGATAAAATACCAACATTAGTACAAAAATGGGTACTAAAAATATACACAATAGAGATGAAAATAGACACATAAATGCGTCTATCAATGGCCTACAAACTTCTTACTGCATCAGGAGATGAAAAAAGCTGGAGTGAATTTACCAACTCAAAATTCCTTAGCAATTGCTTACTTGATAATGGTGAAACAGATTAGACTGAAAAACTCTTACCCTAATTAGCTTTTAATGTCATTTTGGATAGTAGATTACTAGTAGATAATATTTTGACATATGTTTTGTCTTATGGATAACTTATGTTGTTAGAGTGCTTCTCGGTCGAACTCGCAAGCGTTGTTATCTCAAGCTTGTTTGTAAAGTTTAGTTGCCAAAACTATAAGTTTTGATTTCTAGTCTACTTATAGCTAAGTAACGGATTAGGATAGAAAGTGTAGTTGAGCATTAGACTTCACGGGGTTCATCGATTGAAGACGAAGAACTACTAAGGGGAGCTTGTGGAACTTCACCAACAAAAGGTATGCGGAGACTTGAACTCATCTATCAGTCAAAAGTTTATTTACTCTATCTCCTATTTGAGACAAAAGTCGTATAACTATATAGACTTCGATTATACACATTTGATATTTCGAGCTGAGTTTAACTCGATTACATATTTCTCGAAATATGTGTTGGTAAGATTTCGCTTTAACCAAGTTCATCTTATATTCTTGACGAAAGTCAAAAGATGATCATGTGAAAATCGCCTGGTAACATCTTACATGATTTGTGTGAGACAGTCATTTGATGTAGACTCGGAATGTTTTGTATAGATCTATCGATCACTTGAAAATTGCTTTGAAGCTAATAGTTTGTGTGAGACACATATTGTCGTCTTCCAAGATTGTTTCAATGATTGAAGTTGGGTTTATAACAATTAAACATGATTGGATATAGCACAGTATGCATACTTGTATGCTAACTGTTGCAAGTTATTCCAAGTCCGGGAACCATGGTATGCATACCCATATGCGTACTGGTTGGTTTAATGAAAGTACGGGAACTTAGTATGCAAACCCGTATGCGTACAGGCGTAAGTTAACGTCTGGAAATTAACCTAATTTTGGAAGGTATGCGTACCCGTTCGCATACTGGCGAACCCAAACTAAGTCCGGCCACTTAGGTATGCGTACCCGTTTGCATACTTGAGTAGATTATGTTCTAAAATCGGTTTGTTCATGAACTAATATATTTATATAATAAGGAATACAATCTTTTGCAAACCGTGGCTATAATGTTCATGAATTGATTCGAGTGAATCAAAATCGATTTTGCTTCAATTGTGTCTTATATACTTCTATGAGAATATAAACAATTGAACAACTCTAGAACTAGTTTCCTTTGAGTCATTTGAACTAGTTGTGTTAAGATGAACAAGGTTGATATGAAAGTGTTCATATGGCTAACTTGGGTTAACTATTGTTGAGCCAACAAGGTGTACACGTTTAGGTACGGTTACCCATATCTAAATGAAGTCACTTTTCATTTGTGTGTAACAAGCTAAGTTCGATCTAACGGTTGAAAGATATTAGTTTGAGTCTAATCATGTTTTCATCTAACAATGAATATTGAATACTTTGTAACCAAGGTAACATAGATTGCAAACCCTAATTTGAAGACTATATAAGGGAGAATTCTAGCAACTGGTAAACCTAATCCCTACACCTCCGGTGTGAAACTAGTTGAGACTAGAGTCGATTCTCCTTTAACCTAGGTTTTTCTAAAACCGTTATAGGTTAATGACTTAAAGACTTCATTGGGATTGTGAAGCTAGACCCAACTATTTTTTCTGTAGTTGCGTGTTCTAATCTTGCTGTTTTCTATCGTGATTGAGCACTATCTTCTCTCAGATTTGCTCAAGATTTAATCTTCGATAGGCAAGATAAAAAGTAGTCACAAACATCTTCATCTCATCGTTTGTGATTCCACAATATCTTGTTTCGCTACCATACGATTAAGATTATTGTGAGGTAATTGATATTACTAGGCTGTTCTTCAGGAATATAAGTCCGGTGTATCAATTGGTTCATGTTCACCTTGATTTATCAAAAGACGGAACAAAACTCATAGGCATTTCTGTGGGAGACAGATTTATCCATTCAATAGCCTTTTCTGTATGAGACAGATTGGTTTATCAAGTCTTCGACTTTGGGTCGTAACAACTCTTAGTTGTGGGTGAGATCAGCTAAGGGAATCAAGTGCGTAGAGTCCTTCTGGGATTTAGAGGCCTAAGGAACGTGATTATACCTTAATCAGTGTGAGATTGGTTAGGGCTCAACTACATTCCAGTCCGAAGTTAACTTGGAGTAGGCTAGAGTCTGTAGCGGTTTAATACAGTGTGGTGTTCAAATCTGGACTAGGTCCCTAGGTTTTTCTGTATTTGTGGTTTCCTCGTTAACAAAAGTTATGGTATCTGTGTTATTTCTTTTCTGCAATATATTTGTATATATAATTGAAATATCACAGGTTGTACGTAGTTCAATCAATTAGATAATCCAACCTTTGGTTGTTGATATAAATTGATTGACACTTGAACATTGGTCTTTGGTACCGTTCAAGTTGTTTCACATAATAATCAGGCTCGCGGATTTATATATGCTTGATTTGCTGATTACATTATGAAACAGAGATACAACTTTTGGATATATTTCTATTGATTGAGTCTGACTGTCTAGTTGATTCTCTTGGAATTATATTGGAGTTTGTACATACAGATTACCTAAATGAAATATTGGGTGAGGTTGTTAGACCCCCACTTTTTCAATTGGTATCAGAGCAGGCAAACACGTTTAAGACCTCATAAGTCTGTGTTTGTAATCGACTGACTTTATGGACATAAGTGCCATCTCTGTAAACGTACCACCTGAAAAAGCGTGGGTCTAACAACCACACCCAATATTTCGTTTGGCAATCTGAATAGATAAACTCCAATATACTTTCAAGAGAATCAACTAGGCAGTTAGACTCAATCTAGAGAAAAGTATATCAAAGAGTTTTATATCTTTATCTCTTAATTCAATCTGCAATCAGAATATAAGAGAAATAACTTGAACGGTACCAAAGACCAATGTTCAAGGATCAATCAATTTCAATCAACAACCAAAGGTTGGATTTACCAATTGATTGATTCAACGTACAACCTTTTATATTTCAATTATTTAACAAAATATAATATGGAAAAGAAATAACACAGACACCAGAAGTTTTGCTAACGAGGAAACCGCAAATGCAGAAAACCCCGGGACCTAGTCCAGATTTGAACACCACACTGTATTAAGCCGCTACAGACACTAGCCTACTACCAATGAACTTTTGACTGGACTGTAGTTGAACCCTAATCAATCTCACACTGATTAAAGGTACATTTGCGCTCCTTACGTCTCTGATCCCAGCAGGATACTAGGCACTTGATTCCCTTATATGATTTAACCCACAACCAAGAGTTTCTACGACCCAAAGTCGAAGACTTAATAAACAAATCTGTCTCACACAGAAAAGTCTATAGGAATAGATAAATCTGTCCCCATAGATATACCTACGAGTTTTGTTCCGTCTTTTGATAAATCAAGGTGAACAGAAACCAATTGATATACCGGACTTATATTCCACAAGAACACCCTAGAAATATCAATCACCTCACAATAATATTAATCGTTTAGTAGCGAAACAAGATATTGTGGAATCACAAACAATGAGACGAAGATGTTTGTGACTACTTTTTATCTTGCCTATCGGAGATTAAATCTCGAGCCAATCTTAAAGAAGATAGTACTCAAACACGATAGAAACGGCAAGATCAGATCACGCAACTACATAGTTGGGTATGGATTCACAATCCCAATGAAGTCTTTAAGTCGTTAACCTACAGGGTTTCGTGAAAAACCTAAGATTAAAGGAGAATCGACTCTAGCTTATACAACTAGTATCACACAGGAGGTTTGGGGATTAGGTTTCTTAGTTGCTAGAGTTCTCCTTTATATAGTTTTCAAATCAGGGTTTGCAATCTAAGTTACCTTGGTAACAAAGCATTCAATATTCACCGTTAGATGAAAACCTGATTAGATTCAATCTAATATCTTTCAACCGTTAGATCGAACTTAGCTTGTTATACACAAATGAAGTGTACCCTCATTTAGGTTTAGTAACCATACCTAAACGTGTACACCATGTTGGCTCAACCGTAGTTAACCGAGGTTAGCTATAAGAACACTCTTATATCAACCTTATTCATCTTAACTATAACTAGTTCAAATGACTCAAATGAAACTAGTTAAAGAGCTGTTCAATTGCTATATTCTCATAGAAGTATACAAGAACACAATTGAAGCAAAATCGGTTTGATTCACTCGAATCAATTCATGAACATTATAGCCACGGTCTGCAAAGAATGCATTCCTTAATATATAAATATATTATTTCATGAGCCAACCGATTTTAGAACTTTAACCACTCAAGTATGCAAACGGGTATGCATACTTAAGTAGCCGGTCTGAGTTTGGGTTCGCCAGTATGCAAACGGGTATGCATACTTAGTTCACATCCAAATCCTATCAGAAATTCCCGGACCTATACCTTACGTAAGTATGCGTACCGGTATGTGTACTTGGTACACGGAATTTCACAACTACAAGTACGCATACGGGTATGCATACTTTAGTTCCGGTCATGGATCACATATATGCAAGTATGCACACTATGTTTATAATCCAATGATGGCTAAGTATTCTAAACTCTTATTTCAATCATTGAAACTTTCTTAGAGGATAACAATAGCCGTTTTCACACACTATTAGCATCAATGCAATTTTCAAGTTATTGTAATAATCATAACGAAACATTCCAAGTTTACACCAAATGATTGTATCACACAAACCATGTAAGATGTTACTTGGCGATTTTCACATGATCATCTTTTGACTTTTGTCAAGAATATAAGATGAACTTGGTTGAAGCAAAAGCTTACCAACACATATTCCGAGAAATATGTAAGCGAGTTAAACTCAGCTCGAAATCTCAAATGTGTATAATCGACAAATATATAGTAATACGACTTTTGTCTCAATATAAGAGATAGAGTAGAAATAGACTTTCCAAGTGATAGATGAGTTTTAGTCTCCACATACCTTTTGTTGATGAAGTTCCACAAGCTCGCCTTAGTAGTTATTCGTCTTCATTTGATGAACGCCGTGAAGTCTAATGCTCAACTACAAGATCTATCCTAGTCCGAGACATTACTATAAGTAGACTAGAAATTAAAACTTATAGTTTTGATCACTAACATTGACAAACAAGCTTGAGATAGCAACGCTTGCGAGTTCGACCGAGCAGTGCTCTAACACCACTAGTTTCGATGGCTCAAATTACTTATGGTGGAAAATTTATATGCGTGCCTTTCTTCAAGCGTGTGATTTTCAATCATGGGTTTATGTTGTTAATGGCTATGATCCTCCAATGGTTACAGTAGACGGTGTCTCTATTGCAAAGGATATTGGTAGATATGAACCTAATGAGATTCTCGTTGCAAATCAAAATTCTAACGGTTTAAATGCTATTATTCATGCCATTACCCCAGATCTTCAGCACCATGTGACTACGTGCACTCGGTCTAAAGATGCGTGGGATATCTTAGAACTGTATTCGAAGGGAATACCTCTGAAAAGGAAGCTAGGCTTCAAAACCTAAATTCTGATTGGGAAAACCTTCGTATGGCTGAAGAAGAATCATTTAATAAGTTTAATCACAAAGTGTCTGAAATTGTTAATGCATGTTTTGCGTTGGGTAAGACTATTCCTGAAAAGGACATTGTGATGAAAATTCTCAGATCGTTGCCAGCCAAATACGATTCTCAGAAACATGCCATCGTTGAAGGAAAAAACCTTAGTACGCTTTCCAGAAATACTCTTGTTGGAAAGTTAAAAATACTTGATCTTGAACAAAACACAGTCGGAAAATCTGCGTTCAATGTTGTGACCAACACAAGTGAATTCTCTAACTTGTCTTGGGCTGATGAATGTTGTTCCAATCATGTTGATTTTGATAAATCACTGATTACATAAAAGATCAAGGATATTGTAAAAAGAAGCAAAAGATGTGGGAAACGTATCTCACTGGTTAATGCTTCAGATGATTCAATACAAGAAAAATCATCCCATGTTGTCAATTTCGTGCATGCTTCCGATGTGTGCAATGAATTTTCATCTCTCGCATCAGAAACTTCTTCCTACTCAAATTCTGATTCAGAGTTTGAGTCTGACACTGAGATTTTTAAATTCTTGAATAAGTGTGAAGAAATTCACTAAGAAAAGCTCCAACTAAAGGCTTCGTTGGAGAAACTTGAATCATCGCTTCAGGTGATAAATCTTGAGATAGATTTTCTTAATGATAAATTCACCAGAACCCTATCTCTGAAGAAAAACGAGATTAATACTCTTAAGTGTGACCTGCAAAGGTTGTCTGGAAGTTCTGACAAAATCTTAGCAATGTTATTCGGTCAGAAGTCTTTTGGAAACACAAATGGTTTAAGGTTCAAAAGAAAAACTGTGAGCACAAACAATTCGTTTATTCCAGCCGGTTTTGGAATAATTGATGATAAATGTTGTGATAAATAGGAGGCAAATAATCAAGACAATAAATCTTCTTTGATTTGTTCGTTTTGTGAAAATGCAAATCATGTCCAAAATAAGTGTTGGAAATTCAAGAGGAACAACAAAAGGATTGCCAAACTTCAAAATGACATGCAAAGAATGAATCTGACCTTGGGTAATCAACAGGGTTCTCCTGAAGACAAGAAGATATCTAAGAGAACCAGATTCAGACGAGGTAAGAAGTCTATTTATACAACGAACCTTGATAAGTCACTATGTGATAAAAGATGTGAGCATTTTGCTCACTCCGTCACTATCTAATACTAGTGATGTCTGCATCCTCATCTTTAACTTGAGAAAATGAGGATTGCATCAAGGTTGCTCAAGTTTTGTATATTTGTTAATTTCTTATTTTTATGTTAAGAAAATATCTTCTTAGTTAAAATAGATAATGGATCATGAACCGTAAAATACTTTTTCAAAGTTCTTCTAGGGTTTGGTTGTTCATTGGTCTATTTGTTAGAGCACTGCTCAGTCGAACTCGCAAGCGTTGCTATCTAAAGCTTGTTGTCAAGTTTAGTTGCCAAAACTCTAAGTCTTGATTTCTAGTCTACTTATAGCTAAGTCTCGGACTAGGATAGAAAGTGTAGTAGAGCTATAGACTCCACGGCGTTCATCATACAAAGACGAAGAACTACTCAAGGAACTGGTGGAACTTCATCGACTAAAAGGTATGTGGAGACTTGAACTTATCTATCACTCAAAAAGTCTATCTACTCTATCTCCTATCTTGAGACAAAAGTCGTATTGCTATATAGACTTCGATTATACACATTTGCTATTTCGAGCCGAGTTTATCTCGCTTATCTTTTTATCGAAATATGTGTTGGTAAGCTTTCGCTTTGGCCAAGTTCATCTTTACAAGTGACGAAAGTCATGTTGATTATTTCAATATCTTGAAAATTGCTTTAATGAAAAATAGTGTGTGAATAACCTCTATTTAACATCCTATAAGAATGTTTCAATGATTGAAGTAAAGAGTTTAGAACATGTAACCATCTTTGGATATAAGCATATGATGTGTTTGCGCATTAGTGTATAAGTCCAAAACCGGGAACCAAATGTATGCATACTTGTGTGTGTACTAAATGGTTGATGGAGTCTGGGTAAGTATGCATACCCGTACGTATACTGGCGGAAGTTCACGTCCGTGAATTTCTGCTGAGTTTGGAAATCAAAACCAACTCAATCCGGTTACCTAAGTATGCGTACCCGTACACATACTGGAGGAAAGTTCATGTCCGTGAATTTCTGCTGAGTTTGGAAACCAAAACAAAATCAAATCCGGTTACTGAAGAACGCATACCCGTACGCATACTTTCGTGTGTTACTTTTTAATATTGGTTTATTCGTGAACTTAAACTTATATAAACTAAGGAATGCATATTTGCAAACCGTGGCTATAAAGTTCATGAATCGATTCGAGTGAATCAAAACCGATTTTGCTTCAATTGTGTCTTGTATACTTCTATAAGATCTAAGCAATTGAACAACTCTTGAACTAGTTCATTTGAGTCATTTGAACTAGTTATGGTGAAGATGAATATGGTTGATATGAAAGTGCTCATATGGTTAACCATTTGGTTAACTACTGTTGAACCAACGACTTGTACACGTTTAAGTACGGTTACACAAACCTAAATGACGTATATTTCATTTGTGTATAACAAGCTAAGTTCGATCTAACGGTTGAAAGGTATTAGCTTGAATCAGTGTGATACAGATTTGTTTATTAAAGTCTTCGACTTTGGGTTGTAGCAACTCTTAGTTGTGGGTGAGATCAGCTAAGGGAATCAAGTGCGTAGTATCCTACTGGGATCAGAGACATAAGGAGCACAACTGTACCTTGGATCAGTGTGAGATTGATTGGGGTTCAACTACAGTCCAGACCGAAGTTAGTTTGTAGTAGGCTAGTGTCTGTAGCGGCTTAATACAGTGTGTGTTAAATATGGACCAGGTTGATGTAATTTTAGATAGTGGTAAGAAATAGGGTTGTCGTTCACTCGGATTCGTAGAGATTAAAGTTTTTCAAAATACTAAATAAATATATACAAAGACTATTAACAATGGGCGAGAGGTACTGGGACTAAGGATTTAGCCAATCTTTATAACATAAGGTTCACTTATTTATTCTCAACAATTTTAGCTCAAGAAATATAAACATGGACTCTATTTTTGCCAAGGTAGATTCTCAAAACATTGATTGTAAATGTTAAGCATGGGACATCAAATCACCTAAGCTAAGCATGACCCATCTAATCAAATGACAACCAATTTAATCAAATCATATTTCAATTAATTTTAATGCAAAAGTCATAAAAAGAATAAAAATAAATTTACCCATGCATGAAGTTCGGCCTCCTCCGTCGTCCCAGTGTTGGGGTTTAACTCATCATGTCGAAAACACACTCAAAATATGTATTCATGGCTCAAAAAGTGTTTACAAGAAGAGAAAATAATGAAACAGGAAATCTGCAACAGCACAGGTGCGTTACAGACCAACTGTTTCAACTCTCAACTGTTATGATGAAGATAATCGTTACAAATATGAAAATAAATGTTGCAGAAGAGCATGAAGAAACTGTTACAATGAATATAAATGTTGCAAACCCGTTGAAGAAACTGTTACAACGAAGATAAATGTTGCAAACCAGATGAAGAAACTGTTACAACCAGTTGAAGAAACCGTCGCTGTTTCCCTGTTCTTCACGAGCAGCAGCAGCAGCAGCAACAACAGAGTTCTGAAAACTCTTAATTCACGCCTCCTTAGCTCTCCTATCGACCCCAAACTCTCTACCCCCCTTCTATGTGATCCTAGGAACCTATTTATACATAATTGCGACATTTAATCTCCTCCATTAACTACAAATAATCTTCTTTTACTCGGGTATATTTTTTTCCATTTTTTTCATTGATTTTGATTTTCACGCATCTGCAGCTGTATTTATTTCCTTATATACCTTCTTCACGCTCTATAATATCGATTAAATCTTCCAAGCACGTGCAGTACACGTTTAAATTTCTCACAACTCATGCAAGCTCATGTTTTTCCTCCAACTCCCTGTTTGGATTAAACCAAGTTATCCAGCCAAATTTGATCGATAAAATCACCCATACTAGCTTTCTATAGTCATATCACGTCTACCCACTAAGTTTCAGGGATTGAATCTCACTAAATCACGTCCAAATATCCGATTGAAATTCTGTTGTTAATGAAAATATTTTCCCGCCAAAATTCATTTTTTGAATTTGAGAAGAACATGTCCTCCCCCTAATCCTGCACGGGTGTCCCTTTAGCACTTGTCTTATGGGGTGCAAATAGTAATTTTTGGGCGTAGATAGTAATTTTTCCGGGGTTCCTCCGACACATTTCTGGGGTGCTTCCGGTGCATTTCTGGGGTGCCTTTAGTACTCTATCCTGGGGTGTAAAACACCACTTTTCGAGCCAATTTCGCCGCAAGAGCTTATTTCTCTAAAAATACCTACAAAGACATAAAATAACAAAATAAATACAAAATCGAACACTAACAATATATACAATTGAGACATATTAGACACAATAATGCGTCTATCACAGGTCCCGGGGGTTTTCTGCATTTGCGGTTTCCTCGTTAAAAAAACTTCTGGTGTCTGGGTTATTTCTTTTCCGCATTATATTTTGTTATATAATTGAAATATCACAGGTTGTGCGTTGAATCAATCAATTGGGAAATCTGACCTTTGGTTGTTGATTGAAATTGATTGATACTTGAACATTGGTATTTGGTACTGTTCAAGTTAATTTCTCTTGTATTCAATTAAACTCGCAGATTTCTATTTGCTTGAGTAAGGATTGAATCTAGAAATTGAGATATAACTCTTTGATATACTTTTTATTAAGATTGAGTCTGATTGTCTAGTTGATTCTCTTAAAAGTATATTGGAGTTAGTCCATACAGATTTCTAAGCGAATTATTGGGTGAGGTTGTTGTACCCCCACTTTTTCAATTGGTATCAGAGTAGGCAAACACGTTTAAGACCTTATAAGTCTGTATTTGTAGCGATCTAACTCTATGGACAGAAATGCTATCTCTATAAACGTACCACCAGTCTTCGATGTCTCAAATTACTTGTGGTGGAAAATTGATATGCGTGCATTTCTTCAAGTGCGTGATTTTCAATCATTGGTTTATGTATTTAATGGCTATGATGCTCCCGTTGTGGCAGTAGGAGATACAACCATACCGAAAGATATTGGTGCATATGACGCTGCTGAGATACTTGCTGCAAAGCAAAATTCCGACGGTTTGAATGCCATCATACATGCCATTACCCCAGATCTTCAGCACCATGTGACTACGTGCACTCGGTCTAAAGATGCTTGGGATATCTTAGAAACCGTATTCGAAGGGAATACCAGTGAAAAGGAAGCCAGGCTTCAAAACCTAAATTCCGATTGGGAAAACCTTCGTATGGAAGATGAAGATTCATTTGATGGGTTTAATCACAAAGTGTCTAAAATTGTTAATGCATCCTTTGCATTGGGTAAGATTATTCCTAAAAAGGACATTGTGATGAAAATTCTCAGATCGCTGCCATCTAGATACGATTCTAAGAAGCATGCCATCGTTGAAGGAAATAACCTTGATGCTCTTTCCAGAAACACTCTGGTTGGGAAGTTAAAGATCTTTAATCATGAGCATACATCATAATCTGGGAAGGATGTTTCTTTTGAAGCACAGAAGAACAATAAATTACTTGAGAAAAGTAAAAGGGTTTGCATCTCTGAAGATGATCTTCCTGAGACTGATTCATCAGATGAAGATCTTGACAAGTCAGTCTCATTGATCACAAGACAGTTTAGAGATCTTTTATTGAAGAGAAGTAAACGGTTCTCCAGAGACAAACCCAGATCGTCAGTTAAACCTCACAATTGCATTCCTCCTAAAACATGGATGCTGACGAGGCTGATGACGAGGATATGCCATAGTGCTTTAAGTGTGAAGGTTTTGGTCATTTTGCAAATGAGTGTCCAAATTGAAAGAAATACACTGGAAACAAAGGTCTTGCTGCAACTCTTGATGAAATGTCTGACAACTATGATTCTAATGAAGACGAAAAGTCAAGTGTTGCACTTGTTTGTGAAAATATTGATTTTGATAATTGTAGCAATATATACATCAATCTTGATATTCTTTCAGAAGAAAACTCAACTGATCTGGAAGAAAAAATTGACCTTTCCGTTGGAAACTCTTTGTCTAATTTTACAGGTTCTACCTTGTGTCTAGAAGCTTATACATCTCGGATACCTGAATTATATTCCAGGTTGACATGCTCATATTGTTCGCTTAAGGGTCATGAGCTATCAAAGTGTTACAAGTACAAACACAAATTATGACATGTCAACAAACTTCAACGAAGAGCAAATCGATTAGCAAACAAGCTCAAACTTGTTCAAAAGACCGCAGAGGTATGTAAGATTTTATCTTCGTCAAAGAAGTTAGTTTCCAAGGATAAGACAAGACCATTGGAAATGAAGTTATGGTCTAAAAACTATGAGAAACAGGGTTCTATGAATTCCAATCAAAAGGGATATGATGGACAGATTATTGTTCATCCCAGCATAACTTAAATTTTGTTGGTTAGTGCATCTTGTCTCATGTGCCTGATTAAAAGAGACAAGATTTTGCACACCTCAGGCTTTAAGAAAAGAAAACCCTTTAGTTGTTTTTTTGTCTTTCTTTTGTTTTTGCTCTAAGAGCATTGTGAAGTCTGGAATTCATGTCGCTTTTCATATCTAATTGATATTGGAAAGGACTTTCATGTTTAATCAATAAAAGAGGGTTAAAATTGACAATTCTGCCTTTTATAGGGTAAGAGTTGTGTGTACGTGAATCCTTTGAAGTGTATAAAGGTTCCGTAACCCTACATTCCTTTTTCCTTCCCTGAAACTCTTTTTATCCTAAGACTGCTTGTTGAGACTTAAGTTATGATTTCCTCTCATATGGATACTCCAAGCATCATGTCTTCTGATGGAAAAGATGTTAATATGATTGTTAAGCCATCAATCACGAAGGAAAAAGAGAGATCTCAGTTATCTTCAACTTTGAAAAGAAAAAGAAGGAATGTGAGGAAGCCAGGGCTGTTCCTTCAAATTCTCAGAAGTTTTCAGATGTTCTTGAAGAGTTGAAGGAGACAAGAAAGGAGATTCAGCAAATAAAGGCTTGTGTTTTGAGAACTCTAGAGATTAAGAAGGCCCTGGTTCGACATCTTCAATCTAGAAGGTTTGTTGGAATTGACTCCTTTCTTCACGAACCATATGTTCCTATGGCTATTGACGACAAGGAGTTCGGGGACGATAAAGAATTTTTCAGAGGTCTAAATGTCTAGGAAACTTCTTATGAGAATTTTATTCTTGTTTTAAGAAGAATAACTAGAGTTTGGAATAGCCATTATTGTGATTACACATAGCTATGTCCAACGTTTTTCATCTTCAATGTTTTTAGATTTATTTGTTTAAATTCTAAAGTTTGTTTGGAAGATGATTTTGCAGTACTAATCTTTATGGTTTTATATATTGCAATTTGTTATGGGATATGTGTGTTTGCGTCCGTGAACTATGATTGTCCCATACGTCGTACGTTGATATGCAAGTATTGATAAAAGAATGAATGAACTTTTGACAAAAACAAAAGATAAGCCTTTTATGTCATTATGCAAATATTGATGGAAGAAAGGATGAGGTTTTGTTTACAAAGATTTAGTCTATTATATGTCATTGTGCAAATAGTGATGAAAGATAGAATGAATCTTTGTTTATTCCGCAGTATTGATCTTCCCTGATCCATATTTTTTTATGTATATACTGTGCGGCTCCGTAAGTTTTCTTATGTTGAGCATTTTCCAATTAGATTAATCATGGGTTCTCTTGTGGTTAGTTTAGTTGAGTATTCCGGTTGAATTAGTCATGGATTCACTTGTGGTTAATTCAATTGAGTATTTTGGATACAAATTCATATTCTTATATGATTTGTTGTTGTCCAAAGAAATCCTTCTTTTCTTGTGAAAGTAAGGTCGCTCTTGTTGTTCTTTCGAGAATGACATTATATGGGGGAGAGTTCTTATTTGAACTTGTGCTTTATTGCCAAATCATTGTGGGGAGTGCGGCTATGGAATATTGTAGGGGTTATCTTGTATCTTTATAAACTCCTTGACGAATGCATTTAGTTTCGGCTATATGATTGTATCTAAAAAGTTGATATGTGCTTTCTTTTGGTCATGAAATGTCTCTATAAAAATTTCATTAGGATCCCACTAGTTTTCGTACCTTTGCCATTTTTATTGACAAAAAGGGGGAGAATTAATGTGTAGTTCACACTACAAATACATATGGTTTTCGGATCATTATGTAAGGGGGAGTGGTTTCCATGTGAGATGGATTATTGACTAAGGGGGAGTGATACATATCACCATAGTATTTTTGTCATAGTTATGATACAATTGAACTTTGATGCTGTGTAATAATACTATGACATTGTGTAACAATGATTGAGAGCTCTTGTTTTCTCATTGTTATGGCTACGGATTTTCAACAACGATGATGCTGAACTTACAACCTTTGGAATCATTGGAATACTTGAAAGTGACCAAGATATCGAGTAATGTTGAAGAACCAAGGAGATCAAGCATGTGGAAGAGAAGCTGCAAAGTTTATTTTTTGTATTCCATATGTATTGATAGTTTTGTCACTAAAATTGACAAAGGGGGAGATTGTTAGAGCACTGCTCGGTCGAACTCGCAAGCGTTGCTATCTTTAGCTTGTTGTCAAGTTTAGTTGCCAAAACTATAAATCTTGATTTCTAGTCTACTTATAGCTAAGTCTCGGACTAGGATAGAAAGTGTAGTTGAGCTTTAGACTCCACAGCGTTCATCATATAAAGACGAAGAACTACTAAAGGCACTGGTGGAACTTCATCGACTAAAAGGTATGTGGAGACTTGAACTTATCTATCACTCAAAAAGTCTATCTACTTTATCTCCTATCTTGAGACAAAAGTCGTATTGCTATATAGACTTCGATTATATACATTTGCTATTTCGAGCCGAGTTTATCTCGCTTATCTTTTTATCGAAATATGTGTTGGTAAGCTTTCGCTTTGGCCAAGTTCATCTTTACAAGTGACGAAAGTCATGTTGATTATTTCAATATCTTGAAAATTGCTTTGATGAAAAATAGTGTGTGAATAACCTCTATTTAACATCCTATAAGAATGTTTCAATGATTGAAGTAAAGAGTTTAGAACATGTAACCATCTTTGGATATAAGCATATGATGTGTTTGCGCATTAGTGTATAAGTCCAAAACCGGGAACCAAATGTATGCATACTTGTGTGTGTACTAAATGGTTGATAGAGACTGGGTAAGTATGCGTACCCGTACGCATACTGGCGGAAGTTCACGCCCGTGAATTTATGCTGAGTTTGGAAATCAAAACCAACTCAATCTGGTTACCTAAGTATGCGTACCCGTACGCATACTGGCTGAAAGTTCAAGTCCGTGAATTTCTGCTGAGTTTGGAAACCAAAACAAACTCAAATACGGTTACTTAAGTACGCATACCCGTACGCATACTTAAGTGTGTTACTTTCTAAAATTGGTTTATTCGTGAACTTAAACTTATATAAACTAAGGAATGCATATTTGCAAACCGTGGCTATAAAGTTCATGAATCGATTCGAGTGAATCAAAACCGATTTTGCTTCAATTGTTTCTTGTATACTTCTATAAGATCTAAGCAATTGAACAACTCTTGAACTAGTTCATTTGAGTCATTTGAACTAGTTATGGTGAAGATGAATATGGTTGATATGAAAGTGCTCATATGGCTAACCATTTGGTTAACTACTGTTGATCCAACGACTTGTACACGTTTAGGTACGGTTACACAAACCTAAATAATATATATTTCATTTGTGTATAACAAGCTAAGTTCGATCTAACGGTTGAAAGGTATTAGCTTGAATCTAATCAGGTTTTCATCTAACGGTGAATATTGAATGCTTTGTTACCACGGTAACTTAGATTGCAAACCCTGATTTGGAGACTATATAAAGGAGAAATCTAGCAACTGGGAAAGCTGTGTGGTACTAGTTGTATAAGCTAGAGTCGATTCTCCTTTAACCTTAGGTTTCTACCGAGACCCTGTAGGTTAACGACTTGAAGACTTCATTGGGATTGTGAAGCCAGACCCAACTATTTTCTATGTAGTTGCGTGATCTGATCTTGCTGTTTCTATCGTATTGAGTATAATTGTAAAATTGGCTCAAGATTAATTTCTCTGATAGGCAAGATAGAAAAGTAATCATAAACATATTCGTCTCATCGTTTGTGATTCCACAATATCTTGTTTCGCTAGTTGATTAAGATTATTGTGAGGTGATTGATAATTCTAGGTTGTTCTTCGGGAATATAAGTCCGGGTTATCGATTGGTTTATGTTCACCTTGATTTATCAAAATACAAAACAAAAACTCGTAGGTATTTCTGTGGGAGACAGATTTATCTATTCTTGTAGACTTTTCTGTGTGATACATATTTGTTTATTAAAGTCTTCGACTTTGGGTCGTAGCAACTCTTAGTTGTGGGTGAGATCAGCTAAGGGAATCAAGTGCGTAGTATCCTACTGGGATCAGAGACGTAAGGAGCGCAATTGTACCTTGGATCAGTGTGAGATTGATTGGGGTTCAACTACAGTCCAGACCGAAGTTAGTTTGTAGTAAGCTAGTGTCTTTAGCGGCTTAATACATTGTGTGTTCAATCTGGACTAGGTCTCGGGGTTTTTCTGCATTTGCGGTTTCCTCGTTAACAAAACTTATGGTGTCTGTGTTATTTGTTTTCCGCATTATATTTTGTTATATAATTGAAATATCACAGGTTGTGCGTTGAATCAATCAATTGGGAAATCCGACCTTTGGTTGTTGATTGAAATTGATTGATACTTGAACATTGGTCTTTGGTACCATTCAAGTTAATTTCTCTTGTATTCAATTAGACTTGCAGATTTCTATTTGCTTGAGTAAGGATTGAATCGAGAAATTGAGATATAACTCTTTGATATACTTTTTATTAAGATTGAGTCTGACTGTCTAGTTGATTCTCTTAAAAGTATATTGGAGTTAGTCCATACAGATTGCTAAGCGAATTATTGGGTGAGGTTGTTGTACCCCCACTTTTTCACTATTTATATTCATTTATGATCGAAATGCCCTTCACTTTTTTTATCTTTGAAAGATACAGTTTCGTGGCTCCTATAACTAGAGGTACCACAAAAAGGAATGTAGTTGAAGCAATTAATGTGTATCTTTGTGAAGGAATCAAATCCTCAAGGAAGAAGAATGAGAGATCTACAAATGATGAAGGTTCTTCCTCTAACTGCCTCTTGTCTGTTTGTCATTTTGATAATAACTTTAGAGGTATGGTGAAGGATTTCATCAACAAAAGAAATTATTTAAAATCTCAAGTCATTTTCTCTTTAGAAAATATAGCTCACTGTGAACATATCTTGTCTCTAACAAAGGAGACCTTGTGTGGACTAAAAAGAGAACTTAGTGAGTTAATTGATATTTCTGAAGATTTGGAGGATTTGAACGATCCCATAATCAATGGGTTTTTCAATAATGAGATGGAATTCTCAGTAGATGCTCTAAGAAAGCTCTACGATGTCTAGGAAACTTCTTATGAGAATTTATTCTTGTGTTTTAAGAAGGGTAACTAAGGTTTGGAATAGCAATTATTGTGAGTACACATAGCTATTGCTAACGATTTTCATCTTGCAATGTTTTTAGATTTATTTATTTAAATTTTAAAGTTTATTTGGAAGATGATTTTGCAGTATTAATCTTTATTGGTTTTATATATTGCAAAAAATTGTTATGGGATATGAGTGTTTGCGTCCGTGAACTATGATTGTCCCATATATGTCAAAAGTTAAGTCTATTATATGTCTTTAAGCAAATATTGATGGAGGATAGAATGAACTTTTGATAACAAAGATTAAGTCTATGATACCATTATGCAAATATTGATGAAAATATAATGAATCTTTGTATATTCCGCAGTATTGATCTTTCCCTGATCCACTTTTATGTGAAAGTACCGTGCGGCTCCATAAGTTCTCTTATGTTAAGCATTTCCGATTAAGTTAATCATGGGTTCTCTTGTGGTTAATTTAATTGAGTATTCTGGATACAAATTCATGTTTCATGTAATTTGTTAATGTCCAAAGAAATCATTCTTTTCTTGTAAAAGTAAGGTCGCTCTTGTTGTTCTTTCGGGAATGACATTTTATTGGGGGGAGTTCTTAATTGAACTTGTGTTTAATTGCCAAATCTTTGTGGGGAGTGCGGCTTTGGAATATTGTAAGAGTTTTCTTATATCTTTATAAACTCCTTGATGAATACACTAAGTTTCGACTATGTGAAATCATCGAAACAAAGTTGATATGTTCTCTTTTAGTCATGGAGTGTCTCTATGACATTGTATAACAATGATTGAAAGCTACTGTTTTCTCATTGTTATAGCTACAGATCTTCAATAACAATGATGCTGAGTTGAACACGTTCAGAATCACTGGAGTACTTGAAAGTGACAAAGATTTCGAGTAATGTTGAAGAACCAAGGAGATAGTGTATTTGGATGAGAAGCTACAAAGTTTATCTATTTTGTAATCCATGTGTATTGATAGTTTTGTCACTAAAACTCACAAAGGGGGAGATTGTTAGAGCACTGCTCGGTTGAACTCGTAAGCATTGCTATCTCAAGCTTGTTTGTCAAGTTTAGTTGCCAAAACGATAAGTTTTGATTTCTAGTCTACTTATAGCTAAGTCTCGGATAAGGATAGAAAGTGTAGTTGAGCATTAGACTTCACGGAGTTCATCGATTGAAGACGAAGAACTACTAAGGGGAGCTTGTGGAACTTCATTAACAAAAGGTATGTGGAGACTTGAACTCATCTATCACTCAAAAGTCTATCTATTATATCTCCTATTTGAGACAAAAGTCATATAGCTATATAGACTTCGATTATCCACATTTGATATTTCGAGCTGAGTTTAACTCGCTTACATATTTCTCAAAATATGTGTTGGTAAACTTTCGCTTTAACCAAGTTCATCTTATATTCGTGACGAAAGTCAAAAGATGATCATGTGAAAATCGCCTGGTAACATCTTACATGATTTGTGTGAGACAGTCATTTGATGTAGACTCGGAATGTTTCGTATTGATCTATCGATCACTTGCAAATTGCTTTAAAGCTAATAGTTTGTGTGAGACAGCTATTGTCGTCTTCCAAGAATGTTCCAATGATTGAAGTGGGAGTTTAGAACAATTAACCATGATTGGATATAGCACAATATGCGTACTTGTATGCTAACTGTTGCAAGTTATTCCAAGTCCGAGAACCTTGGTATGCATACCCATATGCGTACCGGTTGGTTTAATGAAAGTCCGGGAACTTAGTATGCATACCCGTATGCGTACTGACGTAAGTTCACGTACGGAAATTCAACTGAGTTTGGAAGGTATGCGTACTCGTTCGCATACTGGCGAACCCAAATTAAGTCCGGCCACTTAGGTATGCGTACCCGTTTGCATACTTGAGTAGGTTATGTTCTAAAATCGGTTTGTTCATGAACTAATATATTTATATAATAAGGAATGCAATCTTTTGCAAATCATGGCTATAATGTTCATGAATTGATTCGAGTGAATCAAAATCGATTTTGCTTCAATTGTGTCTTGTATACTTCTATGAGAATATAAACAATTGAACAACTCTAGAACTAGTTTCCTTTGAGTCATTTGAACTAGTTGTGTTAAGATGAACAAGGTTGATATGAAAGTGTTCATATGGCTAACTTCGGTTAACTATTGTTGAGCCAACAAGGTGTACACGTTTAGGTACGGTTACCCATATCTAAATGAAGTCACTTTTCATTTGTGTGTAACAAGCTAAGTTCGATCTAACGGTTGAAAGATATTAGCTTGAGTCTAATCAGGTTTTCATCTAACGGTGAATATTAAATGCTTTGTTACCAAGGTAACATTGATTGCAAACCCTGATTTGAAGACTATATAAGGGAAAACTCTAGCAACTTGGAAACCTAATCCCCACACCTCCTGTGTGATACTAGTTACGACTAGAGTCGATTCTCCTTTAACCTAGGTTTTCCTAAAACCATTATAGGTTAACGACTTAAAGACTTCATTGGGATTGTGAAGCCAGACCCAACTATTTTCTCTGTAGTTGTGTGCTCTGATCTTGCTGTTTTCTATCGTGATTGAGTACTATCTTCTCTAAGATTTGCTTGAGATTAAATCTCCGATAGGCAAGATAAAAAGTAGTCACAAACATCTGTGTCTCATCGTTTGTGATTCCACAATATCTTGTTTCCCTACCATACGATTAAGATTATTGTGAGGTGATTGATATTACTAGGCTGTTCTTCGGGAATATAAGTCTGATGTATCAATTGGTTCCTGTTCACCTTGATTTATCAAAAGACGGAACAAAACTCATAGGTATTTCTGTGGGAGACAGATTTATCTATTCAATAGACTTTTCTGTGTGAGACAGATTGGTTTATCAAGTCTTCGACTTTGGGTCGTAACAACTCTTAGTTGTGGGTGAGATCAACTAAGGGAATCAAGTGCGTAGAGTCCTGCTGGGATTCAGAGGCGTAAGGAACGCGAATGTACCTTAATCAGTATGAGATTGGTTAGGGCTCAACTACATTCCAGTCCGAAGTTAACTTGCAGTAGGCTAGTGTCTGTAGCGGCTTAATACAGTGTGGTGTTCAAATCTGGACTAGGTTCCGGGGGTTTTCTGCATTTGCGGTTTCCTCGTTAACAAAATTTCTGGTGTCTGTGTTATTTCTTTTTCGCATTATATTTGTATATATAATTGAAATATCACAGGTTGTGCGTAGTTCAATCAATTAGATAATCCAACCTTTGGTTGTTGATATAAATTGATTGACACTTGAACATTGGTCTTTGGTACCGTTCAAGTTGTTTCACATAATAATCAGGATCACGGATTTCTATCTATTTGATTTGTTGATTACATTGTGAAACAGAGATACAACTCTTGGATATATTTCCATTGACTGAGTCTGACCGTCTAGTTGATTCTCTTGGAATTATATTGGAGTTTGTCCATACAGATTGCCTATATGAAATATTGGGTGAGGTTGTTAGACCCCCGCTTTTTCATATGTTCTGTTTTTAACTTCAATGTTTTGTCTTGCTGTCTTATGGATACCAGTTCATTAGGTAAATGAACTGATAGAGAGTGCAAACTCTAATGGATACAAGTTCATTCCAGTAAATGAACTGATAGAATAACATTTCAATAGCAAATCTAGAAAAATTCTTAAAAAGGGAGTTCATTCCAGAAATGAAGTTCATTCTAGTAAATGAACTGATACAAATAGCAGTTCATTCCAGAAAATGAAGTACATATCCCATTGAATAACATTAACATTTCAATAGCAGTTCTAGAAAAAATGGAGTTCATTCCAGTAAATGAACTGATAGAATGGCAGTTCATTTCAGACAATGAAGTACATATCCCATAGAAATAACATTTCAAAGTAGCAGTTCTACAAAAAGAGGGAGTTCATTCCAGAAAATGAAGTTCACTCCAGACAATTAAGTGCATATCAAAAATTAAAAATAAAAACTACCACCAGTTCATATTCAAAAGTAATAGCAGTTTATATACCAAAAAAAAACATAAACTAAAAATAAAAGTTCAAACATACTACTCCAGCAGTAATTGACGACAGGTAGCTTTGTTGTGATTCCCAATCTTCTTGCAATTAGAGCACTTCATAGGCCTCCTCTCCTTCTCATAAGCACTACGAATACGCTTCTTTGGTGGTCTTCCTGGAGATGGCCTTGGAATACCAGGAAGAACTCTGTCTTCAGGTTCATACACTTTAGGCCTATCGAAGTTGGGAATGGGTCGAAATGCAGGAACATAAGAATTACGAAAATGATTTGAACCAAAGTAAGGCTGAATATACATCAACATCTCAGCACCCTTGAGAGTAATAGCAGCAGTGGTGTGAGCACAAGGGAACCCAAACACTTTCCATCTCTGGAAAGTATAGGTCATCTGCATAAGATCAACATCATGAGAGCTGGGAGAGTACACCTCATAGATATCGTTACCTGACTCGGTAACATTACATGGACGACCTATATCGACATGTTCCTTGAGTATAGCTTTGTAGATGAGAGTCAAACTATCTAGATAAGTTCTACCAAGCTCGCGCCTTTCTGAACTTATCCTCATAATCTTTATCATGAGCTCATCAACAAGAGCAGCTGGAGGCAAATTCCTTTCACGATGAATCCAACTATTGAAAGATTCTGCAATACTTGATGAGTGTGTCCCATACCTACATCCTACGAAGAAAGCATTTGCCCAGTGCTTGGGGTCGATATTTCTGAGGTACTTGGAAACCCAACCACATCAAATAATACACATCTCATTCAAAGAAGACTCATATTTAGCAACGCTGTAACAATATGCAGCTTTATGGAACAAATCCAGTACTTGTTTATACTTCTCATGTCCTTTCTTGATAGGGAGGTTATTCTTCAACTGATAAAAACAGTAACTATGATGTGAGTTAGGAAAAAACTTAGGAATACTTTGCTTCAGCCCTTCATGACGATCAGTGATAAAGGTGATAGGGCGAGAGTCGACACAATACTGCAAGTTTTCCATGAACCACTCCCAACCTTTAATGTCTTCTGAATGAACTAAAGCAAATACGAAAGGGAAAAAACCTACAGAATGAAAGAAAACAAAACGAACTAAAAATGTCAGTTCATAGAGAAAACATGAGATGAAACTGTCAGTTCATTTAGAAAACTATCGGTTCATTTAGAAGTATGAACTAAAAGCTGTCAGTTCATTAGGAACTATGAAGCTAGCAATATATGAACTAATCAAGAAGAAAAATAATCAGTTCGTTAAGAACTGTGAGCTAGCAATATGAACTAATCAAAAAATAAAACAGTCAGTTAACTAACAACTATGAACTAAAAATCAAAGAATGCAGTCAGTTCATTTAAGGAAATATATGAAACAAAAATGTGAGTTATACAGAATTTTTTTTTTTACCTTGGTTCCCATTCACGCCAGTGGCATCCATCAACGTTCCATTGAATCTCCCAGTGAGAAATGTTGCATCACAATAAAGCATAGGGCGAATGAACTTGTATCCTTCGATACATGCAGCCAAACAAATGAAAAGCCTCTCAAACCGTTTAGTCTCTTTATTAAATTCAAACTTAACATAGCTGCCAGGATTGGTAGCCTCTATTGCTTGGACATACCAAACAATATCTGTATAACTTTTTACATCATCACCATAAATCTCTGCCTGGGATGCTTCCTTCCCTTTATAAGCATGATGGTATTTTATGTTAATACCGTAACAACTCTTCACCCGAGCAACGATATACTTAGGCTTTATCGACAGATTTGACTGTATTTGATCCTTATATAAATGTTTAATCAATTTCTTCTTCACAGAGGGGTCCTTCATCTTATAAGCACCACCATATGTATGATTCCCATTGAATTCCTTGATAGCAAAGACACTTTTAGCGGTATCAATTGGAATAGCGTGCAGATACCAAGGACAATCTGCATTCCTACCACACTTGACTGTGAACCTAAGTAAATCATTATTAACCTTTGCAACTGTATAACCAGACTTGCTGCAATATTTGTTGACAGCTAAGCGCACCTCTTCGACACCACCATAAAAACTTGACCAACACCTTTAAAAATATCCTCCCAACCGTTAGACAAAAGAGGTTTTAATTTCTCATGACCTTCCATCAGGTATTTAATCTTTGAAGTTTAAGTGAACTCACTACATGATTCATTGCCGCTGAGCGACTGCATGGAAATACCAGATGAAGATCTAGAAGCACCACCATTAGAAGCCTCCTCAACAAACAAATCAAAATGTGACAATTGCTTTGAACAAGAAACGGCAATTAGACCTTGAAGAGCAAAATCACAATTGATGAACATTTTATCACAACCTTCGCCATGACTAAATCTTATGCTCTGAGGAGTCAAGTTTCTCCAATAATCACAAACATATATTTTCAGGTCAGGAAGCATCGACTGTAAAGAAACTTCCAATGGAATGCCATGTCCATTGTAATACATAACTGCATAACAACTTGAAAGAGACATACTGAACCTGAAAAATGAAGGTTCACATAAACAAATGAACACACACAACAAGCTGAACTTCATTCCAATAAATGAACACCTAAAATTCTTAATAAAAAAGGAGTTCATTCCAACATATGAACAACTAAAAAACTTAACAAAATAAAAGTTCATTCTTAAAATGAAGACCCCTTTCTTAATAAAATAACAAAGTAAAAGATAAACAAGCAGCATGAATACTTCTTCTTAAACAAATAAAGAGTTCATTCTAAAAAATGAAGCCTTAACAGAGTTCATTCACATTGCTCTTAAAATCAAACAACAAGCATAAACTTAAGGTTCATTCTTAAAATGAAGACCTTCTTCTTAACAAAATAACAAAGTAAAAGATAAACAAGCAGCAGGAATACTTATTCTTAAACAAATAAAGAGTTCATTCTAAAAAATGAAGCCTGAACAGAGTTCATTCACATTGCTCTTAAAATCAAACAACAAACTAATCTACAATGCATAAACTTAAACATGATTCGTAAAAACACATTAGGTTTCGTTAGTTCACTAAACCTAATGAACTCCTGATAAGAAGAGAAACACAACCGATCTACAAAATTACTTCAAATAAAAATACAATAAGAAAAGGAATTAGTATGAATACTCACCAGAAACAAGAAGAATTCAAATCAACTCCAATCTTCAAATATCAAATCAACTTCAATCTTCGAATATCAAATCTTCGTAAATTTGATATGTAATTTCGAAATCAACTCCGTCAAATCGAATAAATCTTCAAAAATCAAAATCAACTCCGTAAAAATCGAATCAAATTAGATCTGTAAATTCCAAATCAACTCCGTAAAAATCGAATCAGTCTTCTAAAACCAGAAAACCAACTCCGTAAATCAAATCAGCTTCAGTAACAATGACTTCCTCATTAATCTGTTATGAAATCGAATCAATCTTCGTATCAAAAACAAAATCAAACTTCGTAAACCCTAGAAAAATGGTTCTGCAGCAGCAGAAAAAACCGACAGTAGCAGATGAAGTAGGAGAGAGAAAATAAAACTGAAACTGATTCTGCTTTTTCTGGTTATATACGGTAGTGAAGGGGTATTTTAGTAACATAAAAAGAATAATCCGTGTGGGTGGACAAAACCCTAGGACCAAACGTTAATTTGCAGGACCAAACTGTAAAATATATTTTTAAAATGGACCAAACAGATAGTTGACTCAGTCAACTGGACTAAACTCTCTCTAATATATTATTTATAGGACCTATTGGTATTTCCTACTATCTGCTATCTCTGTAACCTTTTCGATGTTAATTCGGTTCTATCGATGAAACTCTAATTTTATGAAAGAAAAAAAAGTAATGACCATT
Organism: Papaver atlanticum; assembly: GCA_023531105.1. Lineage (NCBI taxonomy): Eukaryota > Viridiplantae > Streptophyta > Magnoliopsida > Ranunculales > Papaveraceae > Papaver > Papaver atlanticum. The sequence goes on along the minus strand of JAJJMB010010315.1, from coordinate 383,740 downwards.
CAGCATACCCATTACTACCACAAGTAGTGAGCACGTGCGTTGCACGTCGGCAATACTATTTTTCCTACTTTGCAAACAATTTGGTGGTGCTTTGCCACCATATGTTATATTTTTTTATCCGAAATTGATCGTTGTTTGTGTACTTTTGAATCAATTTTCTTTATTAATTTTTTTAATTATTTTTTTGAAGGTATAAATTTTTTAAATTCATTCTTAAGCCATGTCTATCTTTTAAAGGGAAAACATACAAAAGTTTGGAGAAGCATAAAAAAATTTGAAAAACAAAAATTTGGTATTGTTATTTATGCTCGTTGCGTAGATAATTCAAAGGGCTTTTCAAATATATAAAGTTAAAAAAAATCCGACACACGGTTTGGAAGATGTGGAGTTTTTAAATATTTATCTTTATTCTTATAAAAATGACATTTTTATAAATACAAAATTTTGTGACAGGAATCTTTTTGTGACGGAAATCTTTTTTGGAATATTACTAAATCTAATGGCTAAGAGTTAATCTAATGGGAATCTAACGGTTATGAAGGCTACTGATTTACTATTCTCTTATTGGTATTAAAAGGGGGAGATTATGCATGAGATACAAAGACACAAAGACCTTGAGCTTTAGTAAGTGTCTGCCTCAGGTAAAACCACCCAAGTGTAAAAGAGGTGTAATAATTTTTTTTTACTAGAGGGTTATGAGTTGTTACTTGTTACTGCCAGTAGAGTGAATTCAGCGCCGCTCGGGTGTTGTTATATGATCGCAAAGCAAAATTAGAGTTTTGGGTTTTTTTTTACATTCCGCTTATTTCTAATTTGGGGGGTTTAGGGTTTACAATTCATCATCATCTTCTAGTAGAGTGAAGTCAGCTCAGGTACTTCAAATTGGAGTTGAAGAGGAGGAAGAAAGGAGAGCAAACAACTACGAAAGAGCAATTGTAGAAAATTGATCAAAGAGGAGAGGACTAATTGTTGAATAAGCATGCCTCACCCTTTATTGAATTCTTTCAGTGCATGGATTAATGGAGGAAAAAGAGCAATTTCGAAAAAAATATCATGTCAACTAAAAATTGATCAAGGAGAAGAGGAGAAGGAGCAGCAGAACGGGATGGAAAGAGGAGCAAGTAATCATCTTCCCGAGGAATTGATAATTGAAAGCATTCTGACGAGATTACCAGCCCGGACTCTAGCTGTTTGCTGTTGCGCCAGTAAGTTATGGTACAATTCGATCCTTAATGATTCTAGATTTTCTGTGATTCACTACAATCAAAACAAAAATAAACCATCTCTGGTCCTTAATCTACTTAATGTATCGAGATACGGCATAGAAATGAATTACTTTTTCAGTATGTTAGGACGAGAAAAGACAGATATCAGATTTCTCTCAGGTCAAAGTATCCCTAATATATATTAACTAGTAGGTTTTTGCAATGGTTTAGCTTGTGTGAAGCAAATCGGTGCACCTACTGATACTGAAGGTGCAATATCTATCGTTAACCCGAACAGGGGTGAATCACTTATGCTCTCTTATTTACGTCCTACTGCTGAGGATTACATCTACTTGTGTCATGGTTTTGGTTTTGATTCATTATCACAAGTATACAAGGCTGTCATTATTTTTGCTTCAAAAGCCAACAACGAGTTTCTTTCCATGGTCATTACGTTGGGAACTATATCATGGAGAAAGATACTAACTGGTATTTCTGATATCTCACCACCACCGGGTTCTTCTCCTTTTCCTAGTCGAATGATCACCAGAGTTACGAGAACGTTATGTAGACAAGCAACCTTTTGCGGGGGTGATCTTTATTGGAGGACGAAGAATAAAGTTGCTAATAATAATGACAAGATTGAAATGTTGCTCTCTTTCGAACTCCATAACGAGAAGATTCGATTCATTCGACTCCCGACTGAATGTACTCCGACAACAGCGACACATGAAGGTCAGGACTTAGTAGTTGATCATCTTCTGGAGTTTAAAGGATACCCTTGTATTGCACGTTCTGAGAGGATAACAAGGTCCAACAATATGAATCATTGCAACCATCGTTGTAATTATCAGGCCGGTGTTTGTTGTTGTTGTTACAAGGTTCATATGTATATATTGAAGGACAGGGTCAAGCAAGTATGGACCAGGGAGGAAACTTTCAATGTTCAGATTATGGATCAGGAAGGTCTACTACCAACTCCCCTCTGTCGGTACTTTGACACTTCTGATGCTATGCCTCCTCCTACACGTATATTGACTGTCTCCGATCTGATGCCCCTTCTCAATGACAAGCTAGCGGCAGGATGGATGTCTACGGGAAGAATAAAACACACTTTTTATGCTTTCTATTAGTTTGTTTTGTTCTATTTCAGTTTTCTGTTGAGACTACTAATTTTTATTTGAGTGTTGTTTATCTGTTTAGTTATTTCTTGAAGATCTATGCTTAAGACTGAATAGACATTGCAATCACTAGTATGCTGAAACAGCTTTTGGATTCCATTCACATCGTTTAGTTATTTGGATGAATGCAAGCACAATGTTTTACTTTCTGGGATCTCACATATAATTCCTGTCATTCTATGTTTAGACTGAATAGACATTGCAATTGCTAATATGAATATGCTTACCCTTGTTTTTGATTTTATTCACATTTGGATGAAAGCAATCACTGTATGTGTTACTTTCTGGGAACTCATATAGAATTCCTGTCATTCCAACTTGAAGCTGATAGAAACGATTTCCGTGTGGGGTTATATGCTTGATTGGAATATATGGAATGTGATTATGTACAAACTTATTTGTGGCCTTAGGTACTGATAATCTTAGGCTGTTCCTTGCTATTAACTTAAAGATATGCGTTTAAATCCAGGGGAGTTGATGTTGCCGTGTGTTTGCCCATTTGGAGGTGTGATACTGTGCATGGTTGAGATACATAACTTTTGGCTGTTGAGCACACTCACTAAGGCAATGGTCTGTTATTATGTAGTTTAGAGCAGTTCTGCTTGTACATATACTTATGACTTCAATTCTCAAAAACTGGTAATATATTTGCTTAAGGCGTAGTTCTCCATTTCCTAACTATGTAACAGTTTTCTCATTATATTCGCTAGGCATTGATATGAGTCCGCTTTCCTCCTATTTCCTCTATTTTGTCACCTAACACTAAGCTTCAATCAGTTATATAGAGATTCTTTTTGTAAGGATCCATGCTTTCGTGGGTTCTTCTGGTTTGTTTGCCTGGCGGCTTAGTTTATGCTTCAGCAAGATCAGTGTGGTACAGGTAATTGATCTGAAATCTTTAATTTAATTTTTTACCATTTAGCTAGTGTTACTGTATTGTTTTGAGACGGATTCTTGGAGTCATAACAGCAATATCAGGGTTTCAATTCCTCGTCTGGTCTATATTTGATAGGGTGATAGAGTTTCAGCTGATCTTTCGTGTCCTTAAACCTAGAGAGCCATCTGTTCCTGACATAAAGAGTTTCTAGACTTTGAAATACTGAGCACCCTGGTGAAAGTGAAGTGATTAAGTACATTTTTGCTTTGTTTTTTTGTTGTTTTAAATGGTACTCTCTCATGCTGCATCTAAATTTTTTTTACCTCCTGGAACTCATTTATGCGGTACCTTATATCTCGTATTTGGTCAGATCAATATCCTTTATTTTCTTAGTTTCCGAAAGGCAGTAAATCATTTCCATCATATTGGAAATTACATAATATGTTGTTAATGCAGTTCAGTCTAGTGTACGTCCAAAGATGGATTGATATTTGGATATCTACCCTTTTCTAAACTTCAACAGGAGTTTGTTTTCGCACGATAATACTGAGAGGTTCATAGATTTTGTTTACATGATATTCATATTTCAGAAGTTTAGTATGGATTGGGAAGACCCTGCATATGATAACACGCTGATAATAGAATGTTAATAGATGGAGCTTAATGCCGTTAAGCATGATGTTCGGGAAATAAGTGTAGTAATCACTAATCACTCAATGTCAGAATTCGGCATACGAATGCTCCTCTGTTTCTCAAGGTTCTCTCACGAGCTCCTGACTTATTAGACTGTCAACCACCTCCCTTATGTAATCTACAATGTTTGGTGCTCAGAATGTGGTCTGCAAGAAGTTGCTTGCGGGCTATGGCATACTTGCTCAGCATTTCTCCTAATATAATTCTAATACGATATCCACGTTTTTCATTCATCTCATCTAGCGACGTCCATTACTGTGTAACATTTTTGGAGCCTCTGAAGTGTTTCTTGTAGTATTCTCTCTGTCACCAAGTGTTATCAGTTGTTGTGATTGTTTGGATACAGTCAAATTTAGCTGACATTGGATTGAAGAAGTGGAAGGATGTGATGCTGGGTTCAAATCTCATAGATTTTTGATGAAAAACGCAAAAGATTTGGAGGAAGTTGCTCTATTCTTCTGTTCTAGTGTTGGCTAGGCTTATAGAGTGAGACAAGTTAAGCGATTTAAGAAGAAGCTAAGAGCAGTTCCGACAACTTATTCATGTATCAAATTGGTAACATTTTGCAACAAATAGTAGTCGGATGAAAGGTTATCAGATGCAAATACTTCTATACTCTGGTCCAGAAGCAAGAAATACCGTGGAAGCCGAGATACTAGTAATTTAACGGCGATCCGGTCCTTGAGAATTTCCAACGGCGCTAACAGCCGCACCAATTAGTGTGGGCTCATGGGATGTCTCATAAATTTTGGTACGCCCAAGGCCCAAGCCAAATTGGTACCCTCCTTAGTCATTAGCATTTAGCAGCCATTTTAAAGAGAAGAAGAGGAGGAAAGGGGAGTGTGATTGTTAAAAGAAAGAAAGAGCAATTGTAAAAAAAAAATGATCAAAGAGAAGGAAGAGGAGTAATTGTGAGAAAAAGGGAACATTTTGTTAAACCAGCAACATGCCTCACCCCATTTTAAGTTCCTTCTTAGCATTCATTAATGGAGGAAAAAGAGCAATTTTGGGAGAAAAAGATCATGCCAACTAAAAATTGATCAAGGAGAAGAGGAGAAGGGGAATCAGCAGCAGAACGGGATGGAAAGAGGACCAATTGATTATCTGCCTGAGGAATTGGTGATTGAAAGTATTCTCACAAGATTACCAGCCAAAACTCTAGCTGTTTGCTCTTGCGTCAGTAAGTCATGGTTCAATTCAATCCTTAATGATTCTAGATTTTCTGTGATTCACTACATTCAAAACAAAAATAGAGTATTTCTAGTCTTTAATCTGCTTAATGTATTTAGAGGCGGCACAAAAAGGTCTTGGTTTTTCAGGTTAGTAGATTTAGGAGGAGAAAACGCTTATATTACATATCTCTCATGCCGAAATATCCAAGATGTGTATGAACTAGTAGGTTTTTGTAATGGTTTAGCATGTATGAAACTAGTCAGTGACCCGAATGATACCAAGGGTTCAATAACTGTTTTCAACCCGATCAGGTGTGAATCACTTGTCCTCAAATATTTGCGTCCTACTGGGGGATACATCTACTTGTGTCATGGTTTTGGTTTTGATTCATTATCACAAGTATACAAGGCTGTCATTATTTTTGCTTCAGAAGCCAACAAAGAGTTTCTTTGCATGGTCATTACATTGGGAACTATTGCATGGAGAAAGATTACTTTTGATATCTCACCACCACCGGGTTCTTCTCCTTTTCCTAGTCCAATGGTCACTGGAGTTCCGAGGCTGTTATGTAGATCAGCTTCCTTTTGCGGGGGTGATCTTTTCTGGAGGATGCAGAGTAAAGTTGATAATAATAATAATGAGAAGATTGAAATGTTGCTCTCTTTCGACCTCCACGACGAGAAGATTCACTTCATTCAACTCCCGACTGAATGTACTCTGACAACGGCGACAGATGGGCGTCAGTATTTAGTAGTTAATCATCACGTTCCGAGAGGACAATAAGATCCAACAAAGATCACTGCGGCCATCGTTGTAACTATCAGACTGGTGTTTGTTGTTGTTGTTACAAGGTCCATATGTATATATTGAAGAACAAGGGCAAACAAGCATGGATCAGGGAGGAGACTTTCGATACTCAGATTAAGGATCAGGAAGGTTCACTACCAACTCACCTCTGTTGGTACTTTGACACTTCTGCTGCGACGCCTCCTCCTACACGTATATTAACTTTCTCCGATCAGGTGTTATTGTATTGGTTTAATGGAGAACGTCCTGTATTCTACAATTTGCATGAGAAAAATCTCAAGGTGATGGAGTGCTCCGACCCCTGTCCTAGTGTTTTTCAACTTCAGATGAATGAACACCTGGAGCGTCGTATAGGTGATGATGATAATATTTATTGCCCGTCCATGGATTATCAGCTGCATGCTCAAGTGGAGAACATCGTTTCTCTGAAAACCTTCATTCCTAAAGGAGCTAAAACTATTTAAACTGATTGTCTTGATGAGTATCTGCACATTATCAGTAACAGCCTAGTGGCAGGATGGCTGTATACGGGAAGAAGAACACATACTTTTTATGTTTTTTCTTAGTTTGTTTTGTCCTATTTCAGTTTTCAATTTAGACTACTAATTTATGTTTGAGTGTTGTTTATCTGTCCATTTATTTCTATGCTTAGACTGAATAGGCATTGCAGTTGCTAATATGCTTAAACTGGTTTTTGATTTAGTTATTTCGATGAAAGCAATCACAATGTTTTACTTTCCGGGAACTCACATAGACTTCCTGCCATTCAAACTTGAAGCTGATAGAAACAATTGTAGGGGCTTTATATGCTTTATTGAAATATATGGAATGCGGTTATTTACAAACTTATCTGTAACATTAGGAACTGACTATGTCTGTCATTTTCACGGCTCACTTAGGCTGTTCCTTGCTTCCAACTTAAAGATATGTTTAAATCTAGGGAAGTTGATGTTGCCGTGTGTTTTCCCATTTCAGGGTGTGACACTGTGCACGGTTGAGATACATAAGTTTGGCTGCTGAGACTCAGTAAGACAGTGGTTGTTATGTAGTTTATAGCAGTTAATATGAATATATGACAGTTCTGCCTGTACATGTTATGACTTGAATTCTGCATATTACCATCCATGTTCAGAAGATAGTAGTTCTCCATTTCCTAAAATAATAACAGTTTTCTGATTTTATTCGCAAGGCATTGATATGAGTGTCTGCTTTCCTCCTATTGCCTCTACATTGTCACTGAACACTAAACTTCAATCAGTTATACAGTGATGCTTTTTTTAAGGGTCCATGCTTTCGTGGGTCCTTCTGATTTGTTTGTCTGGTATGGCTTAATGCTTCAGCAGGACAGTAAGTTACAGGTAATTTTAGAAGTTAACTCTATATAATTCTGAGCAATAGGTCTACTTTCTTATAGCTTTACTCATTTTGTCTGCACGAGCATGAAGTGTATGTATTGTGACTAGGGTGTGTCATTGGTGAAGGAAAATAAACTGAATTAAAATCTTCAACTTAGTTCTTAGCGACTGACTTGTGGTACTGTATTGTTTTGAGACAGATGCTTGAGTCATAACAGCAATATCAGGTTTAAATTTCTATTGTGCTCTAAATTTGATAGGGTTTCGGCTGATCTTTCGTGCCCTTAAACCTAGAGAACCATCTGTTCGGGGTATAAAATCTAGACTTTGAAACAATGAGCACCATCATGAAAATGAAATGATCGAGTGTTCTTGCTTTTGGTTTTTTTGTTGTTTTGAATGGTATTCTCTCACACTGCATCTAAATTTGCTTAACCTCCTGCACTCGTTTATGCAGCACCGTATATATCCTGTATTTGGTCAGATCAATATCCTTTTGTTTTTGAGTTTGAGAAAGTATTGAGCTGAGTGTTGCCATTGATTTGTATAAGAAGATGGTGAATGGTAATTGTAAGGCAGTTGTTCACTGTGATGGTCGTCGCAAAGGAGGTTTGATTGATCCGGCTTTAATCTCTTCTATATGAAACGGTTAGTGATTAGAGTCCTCCAAATGTCTTCCTTTACAGGTCTCTAATTAACAGGTTCTGGGAGCTTAAGAATAGTTGTAACAACCACCAGCAACAGGAATTTCCACTGCAAATTCTATGTAACAGAACGTAGACAGTAGTCAGAGAACCCTGGGATTGCATACAATAATACAATTGCAGGATTTGAAGTTTTACATGTTTTGATTTCCAGGGGTTTTGGCCAGACTCTGAACTGATGAAATCTAAGATGGTTGTTGGTATAGGGTATACCTGACCCTCACTTGCAGTTTTATTTGGGGATTTTAGTTTTCAGAATGTTTCAAAGGGGCTAAGGTGATGAAGTAGGTTACAATTTTTTTTTATTGAAATTGGTTAGGCAATCGTTGGTTTAATACTACATTACAAGTAACATTCAAGAGTTAGATTTAATATACCCACGTAGCGTTTAAAGAATTTCTTTGTGAGATGAACTCCTTTTCTTTGTGAGGGTTGTACAGCATTTACGAAAAAAACTTATCTTTGTGCGAAGAATCTTGCAGCGTTGTGTGAGATTCTCTTCTTGCTTCTTTTTGTATGCTAAGTTAAATTGTGTAGTTCATGACATCGTTAAGTGAATGTGTTCCCTTACTCTCTAGACTTAAACTTGCGTACTTACATATGTGATATGCACTGGAACAACTATTAGCAGTTCGAGCTTTTAGAAGTATCGAGTCTTGAAACATATTTGTGGTTTGTGCAGGTACAACAGCTCAAGGAACCTACCGAGGTTAGAGCTACAGAGTGGATACAAGTGGTCTTCTTACAAGAATAGAGGTATTCATTTCTGTTGATCATCCCTCCCATAAATATTACCTAATTATCTGTGTGTCAAACTACAGTTGAGAATGCTATTAAAAATATTGTTTCACAGGGTTTGCATGCATTGCTCCCAAAGAGGAGTTGATTAACAGAGTTGACAATTTCACGGATTTGAAAGAAAAAAATAGTTTACCAAACTAGTTAGTTGATCTCTTCTATTGTTATTATCTCTGTATGTTACTCTTATCTTAGATTTGGATACCTTGAGAAATCTATATATCTCTATCCTGATTTCTCTGCTCTGTTGATTGTATAGGTGGAATGCTAGATTTTGGTTCGCATCAGTTGAATAGATGAAGATAAAAATGACCTAATACTTAGTGAGAGAAGTCTGTTTATGATATCCACGTTGTAACTGTTAATGTCCTCCTTCTCAATGCTTCCCAAGCTGCTTCCCTTGATCTTGGCCTAGTCCCAGAATCTGAAAATGCTCTTGAAACTGCAAAGTTGGTATATTTGATGGGTGCCGATGATGTGAACTTGGAGAAGCTCCCAATTGATGCTTTTGTGGTTTATTTTGCCATCTTCAGTATTCAGTGAGAAAGAAGGTACATATGAAAATACTGAAGGTTGCACCCAACAGACACTCCCAGCATTTTCCATAGCTGGCAACGCTAGAGATGACTGGAAGGTACCGAGGGCACTCTTGATGTTTCCGGGGGCTTCCTTACAAAACACTTTGGAGGAGTACGGACTCGCATCAGGACCACGGCACCAAATCTTGTAGAGATGGATGAGAGGGAACCAGCTAGTTCTTCTGCAACATTAGCCTGAGACCCAGCAGAAAATGAGCAAGGAAGAGTTCGGGGTTGCCGTTGATAAGTTTTACATGACTGATGCAATCACTAGGGCATCTAAGATTATGGCCCAATGTAGTGCTTTGCTGTTGAAAAAATGACAACATTTTGCGGTTATCTGTGTTATTTTCTTCTCAGTAACTGTGAAGTGGTTTTCTAAACTCAAAATCTGTTAATTTACCCCTTTTTGTTTTTAGTTTAATTACTCCCAAGAATGGTAAGGATTTAAATGATGTATAATGGTCTGCTATGTAGTTTGTAGTTGTTTTCATGATTATATGACAGTTCTGCTTGTACATGACTCAGAATTCTCAAAAACATGTCGTGTATAAGGCGTATTGCCATCTATGTCCAGTAAGATAATTAGTTCTCCATCTCCTAGAATTTTAATCATTTTCTGATTATGATACGAGTGTCTGCTTTCCAATTACTTGAGTTATTTCCTATGTGGTGTATTCGATTAAGATTTACATGGATATTTAACAATCCTAAAAATTCCTAGGTATTCAATTAGGATATAAAAGGAACCATAAAATATGAACGCGTGATTGGGGATACTTGAACTAATTGGGGGATATAAATTACTTCCCCCAACCAATAGTGTGTTAAGGGGTGTTTTTTGGGGGCGAAAATACTAAAATATCCTTTGGTTAATTAAAAACATTATCAAAAGACTATACTACCCTTCCCACAAAATAAAAATCTAAAACTTAAAATCAAAACACAAAATCAGCTATCCCGCATTTTCATTTGTGCCGGCACACTCGGTTAGGGTTAGATTTTGAAAAAAAAAATATTTCTTCCATCTTCTTCTTCATCGTTCTTCATCGTCGATTCAAAAATATCTTCGTCGATTACCCCAATCTATCTATAATCATGCCTCCACGAAAGAAACCTCCGCAATCAAAATCAAAATCACTTGCTCAACAAAAACAAGAAGAAAGAATCAATTGGATTGCCGAAGAAGAAGAAAGAATCAATCGGATTGCCGAAGAAGAAGAAGAAGAGAACTCGGACAATCAACCTCTCGTAAACATGCCTTCTGTGAGAAGGTAAGTGATTTTGAACTAGTTTATAAGTGTTTGAATCGATTTACAGCAGTGGGTTTATGTTAGAATCGCGAACCCTAACTCAAACAGTTGAGTTTCAGTGAGTTCCGGCATTGAAATTTGTATGAATACAATGCCGGTACTTAATTACGGCATTGAATTTAGTATGAAGGCAATGCCGGTAGAGAGTTACGGCATTGATTTTAGTATGAATGCTATGCCGGTATGGAGTTACTGAAACACCTGAAACTGAATGTTTTGTCCCGGCATTTATTTTAGGTTGAATACCATCCGGTAGTTAGTCACGGCATTGTTTTAAATTTATTCGATTATGCCGGCAATCCACTTTTAATATACAGGAAAACCCTAGGAATTTGTTATCAGTATCGGCATAGAATTTAGGTTGAATAGCATGCCGGTACTTGGTTACGGCATGGATATTAATTCTTACCTATGTGCCGGCAGTGCTCTTTTGGTATCCAGGAACTGCTTAGGAATTACCTAAGACTATCGTTATTGTCTATAATTATTCGGAAATGCCGGCATCGTGTCCCGGCATAGTGGTTTTGTTAAATTACTATGTCGTTTTTTGGTATCGGCATTGTAGATATTTCGTGAATCAATACTGGTACTGATGATTCTATGCCGTTTTTCAGTATATCTATGCCGGCATCAAATATGAAAGTGAGTTGTCTTATATTTATTTCGTGTTTCTTTTGATATAGGGATAAAGCAAAGGAAGCTAAGAAAACAAAAGCTAAGGATGCTGGCATTAAGAAAAGAAAGAAGAACAATCTTGGTACTCCTCAGTCTCTGCCTCCTCGAGGGAGAGAACAAGGTCGCAACAAGCGTTTGGGAGCATCTACAAGAGGGGGGGAATAGGAGAGTGGTGGCCGTAGTCGACTCGTAGTGAACCTACTGGAACAGTTGAGGACAATAAGCAAGATGAAGAGGAAAAAGAGGAGGAAGATAATGAGGTTGATCCAAGTCAATTAGAAACCCAAAGCCAAGTTTTATAGGAAGATGGTGGGCCAAGTCAAAAACCGACACAAGGCAAGGGAAAAGGCAAAGTAAAATTTAAAGGTTCGCACCTTCCTCATACTGATGACATGATACCTGACCTTGATCGTGGTAGAATTTGGGGTGAAGCTTCGGATCCGAGAATGCTATTTGGCTACAAGGACACGTGGGCTCGTACTATCTATCAAACCTGTGTAAGAATTTTTTATCTTGTGTATATGTATTGTTTTGTATTTATGTAAAATCTCTTAATCGTATTATCTCCTAATTGTAGGATCATAAGAAGGATGTGCGTGTTTGCCGAAACCAAGCCGCATCTCATTGGGATTTGTCTACGGAATGTGAAGAGGTCCAAACATTAGTAAGGGAGTCTGGTCTATATGGTTTGGTTGAAAATTATGTGAAGTGTGATTCTGTGACAGTCAATTGCTTCGTCGAAAGGTATCATGGTGAAACTGATACCATGCACTTCCCTTTTGGGGAGATGACCTTGATCCCTGATGATGCTCAGAACATTCTCGGCTTGAATGTTATCGGAAAATCAATTCCAGAAGGAGATAATTGTCCGGACCTAGAATGGTCGAAGTTGCACGCTCCGACTAACAAGCTGTTGGGGTGGGACTACAAAACTTCTGTGGAAATCTTATATGTATCTAAGAATAGTAGGACAAAGACCATCAAGTTGAAGTTGCTTAAGGAGAAGTTTGAAAACACGCATGCAAGAAGTTTGAAGGATGGATGGGACCCTTCACAAATTCGTTATACAGCCTGCGTACCTGTTATCCATCTTGGGCACTAAGGTATTCCCTGATGATAGTGGCAACAGGGTTAGTGCAAATCACCTTCAATACTTGGATCCGTTTGAAGAGGTCTTTACCTATTCTTGGGGCACCGTGGCAATGACACATTTGATGGCGGAGATGAGAAGGGCCTCCAAGGCTGTTACAAACCAATTTGTCGGGAATTTCACTCTACTCTAGGTAATTTTGTTTTTAAACTTATGTTCTTATGTATATTGTTCACATGTACTCTTATTATGAACTTAGAAACAAAATTTACTGCTTGTTATATGTATCATTCCACATTGGTATAGGTGTGGACTTATGAACACTTCCCAACATTGTTCAAGGACTACCCCTTCTTGAAGATCAAAAACCTTTCCGAACCCGAGGCGCATAGAGCTAAGAAATATGAGTTCCACAATATTCTGAAACCCGATAACAATCGTCGATTGACAAATATGAGATTGGCTCTGGACGCGATGACTACCAAAGAGGTTGTGTTCGACCCTTACAAGGAAGCTAGAGAGAACCACCAAATTTTGAGGTATAATAACGTTGCATTTTACAAATGGACCGTTGTTCCACCCAAAGGGATACGTTATGGCTGATTCCCAACGTGTTATGCGGAAACTTGGATATAAGCAATTACATAGATTCGAGACAGCCACTATTGGAAGGTACACTATTGACTCTTCTTGGAGATTTTCAACTTCCTTAAAGTTGAAGGTAGAGTATACGCCAATTCCAGAACCAACACATTGGAGGGACAGGGAACCAAGTCATTTGGTAGATATTAGTAAGTAGAAGCTTGCGGAAAACGGTGATGAAGCTCATCCCGACTACATGTTTTATTAAATGCAACGCTCACATCCTTTTGTCGTGCGCCCGTACAACGTCAAAGTTCCACCCCAGGAAAACCTTCCTGCTCCAACTCCTAAAGAGGCACCACCAACGATGGCCCAACTTAATAAGACTGTTGGATTGCTAGTAAGTATTGTTAATTGCTTAGTTAATTAATGTATACATAATTTTATATTAGTATATATATACTAATTATGTGTTGGATGCATGAAAATAGCGACGTCGGCTTGGCAAGTTGAAGTAGATGTTTGGTTGCAAGAACGAGAAAGGATAGGTGCTATCCCTTGAAGAAATGAAGGAAGTTGAGGAAAAGATTGATAAAATGGAAGACCCTAATGCAAAAGATTTGTTCGGAGAAACGAGGAAGTTGGCCGTGGCCAAGAAGCAAAAGACCAAGTGATGAATTATTTAGTTGTGTTTCTTCATTTTGATGGTGGTTGTTACGTTTTGAACAATTTCGAACTTGTTTTTTGATTAACTCTTTATTTGTTTGGTTTTCTTTTGGTTTATGATACCTGGATTAAGAACATTTAAGCACAATTTAGTTGTTTGGTTTATGTTGAACGTGTTTAGATTTCTAACAAAAAAAAAAAAAAAATTGTAAGTTTTCTTTACACCAAGGCGCTGGCATTGAATTGTTTAGGTTGAGTAGCGCCGGAACTGTTTCCGGCGTAGATACGTAATTACAATTCCATGCCGCAACTAGTACCAGCATTAAAATGATTTTCTAAAACCATGCCGGAAAGTGGGGATGAAAGGGTCCAAGTTCCTGTATAGAATTTGAACTGTGCCGGCATAGAAATATTTATAAATATCCATGCCGGAAATCTGATTTTTTTTTTAACTTGGATAGTTTTGCAGAAAATAGGCATGGTAAATAAGATATATTTCGATGCCGGCACTCTGTAAACCCTTCAGAAATTAAAACTACAATGCCGGGATTGATTATAGATCCGTTACGAATGCTCTTTTTATTTCGTTCCTAAATAATCTATTACATTACATTTGAAAATTTAAATTAAAACATAATAAAAATCATAAATTTAAATTAAAACATACTAAAAAACATGGAATGGAGTAATTTTGGTTCAAGATGATCTCATAATCTATTTCCATCCATTTTCAACAATTACGTTTCCTTTGAGCCTTTCACAAATATCTTCGAAGACATCGTCTAGAAGCTCGATGTCAAGGACCATCCTCATTGGTTCATCTTCTTTTTCAACATATTCTTTTCCCTTCATATAACACCCATCACACCCATCAATAGGCTTGCATTGGCCCTTGTGGTTTTCTCTTGATTCTGCTAGTGCAACAACTTTGTCAAACCATTGAAATTCATCGCACTTTGGGTGATTCAAACACCTTAGAAACATTCTTCCATTTTTAGCATAATCATTTTAAGCAATCCAAAACCGGCGTGTCCCATCACAGTTTCTACACTTCGAATAAATAAAAGGACAGTCCATGGCTAGATGAGAAGGTGACTTGCAATTTGACAGCTGCAATGATAAGTCTGTAAGAGAAGATTATATTAGTGATACGTCCTAGTAGAGAAGATTTTAACTGTCCATATATTGTTAGTAATATTTAATCTACTTACTTTGCAGGTAGAGCTTGATGGTGGTTTGCAAATATATCTTGTTGATGAATCTCCCATCGCTTGTAAAGCTAGAACCGTGGTTGCTTGATCTATTTTTTGAGGCTTGCTTTCTTGAGAGAAGGATTTTTGCTATTTGGTGGGTGCTTTCTGTAAATTCTTCCAAAGGAAATGGGGGGGTATTATATAGAATGAAGCTCCAACGGTCTTATTTTTCAAAAAACTAGCTGTTTTTTTTTTTTAATTCCGAGATGCCGGCATGGCCGCATAAATAAACTCAATGCCGGTAGCTTATGCCGGGGTTGTATGTTGGTGGTGAAACTATGCCGGCCTTCACTGCAGATTATGCCGAATCTCTGTAAAAAAAAGATCAAGTACCGGCATGGATATTGAATAGTAATCAATACCGGAACCCGGTGCCGGCATTTCGTTCCATATTAAATACAATGCCGGCAACCGCTAATTTAAAAAAAAAACTAGCCATTGAGGTTTTTCTCTAAATAGAGAGAGCTAATACTTGAACCAAAAATTATGTGTTCTTGAGACTCTTATGAAACCCTAAACCCTAGAAGAGTCATCTATAAATAGAATAGTATAGAACCTACTCCCACATACAACAAATGGATTCATTTGACTCCGAGGAAGATTTAGAAATCACCCAAGCATGGTACGCCGCAACTCATCCTACAACTATAGATAACAGTTCGAGGGATTCCATGTGGTTGAAGATTTATAACAAATTTAATCACGATTATGGGAACCCGAAAGGAAGAACTGCTCAACAAATCGAGCAACAACACGACATCATCCTAGATGCGGTGGTTGAGTTTTTAAAAATCAAACATCGGATCGCGCACGCTACCCACAATAGAATGTCCCCTCAACAACTTGTAAGTATCTTTATGATTAATTCGACACAATCCACTCTTTTCAATTTTTATGTAACAAACTAAGTTTGTGTGTTGTTTTTGTAGCATGAAGCCGTGAAAGCGCGTTACTTACAGCAAAAGGGGGAAGCATTCATGTTTGATGAAAACGTGAACCACATGATAACCAAAGTCATGGAGTACCACCAGCTGGGTGAATCGGAGACGGATTCTTCATAAGAATATTGATAGGTTTAGTGGTTTATGGTTAGGTTTTTAGTGTAGTTTTTGGTAAGGTTTTGTGGGTAGATCTCTATGTAAACCCTCATGAGACTATAACTCGTCCACTTGGGTCATCAAGTGGTTTAAAGGCTTGAAGCACGTGCTAAGTGCATCCGTGCTTCCTGCGATGAGGATTACATTTGAAATAAATTATAGTTCCGGCATACTATGTTAACATAATTCAATGTCGTTACCATGCCGGCGTAGATCGTATATATAACTCTATGCCGGGATAGAGTGTAAAAATGTTATGGTTTCTGTGTACAATAAACCTTATTCCGGTATTGAATTTCAAATACGACTCCATGCCGGCATTTGTTGTCGGCATTCTCCTTAACCATAATTCAGTGTCGGGATTTAACATTCAATGCCCAACGGCTATTTTTTTAAACCATAAACCAATAAAGGGAACTGCCGGCGTGGATTTTAGGTTACTGACAATGCCGGAATGATAAAGTGGAAAAAGAGTCGTTGTGTCCTCATCTATTTAAAGGAATGGATACACCCATTAAACTTGATACCTCAAAAAAAAAAAAAAAAAGTAAGCTCCAACACATATCTGCAATAGCAAATCCATCACTGATAGACGCATTTATGTGTCTATTTTCATCTCTATTATATATATTGTTAGTACCCATTTTTGTACTAATTTTGGTATTTTATCCCTTTGTAGGTGTTTTTGGAGAAATAGGCTTTTGCGGCAAAATTGGCTCGAAAAGTTGCTAAAGGCTCCTGGTAGGACACTTGCTATTCGGACTCTCATTTTGGACAAGGGGTAACCCATTTCCAAGCAGCTGCTAAGCACAGACCGGCACTGGATAGGGGGAGGTCACATTTCTCAAATTTTCAAAGCAAAGAAATTGGCGGGAAAATTTTCTGTTTGATTTTTGGACGATTTTTAAGGGGATTCAAGGGCTGATTTTCGTTGGATTAACCCTGTTAAGGATAAACAAGTATGGTATGAGCTGTAGAATCGATTAAACAGGGATAGAAATCTGTGTTGGAGAAAAACAGGGAGAATTCACGATTTGAGTTGTTTTCGGTTTACAAAAGAATTTGTGAAGAGTTTACGGCAAGATTGGAGTGTATGGAGTCCTTATTCAGTCCTGAGAGAGTTTGGGAGAGTTTGGAAACCAAGTTGACGCGTAAAAAGAAGATCAAAAGGCTGTAACGTGCTGTGAAGAAAAAAAGGAAAAGATTTGGATTAACTCGAGTGATTTTGGGGTTTGGTGGATATATATAGGTTGATTCGAGTCATATTGAGAAGCAACAAAGTTTAGGGGAAAGTTTAGAGCCTTAGAGAAGCCAGAAAAATCATTGGAAGAGATCGTGTTTCTGCTGGTGCAACTGTGGCCGG
Source organism: Papaver atlanticum (assembly GCA_023531105.1). NCBI lineage: Eukaryota > Viridiplantae > Streptophyta > Magnoliopsida > Ranunculales > Papaveraceae > Papaver > Papaver atlanticum. The sequence goes on along the minus strand of JAJJMB010010315.1, from coordinate 366,330 downwards.
AGAAGACGAAGAACACAGAACAGCAGTAAAAGAAAGTCGTAGAAACTGTGACCGTAGCTTTCAAACTCTATACCCTTTGTAACAATTTTTCCAACAGTTAGCTTCAGTTCGCAACAGTTCTCTGTATGAATAGGTTCTGTAACAATTATATTTGTTACAGAATCCGCTGCTTAGCACTTTTCACTCTTTTAATCAACTTTTAAACACCAAATATGTATTTTGAGCAAGTGGTTAATATGAGGAGCTAAACCCCTTAGCCGAGGCGACGGAGGAAGCCATTGTTCCATGAAAAGTGGTATAGTTCTATTTTAATTATTTATTGCAATTATTTTACATGATTATTTGCATAGAACTTAAAAGAAAAATTGGTTTTTATTGAGTAGTTGTGAAGTGTTTTGATGGGACATGCTTGGTTTTAATACTTTTGATGTTTCATGCTTCGTGCTTACAATTATTACTTCAAAAATCTATTAAAGGCAAATATTAGAATCACTTTAAATAAGAATATTGCATGAATATTGATTAGAGTTTATCAATTAATTGGTCAATGGTGGAATCCAGAGTCTCGGTATTTTCTCATTCTTATTGAAACAATTTTATTTAATTTTCAAAAATCCTTCACAAGTTCGAGCAACGAACCTTTTTACCACTACAACTACAAAACACATCAGTTTTTGGCGCCGCCAACGCGGACTTGTTTTTAGGGTTTTAGATTTATTTTTATTATTTTTGTTCTTCTTTACGCGTTTGGTATTTTTCGATTCTTTTCATATTTGGAGCGGAGCTAAAAGGAAAGGAAAAAGTGTTCTAAGAGGAATGCATCGTCAAAGAAGGAAAGAAAAGAGGAGTCCAAAGGAGTGAAGAAGAAGATTTTTGTATATAGATATTTTATTTTAGATTTTATTACTTTTTATTTTTAGAAATTGTAAATAGGGTTTTATTTTTATTCTTGTAATTTTTTATTTTTTATTTTTGGACTTTTTATTTTTATTTTTTGGACATTTGGACTTTGGACATTATTTTTAAACCCTACGGAAGGGTATATTTTTAAATATAAACTGTTTGCAGGGAAGGACGACGATTACGATATCGTCTCAGCCCCTCGGGTTCGCACATTGACACAGGAGTCAGTGGCCCGAGTCGACTACAGCGGTTCTTCGCCCGTCTGGTACGGGAGGTAAATTTTTAAACACCCGCGAATCCCCTGTCAGCGGGTTTACTGTCTTCCTTAAGGTGCATATATGCTGAGGAATTGAATACGGACATTTATTTTCCTAGTAAAGGGCAAGGCCTGGCCATATAAGATAAGAGTTCGGATTTCATCACTGTTCTCTTCTTGCCCGCTTTAGGAAAACGATACCAAACGCGATCCTAAGCCTAAAATTTTGATTAGAACGAGACCGATAAGGTAACGAGCTTAATAGGAAAGTCGTTCAAAAGGATCGTATTGGGTATCTTGTTAGCCTAACTCAAAGTTCAGGAAGATTACTGTAAGTCGATTAGAGCCGCCTTGTAACCCAGGGAAGCGTTGCCAAAGAGGTGGGGTATCAAAGCTCCTCTGAGCTTCTCCTACTTCTCTTCGACTTACTTTATTCAGATCGTCCTACGAGGTTTGCTAAAATTGTACCTAGTTGCCTCTTGGAAGAGTAGAAGCTGGTCTAGAAACAATCTAAGTGGAGCCATCATGCTTGTTGTTTGCTAGACTTTATAGGTTTGATTTGGTCGAGTCAACCTTGTTTGTGATTGTGTAGAATTCCCTTGCAATTAAGAATGTCGAACTGGTATGATAGAAGCCAATACAATGAATATCCGACTGAGTTTCAAAATGGACATTATTCACACTACGACCATAGTGTAAATAGTGGTTGGGAACACCAACCTTTTGAAGGTTATGGTTCATACCATGGTGAGCCCAATTACTATCCACACACACACCGGTCATACGAGCAAGAAAAAATGGATTATTATAGTGCTAGTACCTCGTCTTTGGACAATACAATCAAACTGTTGAAAACTAGTCCTTATTATGATCCTTCTGTTTATGATCCTTCCGTATCTTTAAAAGAGTCTCTTAAGCAGTTAACTGAACAGACAAATAGGTTTGTGTCGGAAATGAATAGACGAACTGCACCATTGAGTGAATTCTCTATAGAGGAATCCCTCAAGCAAATGGCTGAGACGAACGAAAGACTTGCTCGAAATAATCTTGATTTCCAATACAGTGTTTCCAATAGTACCCTTGAAAATGAGGATAGTTATTTGCATAATCAAGATGACGAGGTTAGAATTGGTAACACTACATGTTTAGATGAGGTTCAACCATTTTCATGCTATTATAATGACGATTATGATGAGGATAGTATTGATGAAGAATCTGAAATATGTAGGCATAGTGATCAGGAATTTGTTACTCCAATTGAGTTTTATAATGATAATGTTATTTCTAGTTCAAATCCAAATAATTTTAATAATTATTCACCTATTCAAAAGGACGAGGATTTGTCTAGAGATATCCCCGGTTTAGACGATGTAGTTTTTCCTTTTGATTACGAAGCCGATAGTGGTTTAGAGGAATGGGTTTATTCTGAAAATGATGTTTTAGAGTCTAGCGACTTAGAAACAATAGTCTTAGACAAAGAAGATGAACTCGTAGAGCTTTTAAATTTGAGTGAGGATACATCACCTGAGTATAACCTAGAAGAAGCAATTGACTATTTTCAGGATTCTGATGATCTAGAAATTAGGGAAATTATAGCTAGTCTATCCAGAGACACCCAAAACTCTAAGTTTGGGGGTGATTATCATTCTCCATGTGCCTTACCTTTATCTCTTACAAAGATCCCTCACTTGGGACTTGATATCTGTACCTCGACCATTTTACAAGATTACCTTCATACTCGTTTTCCTGAACCTAATGATGTCCAGAAAGAAGCTCAGAAGTTAGAAACCCATCCTCTGGTTGATGTGGTTTTCCCAGGCTATGATACCCAGATTGACTTTGTTTTCCCACCAAATAGTTTTCTTCCAACTGTGGGAACGTTTATATTCCAAATGTGTCGAATATTAAGTTGTGAGACTAAACCTAAATGCTTTAGGAAATTAAAATCGACACATTTGCTTAAGAATGACCACTACTCTCACTGTGGTCAATTATGTAAGTCAAACCTGATTGACTTAGAGGATCCTCAATTATTTAGGTTATTATTATGTGCTTCTAAGTTCTTATTTGAGTTTCTACAGACTCTAGAACCTAATAATTTGGATCCTCAGGACGCATATACCAAGTGGAGAAAAGATCCTTTTAGGCATTTCGAAGCTGCTTTGTTGATTGAATCTCGTTCCAAGAAATGATGTTAGTTGCAATTAGCTTAAGATCTTCCATTTTATGTGTAACGTTGTTTATTTGGTTAATGTTTTTAAGTTTATTTCCGTAAGATTAATATGAAGGCCAGTTTGGGTCAGTTTGCTTGCTTAAACCTTTGGTGGCTACTTCTTTTGGTGATGCGTAATCCAGCATTGAAAAATAACCAAAGACTATACCGGTACAAATGTCGGCATTGAATTGTGATCATCATACGATGACGGTATCCTGGACTCAATTTAAACTGATCGTCAGAATACCGGCATTGAATAATAACCAAAGACAACATCGGCACATGTGCCGGCTTTGAAATGTGATCAACATACAATGCCGGTATCCTGGACTCAATTGAAACTTAGAGTCAGAATGTCGGCATTGAATTGTACCATCTTTCCATGCTGGCATTTTGACGGTTACAAACTTCTTTTTAGTTATGTGGCGGTTACAAACTCCTTTATCCCACTTATGTGACGGTTACAAACTCCTTAATTCTGTTTAAGTGGCGGTTATAGAAAGGAAAGTATTCCATCTTTCCATCTCTCTTTGTTTTTACTTCTCGGCTCTTCCAAAAGAATTTCCAAAACCATTAAACTCCCTTATTTTGTTTCATCTAAGAAGAATGGGTCGTCGCAAACCTCCTGAAAAACCTAAACCCAATCCTTAAGAGTCTGTTGATGATGGTGGTAAATCGAAATCAAAAGCGCAACAAGTGCACGAAAAAAGGATAAATCAAGCAGCTCTTGAACAAGATGATGATGAGGAAGTAACAAATATGATGTGGTAAGTGATGTCTATGTTGAATTGAAGCATTTTTAGGGTTTATCCCATACTAGAAAACACATATTGAAACTTGTTTGTTTAGTTTTTCTACTACATTGAAAGAATTTTTTTAAATTGCAATATAGTTAATTGAAATACAGTTACAAGTTTGTTTCGCCGTAGAATTCAATAAGAATACCATACCGGATTATATGTCTTGTATCCCCCTTTTATTGCATGGAAATACCGGCATAGAAATAGAATTGCGTACAATGCCGGGACTTGGTGCCGGCTTTGAATATTTAATAAATTCCATGCCGTTTCTTATTTCCTACTTTTGATAAATCTCTGTACAAATTTCCCATATTATCGGCATAGTTTATCTGTAAATAGCTACGCCGGCACAGATGCCGGCACTGTCTTTTTGTTTACCATCCATGCCGGTTTTGATTTCCTTCTTTTGTTAAATCTCTGTACAAAATTCCCAAAATACCGGTTTTGTTGTTCAGTTGTTTACTAGGCCGGCACAAGTGTCGGCACTAATTTTATGTTTACAATCCATGCCGGCACTGTATATAACTCAGTTGACATATTGGGACGTAGGTCTAGAGCAGCACAAATCAAGAAAGAAAAGGGCAAAGCTGTTTAAGAAGGAAAACCTAAGTCTTCTTGGCCTCGACGTAGTCGTTCTGATCCGGATCGTGCTAAGGTCATCATTCGGGAGCCTACGGGGGACACAAGCAGCAGTGTTGATGATGAGTGGGAAAAATTTCCTGAACCGGCTCGAGCAGGTGGCTCATCCTCACAAGGCTTAGGATAAGTTGCAGTTGAAGTTGAAGCCGGTGAGAAAAAGGAAAAGGAACCCCCATCCCACCTTCCTAAAAGTTATGACATGATTCCAGACCGCAATGACGGCAAACAGTGGGGTCAGCCGTTGGAACCGCAACTCTTATTTGACTACAAGGGCTCTTGGGCTCGTTGGATCAATCAAACTTATGTAAGACATTTGTATCTTGTTATTATATTATTTATATATGATCAGGTGAATTTAAGTTAGTTTGGTGTGTTTTTATAGAACCACAAGATAGCCTTCCGTGTTGGATGCCATCAATCAATGGATATATGGCCTTTGGAGTGGGAGTGTGATGATGTTCAAGCATTAGTCTTAGCATCTGGGTTGTATCCCGTGGTACAAAATTATGTGGCCACTGATCAAGTCACGGCGAATTGCTTCTTGGAGAGGTTTTTTGGTGAAACTGATACCATGCATTTCCCTTTTGGCGAGATGACCATTAACCCTAAAGATGTCCAAAGAATACTAGGTCTAGAAGTTCTTTGGAAAGCTGTTAAGGAAGGAGATAACTATAAGGACCTAGAATGGGCCAAGATCTATGAGCTGACTCAAAAGTTGTTTGGGTGGGACCAGGAAACGACTATGGCAAATATGTACAGGACAAAGCATACTCGGACAAAGACTATCAAATTCGTCAATCTCATACGATTGTTTGGGCATACGAAGGACAAGGAATTTAATCCGGAACAAATTCAGCAAACTGCCGCTGCTTATCTGTTATTCACCTTGGGCACCGTAATATTCCCTGACGCTAGCAGTAACAGGGTGCATATGAACAACCTACAATACTTGGATCCCTTGGATAAGGTTCATGAGTATTCATGGGGCACTGCTTTCTTGGCACATTTTTTGGCAGAGATGCGTAGAGCTTCTAAGGCGAACGCCTGTCAATTTATTGGGAATTTCACTGTAATTTAGGTATAGTGAACTAGTTATTTTGTGATCATTGTCATTAATTTTGTTAGGTTCCAATTATTTCTTTTCTTATATATTTCATTAAAACGATCTTTCATTGGCATAGGTGTGGGCTTATGAACACTTCCCAACATTGTTCACGAACTACAAATCGTTGAAGTTAATATGTGAATGGCAACCGCATCAGCCTCTAGCTCAGAAATACTTTTTCAACAGTAACCCGAAGCCCAGTAACAAGAAACGTTTATTCGCCATAAGAGTGGCTTTGGACTCTGTCGCTGCTCAAGATGTTGTGTTTGAAAAGCGTACTCTGGGTACAAGCAAAAAAGAGTTCATTTTACAAGGAGTTCACTTTGCAAGGAGTGACAATATTTCATTTTACAACGGACTGTTACTTCATCCAAAAGGATTTGTTATGCACAACCCTCGCCGTGTAATGCGCCAACTTGGGTACAAGCAAAAAAGTCTTAAGGATACATCTTATCATAAATTCTCTCATGACTTTCCTCAATTCCAAGAAAATGAAAAGCATACTCTGGTAGTTTACCGCCCAAATCCCCTTCCTGTACATTAGAGGGAAAGGGAAGAACGAAGATTTGTGCTGGATAGGGTTGGTTGGGAATTGGCAGAAAACGATTATGAGACGGAACCACACTTCCTCAGAGGTCATTTGAGGTACTCGCATCCTTATATTGTACGCCCGGCCACCGAGGAAGTGCCTCCACAACCAGAACCTCCCTCCACCACTTCGGCTGAATTTACTGTACCAGCACTTCAAAAGACCCTTACGTTGTTGGTACGTAATTTTTAATCACTTCTTATTCTTTTAATCTATATGTATGAACTTATATAAGTATACTTACTAAGTAACTATTGAAAAATATGACAACAGCGTCAGCGGCTAGGAAAATTGGGAAAGTTTTTTAAGTGCAAGAACAAGAAAGGGGATGTGCTGACCCCGGAAGAAATGCAGATGGTCGAGAAAAAGATAGACAACATTGAAGATCCAGAAGCAAAAGACTTGTGGGGCGAAAGGAAGAAGAGGGTACATAAGAAACCAAGGACCGAGTGATCGAATATGTTTGTTAATGTTTCTTCTATGGTATTAGTTTAGTCTTGAACAATCTAGTGTTGCTTTATGTTTGTTTGTGTGTCTTGAACAATGTTAAACATGTGTTTGTTTGTGTGTCTTGCTAAACTCTTTGCTTTTTTTGGTTTATTTTGATTTGTTTTCGGTTTGGAACATCTTAACTTTGGAGATGGTTTTTTTAAACAATCTAGTGTTGTTATTTAATTTATTATGTTGATAAATTACCTCTTTGCCGCTATATATTTGGAATGTCGGCACTCTGAATTTTCAAGATCAAAGAAATTTCAGAGTTTTTCTGACAGTACCGGCATGGTCGAAAAGCATCAACACAATGCCGGCACTCTGAATTTTCAAGATCACAGAAATTTTAGAGTTTTTCTGACAGTACCGGCATGGTCGGAAATGTTAAAAAGAATGTCGGCACTCTGAATTTTCAAAATCACTAAAATTACAGAGTTTCGGCATTGAAGTTTTTTTTGCTACCATGCCGGTAGTCTGCATTTTCCAGACGCAAAATATTTTTGTCAGAGTACCGGCACGGTTTGAAATTTAATTTCAATGCTGGCACATTTACTAATTTCTCTGGATATTTTTCTGAAATCCCGGCAGTGTTTCAAAAGTTTAGTTCTACGCCGGCACCAGCTTACGGCGTTGTAGTATTGAAACATAATCATGCCGGCATTGGCATCAAAATATGATTTAATGTTTACAATTCACACTTCCAAAAAAACAAAATGTTGCGTATTAGTGAACCACATATACCCAAATTACTCATCATCGCTTCCACACATATGAACTTGTATCTTCTCTTGGTCAATTGATATGGCCAACGCATCCCAAGGTTGGTGATTCTCCTCGTACAATTTCATCCATTCCTCCGAGTGATTGGGAGTTATATCCTTTTTTTTAGTCAACGGGCAAACCGGTGGAAATAGACAGTTTTCCTTGAGTTTCAAAATAATGAAATGATTCTCGTTCACGAACGCCAAAACAACTCTTCTCTTCTTAAGAGATCCTTCGCACTTTTGCCACTTTGGTGTATATGTTGCTTGGACGGTGGGGGTAAATAATGAACAATACAATTAAATGTATCCGCCACTAGATACCCGCAAACCACCTTTCTCATCCAATATTGAGTATGAAGGAACTTTATCTCGTTCTCGGGCCCTAAGACTCGAGCATACAAACTATCAAACCCTTCTTCATCACCAAGCAATTGCGCATAAAAGCTCTTCTTTTTCATAAGTTGTTCGGCAATCCTCTTTCTAGCGTATCGGCACGGTGTCATCCCTTAACTAATCATTGTCTCAAAGATTCCTAATTGTTCGGTAATGGCATAATAGCCACAATTTCCATCTCCATCGACATCATCCGTATATACAATATACTCGTGAATAACCTCAGGAAGTTGCTCTACATAAGACTCTATTTTGGTATGGTAACGTCTATAAGTCTTACCTGTTTTGGGATCCTTAAACATCTTCATATTACCTTTTTTTAGCTTAATTATATCCAATCCATCCTCTGCAATCTCTACACTTCCAATGTCTTCAATATGTGATAGGAGTGGATACTTCCTTAGCCCACCCCTTCGCTTTGGAACCGAAACTACATCAACTTTGGTCGTGCCTACGGAGTTGTCACCATCGTGTTGTTGTTGACCAGATACGGGTCGCTTACCTTTGCTATCACTTATCTTTGGTGTGGCTTCGGAATTTTCACCTTGATGTACTTGACTTGATGTAGGTTCCTTATTCGGCCTTCCCTTTTTGTTTGACACTTCAGCCCCATCAACTATGGGTGTGCCTTCGGAATGCTCACCTTGTTGTTCTTTGTCACTTGATATTGGTACCTTTGTCGGCCTACCCATTTTCTTTGGAAACGCCGCTCCATCAACTATGGGTGTGGCTTCGGAATGCTCACCTTGTTGTTCTTGTTCAATCGATGTGGGTACCTTCCTCCGCCTACCCCTTTTCTTTGGAAACGCCGCTACATCGACTATGGGTGTGGCTTCGGAATGCTCAACTTGTTGTTCTTGTTCAATCGATGTGGGTACCTTCCTCGGCCTACCCCTTTTCTTTGGAACCTCCGATCCATCGGCTTTTCGTGTGGATACGGAATCCGCCGTTTGTTGTTGACTTGATAGCGGTTCCTTCCTCGGCCTACCCCTTTTGTTTGGAACCGGCGCTTCCGTGAACCTTGCTTCTGAAATCTCACACGCGTATGGATCTCGTTTCTTACTTGCCTCGAGTTCACATTCACGTTGTGTTAGAGCATAGCTCGGTTGAACCCATCAAGCGTTGGTACGTCAAGTTTGGTTGTCATATTTTAGTGAATCAAAACTAAACTTAAGAGTCGCTTGATTGCGTACTAGAGACAACTTCGTATAGGTTAGGCTAGAAAGATTAGGATAATGAGACATACAAGTATTACTCGAAGACTTGAAGAATGTGAAGAAGTAACAAGCTAAATCGACGACTCATCCCTCCTCTTGAGGTTAGTAATATTTTGACTTGAACTGTTTCATTCCCAACGTATCTTTCAAGTCGTGCTATATTGAAAACAAAACTGCGAAGCTGTGAATGATTATACTCTAGTAGACATAGTGTTAAGGAATTAGAATACGAAGTATAACGCTTATCTTTTGAACTTCGTTTATAAGACATCGACATAATCGTATGAATGCTATTGTGATTATGTTTATGGGTGAAGATTTCGTCCTAGGAAACAATGTTTACATTCGTTTAAAGGAAGTACATTCATGAACTTGTTTTGTGAATCGAAATGGAAATCGATAGGCTTATTGGTATCGTTATTCATTTCATATCTTTGGATTACCAATATGTGTGAGTTAGTAGAACCGATCATAACTTGTTATGTATCTTGGTAAAACAAGTCACAATGCCTAACTTATGTATTGGTATGACTTTTATTAGTGTAACTGATCCTAAGTAATCACCCAAGATGGTATGATCTACATTTGTAATTTGTGTAACCGATCCTAGTAATTGGTGTGACCGATCACAAAAGAGTGTGTAATCGATCCTTGTAATTGGTGTAACCGGTCCTGGTAATTGGTGTAACCGATCCTGGTAACTGGTGTGACCAATCACAAGTAATACCATGAGAATATGGTAACCGGTCCTAGTAATTGATGTAACCGGTCCAAGTAACCATATTAAGGTAAAACCGATCCTTTTGTTTGGTAGAACCGTTAACCTATGATTAGTGTATTGATATTTGATCAATCACATAGTTCTTGGAAATCAGATGAACCAGTTCTAAACTTGTTTGGAAGTGTGGTATAATCGGTTCCAAGATTGTAAATATGAAAAAGGATTTACAAAGAATTAAGATGTCGACATACTTTGAACATGTTCAGTAACTTTTATCTTTTATTGTTCAAAGATATTCCTTAATAACTAAAGGAGATCCCGGACCGAAATAAGTTGAGAATCTTTTAATTAAGGTTGTTAATTTTATATGCTTTTAATTACCAGCAATTAAAATGCATATCTCTGGAAAATAAAAATTTATAATGTGCATTTACTAATTGGAGATTTTCTAGTAGGATTTCGGTTATTTTTGGACAGAGCATTTCTAGGAATTATGAAAACCGATTTGGGAATATATTGCATATCTTAAGAATATTTCGGTTTTGGAAATTCCTTGGTGTCCAAACTTCCTTGGTCTATAAATACCCAAGTTTGCATTTCGAGCAAACTATCCTAAGAGCTAGCAAAACTACCTTGTTGTGTTATTACTGGTGGATCCGTCTATTCGGAGTGGAAAGTACCCTAATTAGTCGAAATCTCTTACGACCGCTCGCTCAAAGACTTCTGTGGGATCAAGAAGCTCTACGAGTACCGTTGGTGGGAAACTAGAAAATTGCAGTATTATTAGTTTTCGATTTAATTTGATTGACTAATGGTTGTTGAACTTTAATTGCACCTAGTTTGTTTATTCTTTAGAATCTTCTTTTCTGAAATAAGATTCACTCAAACTAGATCGAAGTGTGAACGGGATCTTTAGAATTGTTTGTAGATCTAAAGACGTCTTGTGATAATCCATTGTTAATAGACTCCGTTCTGTGTGTGATTGATCACAAGAGATTCAAGTTGTTATGTGCAGGTGTTTACTGAAGATTTAATAAGATTTGAAGACGAAAAAGATTTTTTATTTGGTTTCATAATCTTTGGTGTGCATAAAACTTGATTGGCTGGGATCCAACTATAATCGGTTTATCTTTGATAGATTTGATTGATTAGTTGCGTAGATCGACATCAGTATTTAGTATCTTGGTAGATCCTATTATTGATTGAAAAATCTAATCTCTACTACTTTGGTAGTTGTTATTTAGATTGATCTAAACCCGACAAAGGAGTTTATTGGATTAAACAGAAAAGCCTTTGTCTAACTCATATCACTTAGATTGAATAGAGTTGTTACCAAACAGATTTGTTGTTCCTTTACTGTTTGGAATACGAACCAAAGGAATTGTTCCAGTGCGTGCACTTATTGAATGTCGGAAGCGCAGGAATACTGAAGAAACTAGGTGAACTATAGGTTTAGTTGCTTGGTCTCAACTATACGAAGTTGGTGTGATTTTGTATAACGACTTAATTATGAGAGTATTCAATTATGGACTACGTCCCGGGGGTTTTCTGCATTTGCGGTTTCCTCGTTAACAAAATCTTGTTGTGTCATTTACTTTTGTTTTCCGCAATTATAATTTAAAAGTAAATTACACAAACGTTAACTCCGTATTACTTGATAGTGATCCTATAGAGTTTGGTTAAGTCCGAACCTATTATCAAGTAATCACACTTTGATTGTTGTATTGTCTCGATCTCGTATCCATAGATGATCATACAAAGTGTGAATACCGATTCGTTGTATTGTCTCGACTTAGTCCATAGACAATCACTTTCGGTAAGAAGACTTATAGGTGGAAAAGTTTAAGATTGTGGTATATTTGGGTACCCTCGTCTTTTCAATTGGTATCAGAGCAGGCAAACACGAAAAGATCTGACAATCTGTGTTTGGTGCGATCCAACCTATAAGAAATAAATCCTATGTCTGATTCAGTTAACGCTATGCAAGAGTATGAGTACTCAAATGTTGAAGATGTTACAACTTCGTTAACTCATGATCCAGGAGTTACGAAAACATCTGAGTCTATCTCTGATGGAAAAGAAGATTCTGATAAAGAATTGGTAAAACTCCTAAAACCAATAAGATCTCTGTCTACACGGATGTTAATACTAAAGACAGAATCTAATCTTCTTAAGAATGATATCAGAGAAAAAGACATTCAACTAAATATTCTAGCCAAAGAGAATATGGATCTCACTGTCAAACTAGAAGCCATTGGTAAATCTCTTACTCAAGATCAAGAGACTCATCCTATGACCCTGACTAATGATCTGTTATAATTTCTTCTGATGAGGAAATCAAGAGTCCTTGCTCGACTTTAAGAGATTGTGATAAAAACTGTCTTGTCATAACCGAAACAGATCATGATGATGTTAGTCGGTCTAATCACATCAAGTCAGAAGAGGGTGAGAAATCAACTTCTACATCTACTGATGATCAGAAGAAATCTTGTCCAAAGGAAACTTTGAACCGATTCCGTGAGCGTGATCTTAAGGAATACAACTTTCAGTCATTTGACAGGAAACTTATACTTCTTCAAAATACGGTGGTTAAAATATTGAAAGAAGTTTCTTGTCTTAAAAAACTAAAAGATCATTCCTCAGTAGAAAGACATAATATATCTCGATCCAACAAAGTCAACTTGAAACAATTAGTAGTAAGAGTTGATAATCGCTTCTTGAAAAAGGTTCCCCCCCATTCATGTCGAAACAGTCCTTGTTTACATGAAGAACGATTCCAGGAGAAAGGGAAAGAGAGAATCTCTGCCAAGGGAAACAATCAAGAATTTCCAATAATTGTTTCAAGTAATCATGCTGATGTGCACAAAAGGAAATCCTTAGAATGAGAAAATCCTATGAAAATCTCATTGACAGAATTAAGAGAGATTTATCTATCTCTAAAAATTCTCACATCAGTACTGATTCTGTATTGTTTCTCCACATGATCATATCTTGGGATCAAGGAAGAATCTTCTTCTTGGGAGAAAATACGTTGGGCAGAAATTCCCAGAGAGAAACATGAACTATGTCTCTGATACTTGTTGTAAGCTAGAAAAAGCTTACTCCGATGCAACCTAGTTGTATGGAGATTGTGCAATCTCATCCTTTTCGTGCTCATTCTGGATGGGAAAAGCACATAAAAACAAGGGAACTTGTTAGAAGAGTTCATGGAAATTTCAACTTTCAGTAATAAGAGATATTTAAAGAATATCTCCCTTTCAATAAGAAGAGAAGTTCGGAAAAATAGCTTGTATATTTTCGGAAACCCTGAACCGAATATATATTCTTATCAATACAAGAAAAGATCTTCTCTTAGGTACTTTGCCTTCCCTTTTGCGAGACTTTTTGTTAAGTATGCCTCCTATAACTTGCAGTGTTACAAGGTGTAATAAAAGGGAAGCTCGAAAGGTTAGAAACTGTCAAGGTTTCATCTCAAAAAGAAGAATCAGGAAGATTGTCTCAAATTTCGTGTCTGATCATAACTCTGATAGATCTCAAGAAGAGTCGTGTCTTCTCGCTTTTGATGATTCAAATCTTACCAAGTGGTTTCCGACAGATGGTATGTGTGAAGTTATGAATGGGTTTGAAGAACTCATAGGAAATCTTTTTTCCTTGGTTCAAGATCGAGATGAACTAAAAGATAAAATAAAAGAGACTGAAGCTGATCTTGCTGACATGAAGCTTCAAGTTGAAAAACTTGAAAAACGGAAAGTGGTTGCAGACAAGTCTTTTGAGACATGCTTCAAGAGTTTGAACACTGAAGAAACTTCAGTGAACAATACGAGCACCACTAGAGATCAAGTTATTTGTTGTAATACTTAATCCAAACAAAATAGACATCAGTTTTTGATTTCTTTCAATTATTGTGTAAGGTCTATTGCTGAATAAAACTATCTATTATTTATGAATAAAATTATTATTTTATAATTTTTCTTGTGATAGTTTTTTCGATTATACAGCCTTTGCTTGAATGCTTTATATTATTGCTATGTGTTATGGGATGTTTGATTTTGGTTTTCTTAACCTTAATATTCGATCTCATATTATGTGTGAACCCTTATGGTTTGTGTGGCTTTTTGATATAGCAGGATTAAGTTCTATCCCATGTTGGTAGGCTTTATCAAAGGATCATAAGGTGTTCCGATTGAAACTCATATGTGAAAAAGTCACGATATATTGAATCGATTTTGGTTTAGCATAAAAGCATATGTGTTTCGGGGTTTTCAACTTTTGCTATGCATTAGTTAAAAACCGATTCAACCTTTCTCTGGTAAAGGTTGCTTTTGTTGTTGTTCTTTTGTTCTTGCGAGAGGATGACAACACAATGGGAGAGAGTTCTAATTTGAACTTGCGCTTAATGATACATCTTTCTGGGGAGAAGAGGATGCGGAATCTGAGGTAACGAATTTGTTAGTTAATCGTTTTCCTGTTTAAGAAAAGCTTGAGTTTATTGCATATATTTTGCTTTTGCTTAACAAAATTCGGTACAATTGATGTTGATTCCATTAGTATGTATGGATGTATGTGTGTGTGTGATTCAATTGTTTCCGGTTAAGAAAAACTGGTTTGATATATTTCTTTATTGTTTGGCATCAATTATTTTAGACTTAACGAAATTCGGTGCAATTGCGGTGCTTTAATGTCTATGTTTATTTCAATTGCTTCCGCTTAAGAGAAATAATTGTGCAAGTCGATTTATTTGGTTTGTATGTATTGTTTATGGCTTAACATAAATACGGGATCATTTGTTTAGTCCAATTCGATTCCGTTTAAGAGAAACTAAGTTAATTCTGATCTTAGTTAGACTTATCAAAATTAAAGGATTCGGTTATTCAAGTCTAATCGAATGCCTTGAAGAGAAATATTAGTCAACTAACCTAGTATTTGTCTTATCTAAAGTGAACTGTCTAATTTATTATCTGAATAATTAGTGCCTGATGAGAAAAATAAAGTTAATTCTGATCTTTATTTTGGTCTTATCGAAATAAGCGATTGTACTTGTGCAATCGATTTAGCAAGGGAATTAAGTATCTTAGTCAATTTGTTAAACTATTAGGGAAAATTGCTTCGGGAAATTGTTTCCTTGATAACATATTAAAACCAAATTACTTGTAGTTTCGGTTTTGGTATTGGTTATCAAAAGTGGTATGTGAAACCTTCGTGCTTAACTCTTATAGGTTGTACAATTCTTTTAGATTGTAAGATCCTTTCGGTTTTGGTATTTGCTCGTACCTTTGTCATTTTGTGAAAAAAAGGGGGAGAAATATATGGAGTAAACAAGTGATTTGTAATCACTAAGGAAAGGATAATTGTGCTTAAACGTTATATCTAACGAAAGAGTAAAGCATTGACTAAGGGGGAGAAACATATCATATGATGATTGTAGTTATTTGGACTACAAAAGAGAAATAACAAAGATATGCGGATTGAAAATCTACCTATCTTACCTTTAAGGGGAGTATTAGCTTTATTATTGAAATGTCTTCAGCGGCATTTATGTATTGAATATATGCAGGGTATTGTGTCATTGAAACTTGGAATCAAGCGTATGTATAATGAATTTTTGTAATTTGTTTATCCATATGATTGTAAGAGTTTTGTCACTAAAATTGACAAAGGGGGAGATTGTTAGAGCATAGCTCGGTTGAACCCACCAAGCGTTGGTATGTCAAGTTTGGTTGTCATATTTTAGTGAATCAAAACTCAATTTAAGAGTCGCTTGATTGTGTACTAGAGACAACTTCGTATAGGTTAGGCTAGAAAGATTAGGATAATGAGACATACATGTATTACTCGAAGACTTGAAGAATATGAAGAAGTAACAAGCTACATCAACGACATCATCCTTCCTCTTGAGGTTAGTAATATTTTGACTTGAACTGTTTCATTCCCAACGTATCTTTCAAGTCGTGCTATATTGAAAACATAACTGCAAAGCTGTGAATGATTATACTCTAGTAGACATTATGTTAAGGAATTAGAATACGAAGTATAACGCTTATCTTTTGAACTTCGTATATAAGACATCGACATAATCGTATGAATGCTATTGTGATTATGTGTATGGGTACTGGTGAAGATTTCGTCCTAGGAAACAATGTTTACATTCGTTTAAAGGAAGTACATTCATGAACTTTTTTTATGAACCGAAAGGGAAATCGCTAGGCTTATTGGTATTGTTATTCATTGCATATCTTTGGATTACCAATATGTGTGAATTAGTAGAACCGATCATAACTTGTTATGTATCTTGGTAAAACTAGTCGCAATGCCTGACTTATGTATTGGTATGACTTTTATTAGTGTAACTGATCCTAAGTAATCACCTAAGATGGTATGATCGATATTTGTAATTGGTGTAACCGATCCTAGTAATTGGTGTAATCGATCCTTGTAATTGGTGTAACCGGTCCTGGTAATTGGTGTAACCGATCCTGGTAACTGGTGTGACCGATCACAAGTAATACCATGAGAATATGGTAACTGGTCCTGGTAATTAATGTAACCGATCCTGGTAACTGATGTAACCGGTCCCAGTAACCATATTAAGGTAAAACCGATCCTTTTGTTTGGTAGAACCGTAAACCCATGATTAGTGTATTGAAATTTGATCAATCACATAGTTCTTGGAAATCAGATGAACCAGTTCTAAACTTATTTGGAAGTGTGGTATAATCGGTTCCAAGATTGTAAATATGAAAAAGGATTTACAAAGAATTAAGATGTCGACATACTTTGAACATGTTCAGTAACTCTTATCTTTTATTGTTCAAAGATATTCCTTAATAACTAAAGGAGATTCCGGACCGAAATAAGAGAATCTTTTAATTAAGGTTTTTAATTTTATATGCTTTTAATTACCAGCAATTAAAATGCATATCTCTGTAAAATAAAAATTGGTAATGTGCATTTACTAATTGGAGATTTTCTAGTAGGATTTCGGTTATTTTTGGACAGAGCATTTCTAGGAATTATGAAAACCGATTTGGGAATATATTGCATATCTTAAGAATATTTCGGTTTTGGAAATTCCTTGGTGTCCAAACTTCCTTGGACTTTAAATACCCAAGTTTGCATTTCGAGCAAACTATCCTAAGAGCCAGCAAAACTACCTTGTTGTGTTGTTACTGGTGGAGCCGTCTATTCGGAGAGGAAAGTACCCTAATTAGGCGAAATCTCTTACGACCGCTCGCCTAAAGACTTCTGTGGTATCAAGAAGATCTACGAGTACCGTTGGTGGGAAACTAGATAATTGAAGTATTATTAGTTTTCGATTTGATTTGATTGACTAACGGTTTTCGAACTTTGATTGCACCTAGTTTGTTTATTCTTGAGAATCTTCTCTTCTGATATAAGATTCACTCAAACTAGATCGAAGTGTTGACGGGATCTTTAGAACTGTTTGTAGAGATGTCTTTTGATAATCCATTGTTAACAGACTCCGTTCTGTGCGTGATTGATCACAAGAGATTCAAGTTGCTGTGTGCATGTGTTTATTGAAGATTTAAGAAGATTCGAAGACGAAGAAGATTTCTTATTGGGTTTCATAATCTTTGGTGTGCATAAAACTTGATCGGCTGGGATCGAACTATAATCGGTTTATCTTTGATAGATTTGATTGATTAGTTGCGTATATCGGCATCAGTATTTAGTATCTTGGTAGATCCTATTATTGATTGCAAAATCTAATCTCTACTACTTTGGTAGTTGTTATTTAGATGGAACTAAACCCGACAAAGGAGTTTATTGGATTAAACAGAAGAGCCTTTGTCTAACTCATATCACTGAGATTGAATAGAGTTGTTACCAAACAGATTTGTTGTTCCTTTACTGTTTAGAATACGAACCAAAGGAATTGTTCCAGTGCGTACACTTATTGAATGTCGGAAGCGCAGGGATACTGAAGAAACTAGGTTCACTATAGGTTTAGTTTCTTGGTCTCAACTATACGAAGTTGGTGTGGTTTTGTATAGCGACTTAATTATGAGAGTATTCAATTCTGGACTAGGTCCCAGGGTTTTTCTGCATTTGCGGTTTCCTCGTTAACAAAATCTTGCTGTGTCATTTACTTTTGTTTTCCGCAATTATAATTGTTGTTATTATAATTTAAAGTGAATTACACAAACGTTAACTCCGTATTACTTGATAGTGATCCTATAAAGTTTGGTTAAGTCCGAACCTATTATCAAGTAATCACACTTTGATTGTTGTATTGTCTCGATCTCATATCCATAGACGATCACACAAAGTGTGAATACCGATTCGTTGTATTGTCTCAACTTAGTCCATAGACAATCACTTTCGGTAAGAGGACTTATAGGTGGAAAAGTTTAAGATTGTGGTATATTTGGGTACCCTCATCTTTTCACGTTGACTCATTTCTTTTAATTCTTTCCTTTGTTTTCTCCTTGTCGTTTTGGTTTATGGTCTACCGGGAGGATCTCACTTTGTTGGCTCTTCACTTTGTGTTGTCCATGGCTGAGTAATTAGCCTTAGTTGGCTCAACAAAACTTGGCAGCTAGACGAGTTTCCACGTGAGTAAGCTTCAAAGAATTCCTTTGCTTCGTTAGTATCCCATGGTGATTGTCCGGGAGCTTCCGTAGGGGGAGGGGTGAAAGATAGTTTCTTCCAAAATGGATCAATAACCTCAATAGGTATCACTTCTTCATACTTCACAAGCATATGACGACACGGAAGCCCCAATGAAGACATGTCGGGACAAATACACACATCACCCGGTTTGCCGTAGTTTATCTCCTTTTTCATTTCTCTCATCATATGTTTTATTGCCCAATGAGAGACGTTGAATTCTATTCCTCAGAGCAACTTACCATATTGAAGATATGAAGTCATCCTTTCCATTGATCTTTTCTCAAAAGCCTGCTTGATCCTATCGATATCACTCTTAAAGTATTGCTCCATTGCCTCGGTGACCGTAACCACGTTTCCCTTGTTAGACTCGATGAGACCTTTAAATATCCCATGAGCGGACTCTGCTATACTAGTTGCTTCATTCCCGTAGTGTCTATACCGGTTTATCCATGCACGCACAAATTTTTCCTTGAACTTATCCAACCATTGATTCCGACAAAACGAGACGGCAGTCGGATAAACTTCGTTCCAATTGGCAATAAACTTGTCCAAATTCTTTTCGTACGTATCCTTGGTAAAAAGCCAATAAACTTTCTCTCAATCTCTTTGAAATTCCAACCACTTTATATGATTTTCCTCATGTTCTTTGTCCACTCGCTCTTTGATCTTTCCTCTTTCATTTTCTTCTTCTTCGGGTGATAGTTTGTTCTTGCGAACGTCTTCCTCTAGTTGAACAATCATTCTCTTCTTAATATCCGCCTTAGTGGGTTCAAACAAGGCATGACAAGCTTTTGTCACATTTTGACGTATATGATATGTACATAGGAAATTTTGTGCATCCGGGAAGACGTCGGATATTGCATTCATTAATGCGTCATCTTGATCGGTTATGATGACCCTCGGAAGATGATTTTCCCGAAAGAGCAATTTCAATTGTCGTAATGCCCAATTATAATTATAATCCCTCTCGTTTTCCATTAAACACCAAGCCAATGTGAATGATACCTTGTCCGATGTTTGCCCCACGATGTTGAACAACGGCATATTGTATTTGTTTGTCTTGTAGGTGCAATCCATCATAAGAACACCATAACATGTATGAGCCAATTTTGCAAGCAAAGGATGCAAAATGAATATTTGAAGGGGATTGTTGTTCGGCCCTCTTTTAATGATACGCGTGTAGTTGTGATCCCAAACTATCTTCTCAAATTCTTGCATAACGCTCCTCCCTTCCCATTCCACCCTTCTAATACTTGCTTGTGCGCACGTTCGTCCGATCCTTTTCCTTGAAGCCCCTAATAATGTGTCTTGGTTTGATACATGCTTTGGTCAATCTCTTTACATCCTCCTTTTCATGAGGTTTTAGCTTCGCAACTAGGGAGTGACCAATAAAATCTTCCTGATCCGGGTGGTTATGGCGGCCGAACCACACCTTACAATCCCATTCATTGTCCTTGTCTCTTAAATTGAATACAAGCTTAAAGGGGCAATTATCCTTCCTCGTACGAGTCTTGTATACCCTATTAGTCTTCTTTGGATATACATAACCCTTTCTCTTGTGTCTATTCTTCTCCTTGTATACCCCACTTCTCTCGCAAGCCATCTCAAAACGAATCTTTGAACCTTGGGTATTCCTCACCAATACACACATGTTCTTAAGAACCGTCTCTTTAGCCCAAGCAACTGCTTCCATTTTAGATTTTATTCCCTACGTATGGACAACAATGGGAGATTATAAGGAGGTTCATTACAAGCAATCCATTAGTAAAGTTCAAGATACTAGGTGAAAATTATACTTTGGTAACATGCCGAAGGCATTTTATAGTATTCCGACGTATCCCGACCAAGCGGTCTTGCATTTGTTGGATCAATATATGTCACAACCTAAGGATCGAATGAAAAGAAAATAAATTAGTTCAAAAAAAATTAAAATACTATGCCGGACCACAGTTCCGGCATGCTCGAGCAAGGTCCCGGCATGGTCGAACTGAACCAAAACTAAAGACCAATTTGAAACGCTTTCCGGCATACAAATTTCATTTGAAATCAACGCCGGAAACATAGGTGCCGGCATACTCGTCATCTATGGTTCCATGACGGTACAGAGTTCCGGCGTGGTCGATAATTAATATACCATGCCGGTATTTAGCTTTGGAAGACACTGCTTCCTGTATGTTTTTTTAGAGGTACCGGCATGGTAACGTTATAATTGAACCATGCTGGTAGCATATTCCGTGGTAGGTAAAATGTAACTTTTGTACCGACATGGTTTTTTCGGTTGAATACAATGTCGGCTTTCCTTTCAAAATGGGGGATATTGTTGGCCGGCATGGACGTAGTATGAATACCATGCCAGTAATGGTGCTGCCGGCATTGTATTCATACTACGTCCATGCCGGCACCGAGCTATTT
Organism: Papaver atlanticum; assembly: GCA_023531105.1. Classification (NCBI taxonomy): domain Eukaryota; kingdom Viridiplantae; phylum Streptophyta; class Magnoliopsida; order Ranunculales; family Papaveraceae; genus Papaver; species Papaver atlanticum. The sequence goes on along the minus strand of JAJJMB010010315.1, from coordinate 345,193 downwards.
CAGCTGCAATAATGGTGGATTCAAATAAAAAAAATCAAATTTTCAACCCATTGGCACCTTTACCTGAGTATTGGGAGTGCTTGTATGTTGAACTAGTTTACTCTCTTGGGTTGGTTCTTCAAGAAACTCTCCATGCTCATAAAAATCATGATCCAAGGGTGTTGGTTCCACAAATACTTGAAATTGTGAGTTGTTGTCATTAGCAGAAGATTGAAGATGTGCTTCTTATTGTAGTTGAGCTAAAGATTCAGCAGCAATTCTCTCTTCACAATCATCCACCGTTTTCACCCAAAAAAAGTTCCCTCCCAATTTTTTTCCCTCCTTCTACTCTCACCTCACTCACCCAAATACAAATAAAAATACACACTAATCATTTATCAAATAATCTTATGAATTTACTAATTATAATTAAGCACTAAGCCTGATTAGTGAGGGGTAGATTAGGTATTAGGTAAAATACTTAGATAAGGGGTGGCCCTGATTTGATATTTGGATCCAGTTTTTGTCCTTTTCTTATATCCCCCAATTAGTTTAAGTATCCCCCAATCGCACGTTCTAAAATATCCATGGTATTCAAATAGAATTTATTTAGATTCCACAAATATCCTAGGTATTCAATTCATTTAAGATTTCTTTGGATAGTTAAGGGCCAAGATATATATGGATTTTTATGGATATTTGTAGTCAAAATATGTGTTTTATTATCTCATATCAATCTCAACCCAAACCACAAGAGTTTCATGGATTCTTATGGATAATTTTTTTATTTTTTGGTTTTAATTTTTTTCACAGCATGTTATGTTTTTCCACCGCCGCCAACCATCACCAGCACCACCACCAACAACCACCACTGACCACCAGCACCCACCACCCCTAACAAAAACCACTACTGACCATGAGCATCCACCACAAACAACCACCACCGTCAACAAGCACCACCTCAAACAATAACCACCATTGACCACCAACAATCACTACCGCCACCACCACCTCCCACCACCACCATCACTAACAACCACCAATACCACCGCCACCATATACACCACCCATCACCCACCACCAACACTAACACTTATTGATGGGGTTTTTTTTCCAATTACATTACGTTTTGGTAGTCCACTTTAATTTTTATTAATCTGAATTAATCCTAATTCAATCTATTACAACTCGGAGGGATTATCATCCGGTAAGAAATTAGTTGGAAGCCTAGCAACAAACTGAGCTCCAACACCTTTTTGGATAGCTACACCTAACCTATGAAAAAGAAATTCTCCAACCCGAACATTAGCATCATGGCTAGCAATATAATTGCGCAAACGCTTCAAAAAGTATATAGTATCGTCCCCCAACTCCCCTAAGGTGGTAAAAGCAAGCGTCCCAAAACCATAACCTTGAGACGTACACTTCTCCAAGTATTTAGCATTCTTACGAGTAACAACATTCTTAATGGCCATACCTGAAACAAAGGACCGAACTCCACCACCAGTAAAAGGTGAAACACTTGTTACATCAAAGCAAACGTCATGCCCATTGTCCCAATTGTATACAAATATGCCAGTTGGTCAAAGAGTTGTACCGTTATTCGCAAGAAAACCCAAGTCAACCTCTTTCCTAGATGGCACACCTACTCGAAAACACATGTCCGCAATAGTGTCTCGCACAAAATCATGTCTAAACTTAAGCCCAACCTCATTTGCACAGTGCAGAGCATGATCACCGCAGACATCCATATCTCTCTTGCAAAAGGGGCAAACACCATCCACCTCAAACAGGGGATCCCTAATCTATATCGGAGAAATGCACTGAATTTCCTAGCTCCAATAAGTTGATTGAACCCCGAAATAGGAATCGCCATTAAGAAATCCCAAGCATGTTTTGTTTGATTACATTGCCAAAGCACAGAATCTCCTTCAGACAAAACATAATTGGTGGGTAGGTTCTTCTTTACAGCATCAAAGTAAATAGTTGCCAAGGAGTTCATGGAATGAGTGGCAGAATTACCAATGCAAATAGGAGAAACAATCTCACACAGAGAATTAAAGGATTCCAAAGCTTGTAGAAGAGAGGTACTACTACCACCGATACCTGAGCGTCTGAGAATAGTGGACTGCAGATCTAGGGTCTGTAAACAAGAATCAAGGAAACAAAAATGCTTAGTGTCCTGCATTGTATACACACCAAAACCTCCATACTTGAAAGGCAAAGTAGAAAATCTCTGGTGAAGAAGTCCTTAGCCAGGCCCATCACCAGTAATAATGTGCCTAAGGAATTGAAATAGGCGAACATCAAATAAATCTTGAGCCTCAAGTATAAACTCAGGTTTAGTGGTTCTCAGTTCAAAGTAAAGCCGTGACATACTCATACAATTTATAAACAAGAGGAGTTCACATTGAGGGTCTTTTAGCTTCTCTACGGCATCAATAAGAGCCATAGTCTTGCGCACTCTACCTACAACCAATTCTTTATTAAATTGAGCATCAAGACTAACCGGACCACCAAGTAATTTCACTCCCTTAGACGGCCTACTAATGTTAGAAGGAAAAACACCTGCAACCAAAGCTCTCGGATCCGGGGTGGGCCAGAACAACTCCGCTTTAGCGATGTTCAAATGTAACCCTCGTTCACCCCCATCATCCTGGATAATCTTCAAAGCCTTGGAAACCATAAGAGTATCACCTATCAAGGTGCCATCATCCAGGTACCAAGCTTGTAGTTCAAGCTCACACTGCATAGCAATCTTTTTCACCAAGGGATGAAGAGTAAGAGCAAACAACAATGGTCCAAAGGGATCACCTTGTTGCACTCCTTGTGAAGAGGAAAGAACATGATCCATGTAGTATAAACGAGCAGGAGAAGCGTAACAAAATTCAACCCAGCGAGAGATCGAAGGGAATACATTACGTACCTCAGAGAGCATAGCCAAACGATCAATGAGGTGAAACGCATTCGAGAAATCTACTAACATGGAAAGATTATCTGATCCCCCTTTCACCTCTAGCATATGATTAACAGCGTGTAGAATCGTTTCACCTCCACATTTATCACCAACCCCAAACTGGTAATCGCCTAAATAAGCATTAATTTCTTTGCCAACATGAGTTGCGGCACATTTGAAAATGAGTCTTGTCCATATAGTGCCAACCGCAATTGGACGTAGACCGCCACCCGGTTTAATCAATGGAGTAAGAGGAGCACTTGCCACAAATTCACCCAAGGTAGGAGGACACGAACCCGAAACCCACAAGTTTACCACGTCTGTGATGGAAGCGATAATATCCTCTAAAATAGCAGCAGCAAAACCACTAAGGGCATCTAAAAAATGTTGTGCCCTGAACCCATCTCTCCCATAAGAAGTCCCCTTAGGGAAACTTCTAAGTCTACCCAAAACAAGATCCGGCGAAGCAACCATAGCTTCATGTGTAACGGGGGTAGATGAAATCTGGGGTGGAGCCGCCTTTGGATGCATACTTCGTAACTCAGCAAGGGTATCTTCATTATCAGGTGCAACTCCACTAGATGTGAGAGTGCGAATTGCAGCCGCGTACAGACCATTCCTCAACTTACTCCTACACAGACGTAAATTGGTTCTTTTTTGGCTCTCTGGTTGGGTTCTCTTCCTCTTGTTGAGCAGCTGTAGTCGCAACCTGTGCTCAACCAGCACCTTCTCAATCAACCGCATACACCCATTAGGTTCATCCCATTGGCTCAAATCCAAATTGATAGACTTAACCTGCAGCTTTCTTCTGTTCCGAGCTTTCTCTTCTTGGATGCTTTGTGGAATATAGTATGAAGAGTGCAGACCGGGAACAACAAGAGTTGAATCCAAGAAGACACCTCCCTAGGAAGTGCAACCACTCTCTGAAGTACAAACTTGAAGCGCGAGCGAAGTGTAATCTGCACTTGGGAGGAATACTAGACACTGTAGGAATGTTTGCTTGAAAAACAATGTTCAAAAGCTCCAAAATCACAGTGGGAGAAGCTGTGTCACTGGTTTCAGTCACAGCATTAGAGACAATAGAGATGTTGGGAGCATCAATGCCCATTACAGTGGCTGGGGCAGAAACAACTTCTCCCTTTTGCATCTTACATTTCTTCCCCCAAACATTAACATGCATGCAATGAGAACACAGCCAGCTCTTCAGCTGTGTCAAAACTGAATCCCAAGCCTTATAAACCTCTGTACAACTGCCTAGCCTCTCACGACATCTGTTATTGCCTTCCGCACCTTTCTTCAGGTGATTGAACAAAGAAGCCTTTAGCAAACCCCTTCCCCTAACCCCATCCCTGCATCCGTCAAAACCCCTATACGGGCAATAGTATAAAACATCACAACTTTCCAAAGGCGAGTTCTCCATGCAAGAGGGGATAGCAGACAAAGCATTGGAAATGTGAGTTGCAGAATCAATACAGTTAGCGATGCCAAGCATTAAGGAAACACGACAAAGAAAAACATAGATGATATATGTTGATGTACGAGTTGAGAAGACGGTCAAAACGTAGCTTGACAGAAGGCGAAAAAGATGAGGAAACGATGCGAAGGGGAGGGCTCAAAAAATCGCCCTCCGAAAAAATCGGCCCTTCTGTGGATATGGAATGAACTAGTATCTATTTTTATCCATATAAATCTTGATCCAATACACCGCTGTAAGGGTCCGTAGTGCATGTTAGTATTAGCCATGCATGACATTTCCAGTTACATGTTGTTGTAACTACATGTATTTCAATATTTGGTGTTTGGCATGAATGTAATGCAAGGGTGGAATAATAACTTTAAAATTTAATTAAAAATAAATAAAATAGAAGAATATATTAAAAATATTTAAAAAGATGTAAAGAAATTAATTTTAATAATAAAAAATAATATTTTATTTTAAATAATAACAAAAAGAAATTAAGGTGGGGACATGCTTATGGTTACGGTTTTGGCGTCTTAGCCTTTTTTACACTTGCTTTCCTATTACTTGGCGTCTTAGCCTTTTTTACAGTTGGTGACTTTTTTTGAAGAGATTGAAGAACTGCATCTCTTGTCACGATCTCAATGTAATTGTAAACAATTATTTTAATCGAATAGGACTTGTCATTCAGCAAAGGGTCGGAGCTCAGTTTGTGGCTAGGCTCCCGACCACTGTAGTACTTTTTATTTTCTAAATAACAAAAAAAAAAAAAAAAGCATAAAAAAAAAAAAAAAAAAAAAAAAAAAATCAAATAGAATAACAAGAACACCGTTGCCACGGTGGAGCGGGACGACCGGGAAAAAAAAACGCTGATTGCATAATGCATTATACATCATTTTTTTGTTGGAATGTTATTTTCAAGGTATATACATCGTTTTAGTGGTTGTATAACCAAATTAGTGGATGCATGAACCAAAATACGACTGTATAAACTGTTATGCACCCTTTGTGGTGGCTCCATAGTTCTTTATGCATCTTTTCTTTTTGTCGGAATGATATATTTATGCATGTACTACCTCCGTGTCAGAAAAAGAGATACTTTCACAGTTTCGTTTTTGCCTAAAAATATGCCAAATTGAAATTCCTGACAGGGGTGAATGTATCACTTTTCCTGACATGGGGTGAATATATCATTTTTCCTGACACGAGGTGAAAATATCACTTTTCCTGACACGGGGTTTATATTTACTTTTCTATCCTTGAGACGATTTTCGCATATCTAATTAGACTAGCTTGCATAGACAAGAATTTGGAGTCGAGAACTAATTATTTCGTTTACGAATTTCTTGAAATATAATGACTAAGCTTAATGAACATTTGTTCATACATGATCAAATTTCGGTGGAGAACAATTTTTTGTTCGGAACAAAATCATGATTAAAGTTTATCATTCTAAAATAGCCTGGAACAGTGATATGTGTCATTGATATTATTCAGGAATGTTTCGAATTGATTTAGAGAAATATAGAACGACTATATTCGAAATACAGGACAGTATTATCAGTCTTACAAACTAAGAAAACTGTTATATGTCTGAAGCCATATCACATGTACTCGTACATGTAGCGTAATAGCTATATATCGACTTTCAGATTTGTGGGATATGCATATTCGTATGTACATAATGGGAAAATTTGTTTGTTTCGTGATCCGGATAGGTATGCATATTCGTATGCAAACCATTTTGGAACTGTGATAAGGGAACCGGGTTAAAGTAATCAAACCGGTATGCGAGCCAATACAGTTCTATGTTCTAGAACCAGTTTAGTACCCAAACCGGTACGTGAACTGAAAAAGTTTTGTGAACTCCGGAACCAGTAAAAAGTCTTAAGTTTGCAAACCGGTACGTGAACTGAAAAAGTTCTGTCAACTCCGGAACTTTGAGTTGCACCTAAGTTTGCAAACCGGTACGTGAACTGATAAAGTTTTGTCAACTCCAGAACTCGATTATTGCTTATAAGTTTGCAAACCGGTCCGCGTACTGTGACTCATCCGACTCACGAACGATTCAAGTAATTGAACCTTGTACATTTACCAACTATGTCGATTATGATTCAAGTGTAATTAAATTATTTCTATGAAGTGATTTGCATTTGATAAATTCTCTAATTAACACTAGACTCATTTGATCACATGATTGTGACTCAAGATTAATGTCTTAGTGAACATGAAAATGAGTGTTAAGCTTTTAAAGTTAAAATCGGCTAGTTTTGGCTAACCATGTTGGACATAGTCTGTATACACGGTTCGATTATGGTTTACCTAACCAAAGTGTATATCTTGTTTATGTGATTAAGATTCAAAGCTTTCATCTAACGGTGAATATTGTTTGCTTGGTTCCAAAGCTATCTTAGCTTAAACCTAAAACAACCTAGGCTTTGAAATCTATATAAGGGGAACTCTTGGAAACAGGGATCTTTGAATCCTAACACTACTTTTTGGTGTGTCCTAGTTGTATCTAGAGTCGTCCTCTCCAGAAACCCTTTTAGGGTTTAGCGACTATAAAGACTTCATAGGCATTTGTGAAGTCAGGTCCAGTTATCTTATATCTTGATAACTCGAGTTTCCAAATCTTGATTGTTTGTAGAGCTCGCTCCAACGATCAAGATAGATAGTGATCAACAAAGTTCTCTTCGTCTCAGGCTTTGTTGATTCCGCAAGTTTTATACTTGTGAGGTGAATAATAATCTAGGCTTCCCTTCGGGTTGCATAAGTCCGTATTTTGAGGATAGCCAGACTTTTGTCAAGTTGCTATCGATTTCCATCACCTGCATCTTTCGGTTGATCTTATCATCCGTTTAGATCGTAAATCAGAAAATCAATCATAGGCTTAATCTGTGGAAGGCAGAATTGGTTTAAAATCTTCAATTGAGTTGAAGCAACTCTTAGTTGGTGTGAGACCGTCTAAGGCAATCAATTGCGCGGAGTCCTGCAGTGATTCAAGAGGCGTAAGGAGCGCGACAGTACCTGAATCAGTGGAAGACTGAGTTGGGGCTCAACTATATTCAATACCGAAGTTAATTGGTAGTAGGCTAGTGTCTGTAGCGTCTTAATACAGTTTTGTGTTCAATCTTGACTAGGTCCTGGGGATAGTGATCCTTGGATATTATTCTTTGGTACCGTCCAAGAACTCTTGGGTTCACGGATTCAGTTATGTAAACGTTCTAACAATAAGAGAGAGAGAGATATATAACTCTAGACACTTTCCTTGATTGAGTTTTAACTATCGGAGTTGTGTTGAGGTTGTCCATACAGATTGCCTACGAAAAAGTTGGTGGTGTATTTTGGTACCCCCAGTGTTTTCAATTGGTATCAGAGCAGGTAAACACGTTAATACCTAATAAGTCTGTGTTTGAAGCAGTCTGACTATATCGACAGGAGTGCAATCTCGATAAATGTACCGTCAGCGTTTGATGGCTCAAATTACTTATGGTGGAAAATTGATATGTGCTCCTTTCTACAAGCCCGTGACTTTGAGACATGGAAAATTGTAGTTATTGGATATAGCGCACCAACATGTGTTGTAGACGGAGCTACTGTTGCGAAGCCAATGATACAATATAGTAAATCCGAGATAAGTGCTGTAAAGCATAATTCAGACGAGTTAAACGCTATTATCCACGCCATAATCCCAGATCTTCAACACCATTTGACTTCGTGCACTAAGTCTAAAGATGCTTGGGATATCTTAAAAACTGTATTTGAAGGAGTACCTCAGAGAAAGATTTTAGGCTTCAAAACCTAACTTCTGACTGGGAAAAGCTTTGTATGTCTGATGAGGATTCGTTTGTTGTTAGAGCACTGCTCGGTCGAACTCCCAAGCGTTGCTATCTCAAGCATGTTAGTCAAGTTTAGGTGATCAAAAATATAAGTCTTGATTTCTAGTCTACTTATAGTTATGTCTCGAATTAGGATAGAATGTGTAGTTGAGCTTTAGACTTAACGATGTTCATCGATTGAAGACGAAGATTTACTTAGGAGAGGTTGGAAGAACTTCATCAATAAAAGGTATGTGGAGACTAAAACTTATGTATCACTCAGAAGTCTATTATATTCTATCTCCTAATGAGACTAAGTCATATAGCTATATAAAATTTTATATTTCACACATTTTCTATTTCGAGCAGAGTTTATCTCACTTATCTATTGATAGAAATATGTGTTGGAAGCTTTTTGCATTAGCTACGTTCATCATTATTCTTGACAAGTTTAGTTGGAAACAATTTATTTGTTGGAAACTAAATAATAAGTCAAAAGATGATCATGTGAAAATTTCCTTGAAACATCTTACATGATTTGTGTGAGACAATCATTTGATGTCGACTCGGAAAGTTTCGTATTGATTATTCGATCATTTGAAAATTACTTATAAGCTAATGGTATGTGTGAGACAACCATTGTCGTCTTCTAAGGATGTTTCAATGATTGAAATGGGAGTTTAGAACTATTAAACTTTTTCTAGATCAACACAGTATGCATACTAGTACGCAAACTGTTTTGGTATGATTCAGGTTCGGAAACCTTGTTTGCATACCAGTGTGCGAACGGTTTTAACTGTTAAAGTCTGGGAACCAATTTTGCATACTAGTATGCGAACTGTTTTGCCTGAGTTAGGTCCGGGACAGCTGTTTGCGTACCCGTTTGCAAACGGATGGACAAGATCAAAGTCCGGAACTATAGTTTGCGTACCAGTTTGCAAGCTTAGTGGTTCAAGTTCTAAAATTGGTTTCATACTCATGATCAAATATATTAATAAATTAAGGAATATAATCTTTAGAAACTGTGGCTTAATGTTCATTAATTGATTTCGATTACGAATCAATCCGATTTTGTTCCAATTGGTTCTTATATACTTCTATGATATATATACAATTCAACAACTCTATGAGTAACATAATTAGATTCATTTGATTATCTTTCATGATTGATTGATCATCATATTTGATCTAGAAGTGTTAGATGAATGTGGCTAAGACAAAAGTGTTCATATGGCTAACTTCGGTTAACTGTTATTGAACCAACTCAATATACACGTTTAGGTACGGTTACCCATATCTAAATGAAGGCATATTTCATTTGAGTGTAACAAGCTAAGACCATCTAACGGTGGAGAGATATTGCTTTGGTTTTAAGCAAACTTAGCTTGAATCTTAAATCAGGTTTTCATCTAACGGTGAATATTGAATGCTTTGTTACTAAGCTATCTTATCTTTGATTGAAAGCAAACCCTGATTTGAAAAACTATATAACGGAAAAATCTAACAACTGGAAAACCTAATCCCGACACTTTCATGTGTCCTAGTTGCGACTAGAGTCGATTCTCCTTTAACCTAGGTTTTTCCAAAACCATTAAAGGTTAACGACTTGAAAGACTTCATTTGGGATTCATGAAGCCAGATCCAGCTATTTTCTCTATAGTTGCGTATTCTGATCTTACTTGTTCTATCGTATTGAGTATTATCTTCTCTAAGATTTGCTCGAGATTTATCTCCGATAGGTAAGATATAAAATTAATTACAAAGCTCTTCGTCTCATTCTTAGAGTCTGAGACGAAGAACTGTTGTGATTACTTTTTATATCTTACCTATCAGAGATAATCTCGAGTAAATCTTAGAGAAGATAAAACTCAATACGATAGAACAAGTAAGATCAGAATACGCAACTACAGAGAAAATAGTTGGATCTGGATTCACGAATCCCAAATGAAGTCTTCAAGTCTTTAACTTAATATGGTTTTGGAAAAACCTAGGTTAAAGGAGAATTGAATCTAGTTTGCAACTAGGACACAGGAAAGTGTCGAGATTAGGTTTTCCAGTTGCTAGAGTGCTCCCTTATATAGTCTTTCAAATCAGGGTTGCTTACAATCAAAGCTAAGATAGCTTACAATCAAATCATTAAATATTCACCGTTAAATGAAATCCTGATTTAAGATTCAAGCTAAGTCTGCTTAGAAATTAAGCAATCAATCTCCACCGTTAGATGGTCTTAGCTTGCTACACACCAATGAAATATACTTATATTTAGATATGGGTAACCGTACCTAAATGTGTACATCGAGTTGGCTCAATAACAATTAACCAAAGTTAGTCATATGAACACTTTTGTCTTAGCCGTATTCATCTAACACTTCTAGATGATGATCAATCAATAATGAAAGATAATCAAATGAATCTAATTGTGTTTCAAATAGAGTTGTTCAATTGTTCACTTCTCATAGGTACGCGAACAGCAGCTCCGGACCTTGGCCTAGTCAAGCCGTTCGCAAACCCGGTTCGCGAACAACCGTCCCAAACCCAACTTAGGTAAACTCGTTCGCATACTAGGTAACAATAGTGTCGGACCTTCTCAGGTAAATCCGTTTGCATACTAGGCATGCAAACAAGAGTTCCGTACCTGGATCATAACAAAACAGTTCGCATACTAGGTATGCATACCGCGTTGCATCCAGACATGGGTAATTGTTCTAAACTCTCATTTCAATAATTGAAACATCCTTAGAAGACAAAAATGGTAATCTCACACATACCATTAGCTTCAGGTAATTTTCAAGTGATCGAATGATCAATACGAAACTTCCCAAGCTAACATCAAATGACTGTCTCACACAAATCATGGAAGATGTTCAAGGTAATTTTCACATGATCATCTTTTGACTTAATATTTACGTTCCAACAAATAAATTGTCTCCAACTAATCTCGTCAAGAATTTGATAAACGTAGCTAAAGCAAAAAGCTTCCAACACATATTTCGAGAAATAGATAAGCGAGATAAACTCAACTCGAAATATCATATCTGTATAATGTAAAAGTCTATATAGCTATACGACTTAGTCATATTAGAAGATAGAATATAATTGACTTCTGAGTGATAAATAAGTTTTAGTCTCCATATACCTTTTGTCGATGAAGTTCCTCCAAGCTCCTCAGTAGATCTTCTTCTTCTTCAATTGGTGAACGTCGTGAAATCTAAAGCTCAACTACACATTCTATCCTAATCCGAGACATATCTATAAGTAGACTAGAAATCAAGTATATATATTTTTGATCAACTAAACTTGACAAACAAGCTTGAGATAGCAATGCTTGCGAGTTAGACCGAGCAGTGTTCTAACAGTCTCCCCCTTTGTCAATTTTAGTGACAAAACTATCAATACACATGGATTACAAAATAAATAAACTTTTTAGATTCTCATCCATCATGTTTTATTTCCTTGGATCTTAAACATTCCTTGAATTCTTCGCTACTCCAAGTACTCCTGCGATTCGGAACGTGTTCAACTCAGCATCATTGTTGTTGAAGATCCGTAGCCATAACAATAAGAAAACAGATGTTCTCAATCATTGTTATACAGTGTCATAGTATTATCATATAGAATCAAAGTCCAATTGCATCACAACTTTGAAATAATACTATGGTGATATGTATCACTCCCCTTAGTCAATATATCCATCTCACAGTGAAAACCACTTCCCCTTACATAATGATTCGTAAACCATATGTATGTAGTGTGAACTACCAAATAATTCTCCCCCTTTTTGTCAATATAAATTGGCAAAGGCACGAAAACTACGGGATCATAATGAAATTCTCAAAGAGATAATTCATGACTAAAAGAGAACATATCAACTTTGTTTCGATGATTTCACATAGTTGAAACTTAGTGTATTCATCAAGGAGTTTATAAAGATACAAGATAACTCCTACAATATTCCACAGCCGCACTCCCCATAAAGATTTGGCAATTAAGCACAAGTTCAATTAGCTCTCCCCCATTTGATGTCATTACCAAGAGAAAAACATGAGCGACCATACTTTTACGAGAAAAGAATGATTTCTTTGGACATTAACAAACCACATGGATTTGTATCCAGTAAACTCGAATAAATTAACTACAAGAAAACCTTATTGATTAATTTAATCGGATACACTCAACATAAGAAACCTTACGGAGCCATACAGTACTTTCACATATAAGTGGATCAAGGAAAGATCAATACTGCGGAATTTTCAAAAGTTTGTTCTATCTTTTATCAATATTTGCATAAAGACATAATAGACTTAACTTTTGAGTATTTATGAGATACAAGCACAGTTCACGAACGTAAAGGAATTCATCTCATAAGCAATTGCTATATATAAAATCAAAAAGATTAAATACTGCAAAAATCATCTTCCAAATAACTTAGAATTTAAATAAATAAATCTGAAAACATTGCAAGATGAAAATCGTTGAAATAACTATGTGTAGTCACAATATTTTCTATTCCAAACCCTAGTTATCCTTCTTAAACATACGAATAAATTCTCATAAGAAGTTTCCTAGACATTAAGATTCTTGAAAAAATCTTTATCGTCCCCGAACTCCTTGTCGTCGCCAGACATTGGAACATAAGGTTCATGAAGAAAGGAGTCAATTCCAATAAACCTTCTTGACTATTTACGAACAAGGGCCTTCTGAATTTCAAGGGATCTTAGAACAATAGCCTTTATTTGCTGCATCTCCATCCTTGTTTCTTTCAACTCTTCAAGAACACCGGAAAACTTCTGAAGATTTGAGGTGTTAACCCTTGGTTTCTTCATATTCTTCCTTTTTCTCTTCAAAGTTGTAGAGGAATGGGATTTATCTATTTCCTTCATGACTGATGGCTTAACAATCATATTAACATCTTTTCCATCAGAAGATATGATGCTTGGAGTCTCTATTCAAGTATGGGATTGTGAAAGAAATACAAAAGCTCCACAAGCAGCCTTTTGATGAAAAGATTTTCAAGGAAGGAAAAAGGAATGTAGGGTTACATAACCTATGTACAGAGTAAGTAGGGTTCACGTACGATCAACACAAACAGCCTTAAGAAGGGTAGAAATGTCGATTTTAACCCCTTTTCATTAGTCAAATAGGGTGAAAACTTTTCAATACCATTAAGGATATGAAAAGAACAACAGAAAACCAAAAATCAAAATTCAATTAGAAATCAAAATAGAATAGTTTCTGACCCTAGAAACCGATTGTGCACAACTCTTGTCTCTTTGAAATTCGGGCACGTGAGATAAGATGCACCTCTAACACAATTAGATTGTGTTAGGGTGAAAAATAATCTGTTCACCACAAGATTCATGCACAGAGTTTTCAACATCCCTTTTTATAGATCGTTTAGACCTAGTTCTTTTCTGTAAAGATCTAACTTTGTCCTTAGAAATCAACTTCTTAGGAGATGAGCTAAATTTACATACCTCAGATGGGTTTGACTTTAGAACAAGTTTGAGCTTTTTTGCTAATCGATTAGCTCTCCGTTGCAGTTTGTTACATATCTTACTTTATGTTTGTACTTGAAACAATTAGAGAGTTCATGACTCTTAATAATACAATAAGAACATGTCAATGTGGAGGATGGTTCAGGCACCATAGCCGAACATGCTGCTAAACAAAGAGCAGTACCTGAAACATGTGAGATAGAATTTTCAGTAGAAAGAGTAAAATCCATTTCATCCTCCAATGTGGTCAATGGAGTTTCTCCAGGAAAAATATCAAGATTGATGTGAGTATTATTACAATTATCAAAATTAATATTTTCTCCAAGGAGAGCTACACTTGATTTTTCATCTTCATTTGAATCATAGTGATCAGATATTTCATCAAGAGTTGCAGCAAGACCTTTGTTCCCAGTGTATTTTCTACGATTTGGACACTCATTAGCAAAATAGCCAAAACCTTTACACTTGAAGCACTGTGGAATATCCTCATCATCAGTGTCGACGGTATCCCTGTTTTTAAGAGGAACACGATCATGAGGCTTAACTGATAATCTAGGTTTATCTCTAGTAAACCGTTTACTTCTCTTCAAAAGAAGATCTCTAAACTGTCTTGTGATCAGGGAGACTGAGTTGTCAAGATCTTCATATGATGAATCAGTCTCAATAAGATCAACCACAGAGTTGCCAACACTTTTATTTTTATCAAGTAGTTTAGTGTTCTTTTGCGCTTTGAACGCAATATCCTTTCCAGTTTTTGATATGTGCTCATGATCAAAGATCTTTATCATTCAAAAATATCCTGGAACAGTGATATGTGTCATTAATGTTATTCAGGAATGTTCGAATTGATTTAGAGAAATATAGAACTACTATATTCGGAATACAAGACAGTATTATCAGTCTTACAAACTGAGAAAACTGTTATATGTCTGAAGTCGTATTACATGTACTCGTACACGTAATGGAGTGACTATATATCGACTTTCATATTTGTGTGATATGCATATTTGTATGTGCATCATGGGAAAATATGTTTGTTTCGTGATCCGGATAGGTATGCATATTCGTATGTAAACCATTTTAGAACCGTGGTAGGAGAACCGGGTTAAAGTAATCAAATCGGTATGCAAGCCAATACAGTTGTATGTTCTAGAACCAGTTTAGTACCCAAACCGGTACGTGAACTGAAAAAGGACTGTGAACTCCGGAACCGGTAAAAAGTCTTAAGATTGCAAACCAGTACGTGAACTGAAAAAGTTTTGTCAACTCCGGAACTTTGAGTTGCACCCAAGTTTGTAAACCGGTACGTGAACCGAGAAATGTCTGTCAACTCCGGAACTCGGTTATTGCTTATAATTTTGCAAACCGGTCCACGTACTGTGACTCAACCGACTCACGAACGTGTCATGTACCTAAGTACAATGACAAGATTGGGTTGATAAATTGAGGATAAACCTCTCTTGATTCGTGAGAATCAAGCCTCTCTGAGTTCAAAAGAACAGCCTGTAGAACAAAGTTCTATTTGGATTAATATTTTTGATAAGATTTTCATTACAGCATCCCCTAGCTTATATCTAGGTTTCTCTCTCAAATATCTAACAACCACTAACCCGCCATGTGGTTACATCTCAACCACTCGTTACAGTTAAACACTAATTAAGCTAACTACAGACTATAATAAGATATGGGCACTCCCATTCATTAACAGGTACATGACATTCCACTCTCCTTGAAAACATCCGTGTCCTCAAGGATGGGAGTGAAATGAATCGGCGTGAGAGTTGGGGAGTCATCACACTCTCAGCACATTCAAGAGAAAAGCATGAGGGAACAGCAAGGATTGTGTTTTGCAGTCGAAAAATCCCTTCCACTGGTTGACAGCATAGTGGTTTGTTGCTTGCGCTAACATGCACCAGAAGCCCAATAGCCACAACACCAAAGACTATCCTTATGAGGCCCTTATATACTGCAATACCAAGCCCGTCAATCATCTGATCTCGTCCCTGTGACCTGTAATGCTCATACCTTGTCGCAAATTTTTCCTCGGATCTGACCAGTGAACTCGACTTCCTTGAGCTTACTACTTTTCCACGGTAAACAGGTCCAATATCTTCACAATTCGTTGCTTGTTAAGCACCCATATAACCACCTCCTTCCCTATCAGTCTTGACCTTATACAAACTGAGATGATGCAACTGGTTCACCATTGCTTCAGCTCCCAGAATTGGACAAGGAAATAAGCTCGTGAATACAGGCCATTCTAGCTGCTCGAGAGCTGCAGCATAGACCCTCGCCTCGTATGTGAACATTATGACCAAGGTGACAGCAAAAACTGCAGTAATAAATGGCCTTGGTGCAACCCCATCTGAAATTTCAACCTGACCAGAAAGATGAGCTTCAATATTTGTGAGATGAACTCGCACTAGCGTCAAAAGGATGGATTCTATCCAGCTATAATCCCTTCTTGGTTGGTACCACAATCCCCACACATAACTTTACAAAAATTTACCCCGATCAAACACAATTAAACTTGAAAATTCCAGAAACTTAGCAAAGCTATTTGGAGCTCTCGGTGGTAACGTTGTATTGCTACGAGATAGAGTTAGGACAAACAGACCACTGAGAAAAGTGATACCAGAAATGTCGGTGAGGAAGGAACTTAGTATAGACCCCTTCGAGATTCCCATCTGAATTCCCACATTCTGTTTCCCAGAAGAGCACCAGTCACTTTCCAATATCAAGGAGATCAACAACAGTAAGGAAGTACTGGCTTCCATAGTTGTGACATGAATTCTTACTCAAGGAGAATTCCACACACAATTTTCAGGTCTTCTACTAACCCATTCCTCAGCCTTCCCAACCGCATAATGTTCTAGGACTTGAATGACCACGGAATTCCAGGATGTGGTATCCCATTGAAACACTGTACACACCAGCGAGATAAAAATGTGATCAACCCAGCTGACATGGTGCACATCCCACAAACCAGTTGAAACCAACTTGAATTTCCACCTCAGGTAGCCCACCAACAGTCACCTGTAGGAATTGAAGTACCCTGAGTATGAGCTGAGTTTCTGTCATCCACAGGAGAACTGAAATGGTCCAACTCACATTTGAAGCACTCTCCAGACCTGTAGAATACAATTTGTATTTCCATTTTAAGAAGTCCGTTAAATTTGACACAATTGGATTATGGGTGACAGTGAGTACAAGTTGTATTATCCTTATCCTCCCATAGCCTCTCATTGTTTGATACCCCACACACAGCCGATTCTGACAGCAAAAAGGCTTGTGTTGAACAAAATACAAGGAATGAAGACCAGTTGTGGAAGAATGGAGAGATTTCTTCGTTTCTTCTTCGTTAATAGCCGTAGATGTAAGCCATGAACTTGATAAGAAGAAGCCCATCCTTAGAAATCGAAAACAGCTTCTAACAAGTGCGAGAATAATCCCAATAGAGTAGTCATGGAGTCCAACCAAAGTAACATATGAATTTAAGACTTTAATCACTTGGCTAAACCATTCATTTGCTGGCTTAAAAACGTCTTGAAGAATTCGGATAAAATCAACACCCCAAGACTCAAACTGACAACCCAAAAGCGCCTCAGGCAACACATACTTCAGCTGGAAAAGAAAATTTTCCTCTTCCCAAATCTCAAGCATTTGATGAAACAACTCACTAACATTCTTAATCTCACACATTAGCATCCACATAGACAAATAAGTATTCAGTGTTGTACTATGTCCCTGAATTAGTTCAAATCCCTTCCCACGATCAAATACTATAGCAACATACTTGAAACAACGGCTAAAGGACATCCTAGTATGCAGTGTGTGGTTGAAAAAAAAATTGTGTTCAAAACACACAGTATCCCTTGGAAGCATTTTAACAAGCAGCTTTCCATCACCATAAACATCAGCATCATGAATACACAAGGGAATTACCGAATCCAAAAACCCAAAATCTGATTTAAACCCAAGGCTAATAATCAAGTTTCCAAAACAATTCGGTGGTACCACTGCAAACTTACCACGATCAAATATGCTACGGGAATCATCCCCAACATAAAAACGATACTGAAAATTTAATTTGTTGTTGATAATGATTAACTCTAAAGAGTTTTCAGGGTTCTCGCAACTAACCTTCAGCATCTGGACGTGAATCTTGCTGCCGAACTCATTAACTTCAGATTTGCCAATTTCTTTAGACTGGAAAGTAATGACATCAGTTGAATCATCGTTTTCTTCGTCAACAGCGGAAGAAATTGATTGAATCCTAGATGTTGCAACCTCTTCAATTTGATTATTTGAGTCATCCTCTTCATTAAACAAAAACGAAGGAATTACTTCAAAATCAATAGGTTCATACTTCTCTATTGTCTTCAATCGTTTAATTACTGATTGAAGTAAGTTGAGACTTTCTGACGAATGCTCAGCAAATAGCCTACGTTCCATCTCCAGTATTGTTTTTATTTGATCAGATAAGAAGCTTTTGAATCCGCCAATAAGTTTGGCTGGCCAATTATTCTTCATCTTCTCGGAAATTCTATCTTGAAATCCCGGCAAGTCATCCATCTTCATGAACAACAATTCGGTTTCGGTGAACTCTCGTTGATAAAGATCTTCCATATCTGTAGATTGATTTGCAGTGAGATACCCGTCTCTTCCCATGGTGAAACCAGCAGAATCGAACGGCTCTAGATACCAATTGTCATGTACCTAAATACAATGACAAGATTGGGTTGATAAATTAAGGATAAACCTCTTTTGATTCGTGACAATCAAGCCTCTCTGAGTTCAAAAGAACACATCCTGTAGAACAAAGTTAATATTTTCTATAAGATTTTCATTAAAGCATCCCCTAGCTTATATCTAGGTTTCTCTCTCAAATATCTAACGGCCACTAACTCGCCACGTGGTTACATCTCAACCACTCGTTACAGTTAAACACTAATTAAGCTGACTACATACTATAATAAGATATGGGCACTCCCATTCATTAACAGGTACATGACAGAACGATTCAAGTAATTGTACCTTGTATATTTACCAACTATGTCGATTATGATTCAAGTGTAATTAAATTATTTCTATGAAATTATTTGCATTTGATCAATTCTCTAATTAATAGTAGACTCATTTGACCATATGATTGTGACTCAAGATTAATGTCTTAGTGAACATGAAAATGAGTGTTCAACTTTTAAAGTTCAAATCGGCTAGTTTCGGCTAACCATGTTGGACAAAGTCTGTATACACGGTTCGGTTACGGTTTACCTAATCAGAGTGTATATCTTCTTTACGTGATTAAGATTCAAAGCTTTCATATAACGGTAAATATTGCTTGTGAAAAAGCGGGGGTCCAACAGCCACACCCAATATTTCGCTTAGCAATCTGTATGGACTAACTCTAAATACTTTTAAGAGAATCAACTAGACAGTCAGACTCAATCTTAAGAAAAGTATATCAAAGAGTTATATCTCTATTTCTCAATTCAATCTGCAATCAAAAAAATAGAAATTTGCGATCCCGATTGAATATAAGAAATAACTTGGACGGTATCAAAAACCAATATCCAAGTGTCAATCAATTTAATCAACAACCAAAGGTTGGATTCACAATTGATTGAATTTATGCACAACTTGTGATATTTCAATTATATAGAAAATATAATGCGGAAAAGAAATAAT
>JAJJMB010010315.1:314032-325785 GCA_023531105.1 Papaver atlanticum | reverse complement strand
GTTAACGAGGAAACCGCAAATGCAGAAAAACCCCGGGACCTAGTCCATATTTGAACACCACACTGTATTAAGCCGCTACAGACACTAGCCTACTCCAAGTTAACTTCGAACTGGAATATAGTTGAGCCCTAACCAATCTCACACTGATCAAGGTACGGTCGCGTTCCTTACGCCTCTAGAACCACGCCGGATTCTGCGCACTTGATTCCCTTAGTTGATCTCACCCACAACTAAGAGTTGCTACGACCCAAAGTCGAAGACTTGATAAACCAATCTATCTGATACAGAAAAGTCTATTGAATAGATAAATATGTCTCCCATGGATATACCTATGAGTTTTGTTCCGTCTTTTGATAAAATAAGGTGAACAGGATCCAATTGATATACCATACTTATATTCCCGAAGAACAACCTAAAAATATCAATCACCTCAAAATAATCTTAATCGTATGGTAGCGAAACAAGATACTGTGGAATCACAAACGATGAGACGAAGATGTTTGTTGCTAGTTTTTATCTTGCCTATCGGAGATTAAATCTCGAGCAAATCTTAGAGAAGATGGTACTCAACACGATAGAAAACAGCAAGATCAGAACACGCAACTACAGAGAAAATACAGAGACTTAGCTATAAGTATACTAGAAATCAAGACTTATAGTTTTGGAAACTAAACTTGACAACAAGCTTGAGATAACAACTAGTGTAGTACGTGTAAAAAGAAAGCAATACAGAGATTGCAGGTGATGAGAAGAGAAGAAAAGGATGAGAAAACAGAAGAATAATAGGGTTTTAATATGAGATAGATAGATTACTCTGAAAAGAGTTGTTTTAATTAATCTTGATAATAATAATGTATCTAACAAGAACGAAATAAGCCTGTTTATATAGGCAAGACAAGAACCCAAAAATAGTAAAACTCTAAAAGAAGAAATAAGAAAATTCTAAAAGAAGAAGTTCTAGACTTTATAAACAAGTAAACCAAAGTAGACGTTGTGGATCAACTGTGAAAGTTGATACAGCGTAAAGGGATCAACTATCATTATTGATACAGACCAATTGGATCAACTGGGACAGTTGATACATTGAAAACAGGTAGATGTCCTACATCAGTCCCCCCTTCTTTAGAAAAACTCGTCTCTGAGTTGCTTGAAACAAATAATAGTTCATTATCACCATGAAAGGTAAAAACCTCTTGAACATTGAACACATTAGAGATGTTCCATTCCTTAGGTAGATCAATGACATAAGCATTGTCACTGATTTTCTTCAGGATTTTAAAAGGGCCGTACTTCTTCATCTTAGTTTGTTTGTAGGTACCAACTGGAAAACATTCTTTGCGCAGATGAATCATGACTAACTCTCCCTCCTGAAAAGTTTTGAATCTTTTATGCTTATCAGCTGCATCCTTATATTTAGCATTAGACCCCTCAGGTTTTGTTTTGACCGCATGATGTAGTTGAGAAGCTTGCTCCAACAGATTATCAGCTTTGGCATTGGAATTATGTAACTTAGGAAGTACAACCAAGTCTAATACATGATTAGGGACCTTTGAATAAACAATTTCAAATGGAGTTTTACCTGTGGATCTGTTTACTGAAGTGTTGAATGCAAATTCCATGTGAGGTAGCAAAATATCCCAGTGTTTGCTGTTATCAATGCATTTGGCTCGAATCAAATTTCCCAAAGAATGATTGACAACTTCAGTCTGTCCATCTGTTTGAGGATGTGAAGTAGTGCTGAACTGCAAACTAGTTCCTAAACGCATCCATAATGTCTTCCAGAAATAACTCAGAAATTTTGTATCTCTATCAGAAGTAATAGACTTAGGAATGCCATGTAATCGAACTATTTCTCTGAAAAATAAAGATGCAACATTTGAAGCATCAGTAAACTTTTTACATGCTATAAGAATATCTGTCCACAACAACCATTACTGAATCATTTCCTCTAGCTGTACGAGGTAAACCAAGAATAAAGTCCATGCTAATGTCCACCCATGGAGCTTCTGGAATCGGTAAAGGCGTATAAAGGCCGGTGTTTTGAACAGTACCTTTAGCTTGTTGGCAAACCATGCATCTCATAACATATTTTTGTACATCACGCTTAAGTGAAGGCCAATAATAGCGTTCTTCCATAAGTGCAATAGTTTTATCTCTACCAAAATGACCACCAAGTCCACTTCCATGCAGTTCACGTATTAAATGAAGACGCAAATAACCATTAGGAATGCAAATACGATTACCTTTAAACAAGAAGCCATCTTGAATGAGAAAATCATCAACCCCATGTGCCAAAGAGCTGCATTGTTCCCAGAGTGATTTAAAATCATCATCCTCATCATAGATCTCTTTGATATAATCAAAGGCAAAACTCTCATCTCGAATAGTTGTTAAAAGATGTCGTCGTCTACTTAGAGCATTTGCAACTTGATTAAGCTTTTCACTTTTATGTTTGATAGAAAAAGTGTACTTGTTAATTGTGGATAACCACCTATCATGCATACGGTTAACCTTAGCTGAAATCTGGAGATATTTCAATGCATGATTATCAGTATTAATGACAAACTCTCGATGAACCAAATAGGTAAGCAATTAATGAAATTTCAGCACCATTGCCACTATTTAAGAGCTTGTACAAGTGCAAGCAATTCCAATTCATAAGTAGACTACTTTTTCTGTGTCTCAGAATTCTTTTCACTATGGTAAGCAACTGGATATCCTTCCTGAGATAAAACTGCTCCAATTCCAATAAGAGAAGCATCACAGTCAACTTGAAAAGGCTTGGAAAAATCAGGCATTACAAGAATATGAGTTGAACATAGTTTCTCTTTAAGATTATTAAAACTTTTATCAGCTTCCTCAGTCCATATGAACTGTTCTTGTTTTAAACAATCAGTAAGAGGTGCAGCAATGGTGCTGAAAATTCTGACAAAACATCTATAAAAAGAAGCTAATCCATGAAAACTTCTCACCTCTTTGATAGAAGTAGGAACAGGCCAATCCATAATAGCTTGAACTTTAGAAGATCCACATGAATACCCTTAAAATAGATTACATATCCCAAGAAAGTAACTTCAGATGACATAAGGGTGCATTTCTTCAAATTCACAAACAAAGAATTGTCGAATAAAACTTTGAACACCTGAGAAAGATGACGGATATGCTCTTTTGCACTTCTACTGAAAATTAATATGTCATCAAAGTATACAATGACAAACTTACTCAGAAAGGGTTGTAAAACCTGATTCATGAGTCTCATAAAGGTGCTAGGAGCATTAGACAAACCAAAAGGCATAACAAGCCATTCATATAAACCTTCTCTCATTTTGAAAGCAGTTTTCCATTCATCTCCCTCTCTTATTCTAATCTGATGATAACCACTGCGAAGATCAAGTTTAGTGAAAATAATAGACCCTGCTAAAAGATCAATCATATTCTCAATACGAGGAATAGGAAACCTATAAGGAATGGTGATACGGTTCAAATCTCTGCAATCTATACACATTCTCCATCCATTATCCTTCTTAGGTACGAGAAATGCAGGACAAGCACAAGGGCTATTACTAGGTCTAATTAATCCCTTAATTAATAAGTCATTAACTTGACCCTGTAAAATTCCATGTTCAGTAGGACTTAACCTATAATGAGCTTGATTAGGTAAAGAAGCTCCAGGTATAAGATCAATGCAATGCTGAACATCTCTAAAAGGTGGTAAACTCACAGGTAATTCTTCAGGAAATAATGCATGATATTTAGATAATAAAGGTTTTACCTAAGTAGGAATTTGTACCATGGGTTTGGTGTCTTCATGAGAACTCAAAGTGTGAGTTGAATGTAAAGAGCGAGAGATAGTAGCCACCAAAGCAGTAGTTTTGCAATCACTACGTTCTTTAATTACTGAAGAAGACTTTGAAGGAAACAGAGTTACTCGTTTACCATCTTTGTAAAAAGTATAAGTATTCTCAAAACAGTTATGAACTACTCTAACATCATACTGCCATGGTCTTCCAAGAAGAAGATGAGTTGCAGTCATATCGATAACATCACAGAGCACGGATTCTTTATAACCAACAAAAGAGAACTCAATAATACACTGATGAGTAATACGTTGTGTTGAAGAACAATTCACCCAACCTACAGAATAAGGAGTAGGATGTGGGGTAGTTGGTAATCCCATTTTCTCCACAACAATAGATGCAATGTAGTTGTCTATACTGCCATTGTCAATGATCATGTCACAGACTTTCCCATCAATAAAACACTTTGTTTTGAAAATATTATGTCTTTGAGAATAACATGGTTCAGTAAGCATAAGTGGACGAATCATTCCAACAAAGTGATCGCCATAAGTCTCATGTAATTCAATATTTTCAACTTCTTCACCTTCATCGTCATCAAAAACTTCAGTATCTTTTGATTCACTATGTACTTGATTATCTCCAATGAAACCATTAAAGCGTCGACAGTCAGATGAAGAATGACCAGGTTGGTTACATTTATTGCATTTATCTCCACGAAATTTTGAATAAATGTTAGGAGCCTTAGTTGAACGTGGAAATTGTTGTTGCATTCTATTAGAGAATCTGATACTTGCAGGTTTAGTTTGTTGTTGTTGAATGGATTGAGGTTCAACAGGTGATGGAAAAATAGGTGAATTATTACTAGTTGAAGTTGGCTGAGCAAAATAAAAACTCACTGGTTGTTGTTGTTGTTGTTGTTGTTGATAAGATGGACCATAACTGTGTTCATGTGGATCAACAACGACTGTTGATCCCCTTTCACCTTGATTACTATAAGAAGAATTATATGGTCTGGCAACCTTATAATAATTCTGATAACGAGCTTGTCGTGGGGTTTCCTGTCTAGAAGTATTAAGTACACGCCTTTCGACTTTAATAGCTTGTTGGATAGCTTCAACCATAGTAAATGCAGATTGTGTCATCCCTTGTTGAATTAAGCTGTTTAATCCGTCTACAAAACGTGCAACTAATTGTTCTTCAGACTCATTCAACTGGTTACGTGCAACCAAGCTATAAAATTCAGCTACATATTCTTCCACAAGAGTAGCTCCTTGTCGACAGTGTTGAAGCTTGATAAACAGTTGTTGCATATTATCTCTAGGTAAAAACTTATCTCTTAATAAGTCTCTCATTCTTTTCCAAGTACGTATTGGAGGCTTGTGAATGTTACGTCGATCTTCACAGATTTTATCCCACCAAGCTGCAACTCCACCTTTTAGTTTATATGCAACCAGTTTAACCTTAGAAGAATCAGGTGCCTCCATGAAATTAAAAAATGATTCTACTTCATAAAACCAATCCAACAATTCTTCTATTTGTAAACCACTATGAAAGTTGGGAATATCAGCTTTCATTTTATATTCTGATAAAGTACCATAAGAATTCATGTTAGATTTTAACCTTTTCTCATCTTCCCACCATTGTTCTTGTTCGGCTTCAACTTTATCTTCTTCTTCATCACAGTTGATATTCACAGTTGCAGGTTTCTTATAAGAACTGTTAAGAAAACTCTCAAATTGTTTGGTGAACTTAAGAAATTGTGAAATTTCTTCAGGAACAGAAGTAGATTGAACAAAAGAATGTTTCTTAACCTTTGTTTCATCGTCTTCTTGATATTTTGTTTTCTTTTCTTCTCCTTCTGTATCATCAGTTAAACCTGGAACGCCTTCCTCATCTAATCCTGTGTGTTTCAACAACTTGAGAAGATAATGTCCATGTGAATCAATTTTTTTTGACAAATTCTCTGACACAGATATTGTTATCTTCTCTGTCAAAGAGGTTTCTAATCTTTTGACAATATTTGTTTCTAGGTCAGCAAGGTCTGCCTTGGTAAGAGGTTGATCAGCCATTGAATGTTACTGAAGAAGAAAAGTAAAGTTGATGATTTATTTTTATTTTTAGGGTTGCTGAAGATATGCGGAAGCTGTGTAAGGATCTATTTCTAGATGAAAAAATAAAAACGATGTATCTGATACCAACTAGTGTAGTACATGTAAAAATAAAGCAATACAGAGATTGCGGGTGATGAGAAGAGAAGAAAAGGATGAGAAAACAGAAGAATAATAGGGTTTTAAGATGAGAAAGATAGATTACTCTAAAAATAGTTGTTTTAATTAATCTTGATAATAATAATGTATCTAACAAGAACGAAATAAGCCTGTTTATATAGGAAAGACAAGAACCTAAAAATAGTAGAACTCTAAAAGAAGAAATAAGAAAATTCTAAAAGAAGAAGTTCTAGACTTGATAAACAAGTAAACCAAAGTAGACGTTGTGGATCAACTGTGAAAGTTGATACAGCGTAAAGGGATCAACTATCATTGTTGATACAAACCAATTGGATCAACTGGGATAGTTGATACATTGAAAACAGGTAGATGTCCTACATCAGCAACGCTTGCGAGTTCGACCGAGCATTGCTCTAACAGCTTGCTTGGTTCCAAAGCTATCTTAGCTTACACCTAAAACAACTTAGGCTTTGAAGTCTATATAAGGGGAACTCTTGGCAACTGGGATCTTTGAATCCTGACACTACTTTTTGGTGTGTCCTAGTTGTATCTAGAGTTGTCCTCTCTAGAAACCCTTTTAGGGTTTAGCGGCTATAAAGACTTCATTGGGATTCGTGAAGCCAGGTCCAGTTATCTTTTATCTTGATAACTCGATTATCCTAATCTTGTTTGTTTGTAGAGCTCGCTCCAACTATCAAGATAGATAGTGATCAACAAAGTTCTCTTCATCTCAGACTTTGTTGATTCCGCAAGTTTTATACCTGTGAGGTGAATAATAATCTAGGCTGCAATTCGGGTTTCATAAGTTCGGATTTTGAGGATGGCCAGACTTTTGTCAAGTTGTTATTGATTTCCATCACCTGGATCTTTTGTTTTATCTGACCATCCGTTTAGATGGTAAGTCAGGAAATCAATCATAGGCTTAATCTTTGGGAGGAAGATTTGGTTTAAAGTCTTCAATTGAGTTGAAGCAACTCTTAGTTGGTGTGAGACCCTCCAAGGGAATCAATTGCGCTGGGATTCAAGAGGCGTAAGGAGCACGACTGTACCTGAATCAGTGGGAGACTGAGTTCGGGCTCAACTACATTCCAAAACTGAAGTTAATTGGTAGTAGGCTAGTGTCTGTAGCGGCTTAATACAGTTTGGTGTTCAATCTGGACTACGTCCCGGGGTTTTTCTGCATTTGCGGTTTCCTTATTAACAAAATTTCTGGTGTCTGTGTTATTTCTTTTTCCGCACTATATTGTTTATCTTTAGAATTTAAATATCACAGGTTATGCGTTGATCAATCACAGTAGATAGGTCCGGCCTTGTTTGTTGGATAACACTTGATTGATCCTTGGATATTGGTCTTTGGTACCGTCCAAGAACTTTATTTGTAGTTAGGTTCACGGATTCAATTCTGTAAACGTTCTAACAACAAGAGAGAGAGAGGGATATAACTCTAGACAATTTCCTTGATTGAGTTTTTACTCTCGGAGTTGTGTTGAGGTTGTTCATAAAGATTGCCTACGAAAAAGTTGGTGGTGTATTTTGGTACCCCAGTGTTTTCAATTTATAGACAAGGGCATAGAGATCAAATGCGCATTAGTTTTAGGCCGTCGATCAATTCGTGATCGTTTGGAACTTGTTTGTGAGAGAGGTGGAACGCAAGAAAGTCACTGGGCAAAGGACAGACCGTACGTGAAGAAGACGACAAGGGAATACATGACTAAATCAAAGAAGTTTGGATGCCCGTTTAAGATTATAGTTAATATAACTAATGGTAAGGTATACAATCTCTATAAAGTGATGAATGGTTGTCATAATCATGATGATCCGGAATCTCTTATTAGACACGCTGCCGTTTGTGGGTTGAAACCACATCAATTGGAAACGGTTAGGTCGATGAAAGGGTGTAAAGCAAGTGACATCCTTAAGAAGATTAAGGAAGATGATAAGAATAACTTATCCACTTTGAGGCAAATTTACGCGACAAGAGCAGCCTTTGGGAGGAGGGAATGGGATGGTAGAGCATTTGGTTTTCACCTCGTTTTTTTTCCTTGAGTACGTCTTCTTATTCCATCACAACACTTGATAATGACGTGGTAGTTCGTTTGCTTCTTTTAAGTATGTCTTCAAATGAATTGGTAGTTGATGATGATGGAGTAGTTCGTTTGCATCTCCTAAGTATGTGTTCGAATGAATTGGTAGTTGATGATGATGGATTTGACATCTTAGAATGAAAAAATGAACAATGGAGAAATATTTATTTCAATAAGGTAGTGTATGATAGAGAATAGGCTATCCTCTTTGTATGATAGAGAATAGGCTATCATCTTTAAATAGTCGTTTGCTGAAATGATCGGATTATATATAGACATGTATAGTCCGATTGTGAGTTTGGAATAATTGGAAACAACTACCGTTCCGGAATCGGTTTATGTATGAGGCACCTAAAGACCGATTCTTGATTTCTCTACAAATCCAAACTTGGGCCCAGAATAGGTTTATATGTGCATTAGCGTAAACCGATTGTGGTTGATGTTCATCACATCACCCATAATCGGTTTATATAGGTGTACAATAAAAACCAATTCATGTTAACATAAACAAAAATCGGTTTACGCTAATGCACACATAAACCGATTCTGGGTTGATTTTACGAAAATTTGATGAGTAAATTTCAGAGATTTAGAGTTAAATCATTGTTGAGTTCCTCTTAAAAAGGAATGGATTAAAGGGATTTAACTCAATCACCTGAATTGTTTGTTTTCGAATTTTCTTTCAAAACCTAAAAAAATAAAAATAGAATTCAATTGTTGTTTGTGATTGATTAGGTTTTAGTTTTTGATTTTGATGGAAATTGAGTTTTGATTAATGATTTTTGTATTTGTTAATTGAGTGATTATGATTTTGTATTTATTTTCGAATGATTAAAGTTTATTTAAAGGGTACTTTAGTATTTTACCATATTTTAAACACCTCGTATCCTTTTCTCTAGGTTGACTGAAGAATTTCATAGGTCCCAAATAATCACACTAGTCCCCAACTAGTCCGGAATCATAAAACAAACCAAAAAAAAATTTAAAAAATAAGAAAGGATTAAAACTTAACACTTAATAGTCAAAAATAACGTTTACAAAAAATAAAAAACGGGTAACTAGTGATAGACGCATTTATGTGTCAATTTTCATCTCTATTGTGTATATTGTCAGTACCCATTTTTGTACTAATTTTGGTATTTTATCCCTTTGTAGGTGTTTTTGGAGAAATAGGCTTTTGCGGCAAAATTGGCTCGAAAAGTTGTTAAAGGCTCCTGGGAGGACACTTGCTATTCGGACTCTCATTTTGGATAAGGGGTAACCCATTTCCAAGCAGCTGCTAAGCACAGACCGGCACTGGATAGGGGGAGGTCACATTTCTTCTCAAATTTTCAAAACAAAATTGGCGGGAAAATTTTCTACAGAAAATAGAATTTCTGTTTTGATTTTTAGATGATTTTTAAGGAGATTCAAGGGCTGATTTTCGTTGGGTTAACCCTGTTAAGGATAAACAAGTATGGTATGAGCTGTAGAATCGATTAAACAGGGATAGAAATCCGTGTTGGAGCAAAACAGGGAGAATTCACGATTTGAGTTGTTTTCGGTTTACAAAAGAATTTGTGAAGAGTTTACGGCAAGATTGGAGTGTATGGAGTCCTTATTCAGTCCTGAGAGAGTTTGAGAGAGTTTGGAAACCAAGTTGACGCGTAAAAAGAAGATCAAAAGGCTGTAACGTACTGTGAAGAAAAAAAAGGAAAAGATTTGGATTAACTCGAGTGATTTTGGGGTTTGGTGGATATATATAGGTTGATTCGAGTCATATTGAGAGGCAACAAAGTTTAGGGGAAAGTTTAGAGCCTTAGAGAAGCCAGAAAAATCATTGGAAGAGATCGTGTTTCTGCTGGTGCAACTGTGGCCGGAGAAGACGAAGAACACAGAACAGCAGTAAAAGAAAGTCGCAGAAACTGTGACCGTAGCTTTTAAACTCAATACCCTTTGTAACAATTTTTCCAATAGTTAGCTTCAGTTCGCAACAGTTCTCTGTATGAATAGGTTCTGTAACAATTATATTTGTTACAGAATCCGTTGCTTAGCACTTTTCACTCTTTTAATCAACTTTTGAACACCAAATATGTATTTTGAGCAAGTGGTTAATATGAGGAGCTAAACCCCTTAGCCGAGGCGACGGAGGAAGCCATTGTTCCATGAAAAGTGGTATAGTTCTATTTTAATTATTTATTGCAATTATTTTACATGATTATTTGCATAGAACTTAAAAGAAAAATTGGTTTTTATTGAGTAGTTGTGAAGTGTTTTGATGGGACATGCTTGGTTTTAATACTTTTGATGTTTCATGCTTCGTGCTTACAATTATTACTTCAAAAATCTATTAGAGGCAAATATTAGAATCACTTTAAAGAAGAATATTGCATGAATATTGATTAGAGTTTATCAATTAATTGGTCAATGGTGGAATCCAGAGTCTCGGTATTTTCTCATTATTATTGAAACAATTTTAATTAATTTTCAAAAATCCTTCACAAGTTCGAGCAACGAATCTTTTTACCACTACAACTACAAAACACATCAACTAGCTCAGCTGGTCATCCCCGTTCCTAAAAGGTTGATGCGTTCCAGGAAGTCCTAGGTTCGAGTCCTCGATGTGCAATATTGCAGTCCTTGACATGAAAGGTAGAGTTAGTTTGCCCCCCTTGCGACATAATCAGCCCTCTATCTGCTTCGGCTCCCTTGGCTGGTTCCTCATGAGGGCTCGCTGGTTGGCTAACACGGCAACCTGTTCAATTAATATAGTAGTACGTCGTTTGAGCTTAGCTTGTTAGTCTTCCAACTAATTTCATGTAATAATCGTTATCCAATAATATAATAATATTTTAAAAAAGTAAAATGTAAATATTTAATTATGCAAAAAATAAATAAAGAACGATGTTTTGGGGACTACCCCAAAACAGTGGGGACTACTCTTCCAATTTGGGAGTGGATATTTGAAGTAATTTTGGGTCACCCCTTATCTATTTTTTTTATAAATACCAAATTTACCCTTGGTAATTAAATTAGTTAGTTTAGTTAGTGTTAGTGTAATGATTAATTAGTGATTAGTTAGTGATTAATAGGATAGTTTTGTTAGAATGAGAAGAAGAAGAAAAAGAAAAGATGAAGAAAAAGAGGGAAGAACACTCAAAATGTTATTTTGAGTTTAGTAAATATGATATGAGTGATTCATGTGATGATACCTCCTCCTCATAATCAGAACCTCCTTCATCTCCAAATATATTTGTCAATATTTCTAATGATCCGGATATGAGTTATTTGTTAGATGATGAAAGCTATTTACCCCAAACTCAACCTAACGATCCAAATGATGAATTTTATCAGCCACAACCAGAAGATGAAGTTATGGGTACTCAGGTATGTCTCAAATTTAGTTAATGTAGCTTGAATTGTGCAAAAAATTGGCCAAATCGAAAATTTCAGGAAGAAATTTCGGCTAGGTCAAAGTAGTTCGGTTAGCAATCCTGCAGAACAGGTAGCCGAACTCTCCTGTATGTGCAGTTCGCTTACTCGTTTCAGCATACGCAGGTAACCGAACTCTGTTTTAATGGAGGTTTTTGAGAGTTCGGTTATCTTTTTCCAGAAAACGTTGCCGAACTAATTTTATAGAGTATACAGTTAATAGTTCGGTT
>JAJJMB010010315.1:78030-314022 GCA_023531105.1 Papaver atlanticum | reverse complement strand
AGCTCGCAAATCACGTTCATTGGATAGGTAACCGAACTTTTAAGTTCGGTTTAGTCGATAATAGTAATTATGTTGCCGAACTATACCATAGAAAATTCCAAAGAACAAGTTCGGCAAGATCGCAATTTTTTTTTTCATAACCGAACTTATTGTTCGGCAGGATCGTTTTTATTTTTACATTGCCGAAAATTTAAGTATTTCTTATTTTTAGTTGGTATTGACGTTGTGCTATTACTCGTAGGTTGCATATGATCCAATAGAACCAATGGAAAATCAACCTACCCCTGTTGATATTTTGTACGATGACACATCCCATCACTACATGAATGACTTGGTATTCAAAAGTCCTCTAGAGGCAAAGAGGTTGGCTAGACAACATGCACTAAAAGACATGTGCGTATTAGTATTGAATGGGAGAGAAAGCAAAACCCGCTTTGAAATGGTTTGTGAGAGAAGCGGTGATCCCGATAAAAGCCACAAGAGGAAGGGTTATGTTTATAAAGGAAAGACAAATAGGAAGAACAAAACTTTCTCAAAGAAGATTAAATGCCCATTCAAGCTTGCATTTAATTACAACAAAGAATTGGGTGGATGGGTTCTCTACAAGGTTATGGAAGGTTGTCATAACCACCCTCGTCCGGAGCATCTTGAAGGACATTTCATGGCGGCCAAGCTAACTCCTGAAGAGATGGACAAGGTTGCTAAAATGAGGAAAATGGGTTTTTCACCGATTCAAATGCTCCAAATACTAAAGGAGGATAACAAGGATAACCACTCATCTTTGTCCACCGTTTGTAATGCAATTGTGACAATTAGAAAGAAGGAATGGAGAGATAGACAAGTGATGCAACAATTATTATTTTTGGCCAAAGAGAAAGACTACGCGGTTCAAAAGGATGTGGATTCGGACGGAGAGATAACACAACTCTTCATTGCGCATCCAACGAGTGTTCAATTGGCTCAATGCTTTCATGAAGTTCTCATAATGGATTGTACTTATAAGACGAACAAGTACGAGATGCCATTGTTGAATATTGTTGGGCGTACTTCGACGCAGTCACCGTTTACCGTGGCGTTTTGTTTCTTAAGGGACGAGCAAGAACCTAGTTACATTTGGGCACTACAACAAGTTAAGGCAATCTTCCGAGGTGATGATATTCCCGGGGTTATAGTCACCGACAATGAAGTCGCATTGATGAATGCAATAGAGGTAGTGTTTCCATTAGCACACAATATGCTTTGTACGTTCCATATATGGTGTAATTTGATAAATAGGTGCAAGCCAATAATTTGTCCACCCAAGAAAAAAGGATATGAAGAGATTAAGATGCTACCGGAACATGAACGAGCGGATGCAAAAGAGGAAGTTGATAAACAATACGATCTAAATTATGCTAAATGGGTTGCTTTCAATGGTGAATGGGAATCATTGTGTTGGTATCTTACCGAGGAAGAGTATCATCTAAATCTTGCGGGGTTTATCGCCCATTGGGATACTCCCAATTATCCCGGTGTTGTATCGTATGTTCTTCGCCAATGGTTGGAACCACACAAAGAGAGGTTTGTTAATGCCTATATCAACCAATATAAACACTTGGGAAATCAAGCGACAAGTTTAGTAGAGTCGGCTCACCATCGGTTGAAGAAGAATCTCTTTGGATGTGTTGATAATTTCGTAACCGTGTGGAATGTTATGGAGAATTACTTCAAGCGCGACATTGATAGAATTAAAGAGAAGTTCCAAAAAAGCCGTATATTCAAAACGACCGGAAAATATGCCGACCACCCATTGTTCAAGGGAATCCATTACAACGTATCTCGCCAATGTATGAAGTTGTTGATTATAGAAGTCGAGTTGATTGATAAGTGGGAAACCAAGAGGGATGAGGTGTGTGTATGTAACATGAAGAAGTCTATGGAACTCCCTTGTCGCCATATGATAATCAACTACGAGCATGGCGTAATCCCTTTAAGCGACATTGATCCATATTGGAAGCATCTAAGTTTCATCCCTCCTCCAAAGGGAGAAGAAGCCGGAGAGGAGTTTGGTGATAACGAAATGGGTAGAACCGTACTAGAGATGTATCGTGGCATGAACAAGCTCCAAAAACAAATATTTTGGGATGACATGAGGAAAATCATATATCCACAAACTTCGGAGAATGTTTATGAACCGTCAAAAGGCAAACGCAAAGGTAGGCCAAGCAAAAAAGAAACTAAAAAACAACTAAGAGAATATGCAAAGGTGTTACGTAAGAAGAAAAGTGAGCAAACCCCATTTACTAGAGATCCTTCGGCCCATGAGTATACCGCGGCAATGTACTTGGAGCAAACCAAGAAACGGGGTAGGAGTATTGAGGAGAAAGGCGAAACAAGTGAGCGAGATTTGAAGAAAAAAGGTACGATGTGTCCATCATAACCAAGGCAACCATGTTTCGGCGACGTGAAGCTTAAGTCTCCAATTTGCCCTATCCAACCATCTTCCCTATACGTGAAGCTTGAGGCTCCAAATAAAGACTATTTGAATGACCTACCTCTATACATTAGAGAATACGTTATATCCACCGACGACGTTCCTCCGGATGGTAATTGTGGTTTTCATGTTGTCAAGGTACACAATCACCTAAAGGTAAGTAGTAGTTACTAAGTGCATTCCAATGTCCTACCGTAGGAGTTGGTTCATGTTTTGGAACAAAATATTTCTCGGTGTTCTTTGTTCCTTGAACCACCAAATTGAAATTTTCATTCACCACGTCGGGATCCATTTGGAAACAACAAAGTTGTCTTAGTATTCTCCTTGGATTATATATTGCGTAGCCATTAGGATACCAAATTGGTCCATAGTATGCTGAGACGGTAGAGAACCCATTCATATCTTCTTCATCTACAGGGACATCATCGGGTACGGCGTATGGGTGAAATACCACATCGTTCACCGTAAGTTTATCCAATTTCTCTCTCAACGAAGTCAACTGCTCTTCTTTAGACTTCTTTTGTGCGTCCAAAAACAACCATTTTCCTGCTGTAGGTTCGTCATAGGGATAAGGTGTCTTTTCCCTAGCCAATCCCAATGAAGGGAAGTGGTCATAAATCCAAACCTATGCGAAAATACAAAAATATTAACCACATACATGATAATTGATTTGGGAGCAGAAAATTTATGCGAATAATTTGCTAACTAACAATGTAAAAGCTCACCTGAATAAGAGTTAAGTAACCTCCAATTTGAGTTGTCCTAATCCTCGACCCTTTGCTCATCTCTCCTAGAACAAAAGCGAGCACCCCAGTGGCCTAAGAGTATTGGTTAATCTCATCGAGATTCTCCAAAAGCTGTAGATAATGTGCATCCACCCTATTTCCACAAGTGTCGGGGAAAATGACGGTTCCTAACTGATATAACCAATAAGCGGTGACATGATGCCTAAGGGTCTCCTGGTCCATCACCAACTTTCCTTTCTCCACCTTCTTTCTTGTCCCTCCAAATGCTTCCTTCAACTTTACCAACTTGAATTTCTTCACCTTCTTCTTGAACGCTCCATTTACCTCTCTTGGATTATACTCATCGCCCCATTTAGGGGACTTCACAGAACGTATAAACTCACATTGAGCCTTTCTTGCATCCCATCCTAGACATTTTAGAGCCAATTCTTCAAGAGCTTCATAATGCATCGAGGGGTTGTAGCCTTCTCGAAGACATTTACCTTCCACTGGTAAGCTGGTTATTCTCGAGCAATCATCGGGAGTAATTCCCATCTCGCCAAATGGAAGATGCATTGTATATGTCTCGGGATAATACCTCTCGAGAAATGCGGATACGGCAACAACGTCAAAATCCACATGTGCATACTCTATAGCTCTCCATAACACACACTGTTTCACCTTTGCTTGAAAATCGTCACACTCCAAAGAAAGATCCCATTTGGACGCCTTTTGACGATGAATAAGACGAACTGCATCATTATGATCCTACGAAAAAAACATAACACTATTAATACTTGACGAAACATGTCCCAAAAAAAAAACCTTTTGTTAGGTAAGAATGAACTTAAAGAATACCTTTGTCGCATAGATCTTCGCATCCCATGAGTGTTTGTAGCCAAACAATGTGGCCCCTCCATCATTTGGAGTACCATAAGTTGGGTTCACTGGTGGCAAACACAAATTATCAGGGGAAATGTGTGAGTATCTATCACAAGGCGGCTTCCGCTTCTTTTTCTCTTTAACAGGAACTATTTCTTGCTCTTCTTCCTCTTCCTCCACTTCATCCTCTTCCTCCTCTTCATCCTCTTCTTCCTCTCCCTCTTCTTCATCATCCTTCTCTTCCTCTTGTCCTTCTCCTTCTTTGCCCTGTCCTTGTTCTTCTTCCTCTACATTCTCAACGTGTTCTATTTGTTGTTCAACCTCTTCATTTCCTTGGTCTTCATTTCCTTGCTCTTCTTCATCATCATTCTCTTCTTCAATAACATTATCAATTGTATTCTCCATCACCTCTTGATTGACTTCCTGTAATGATCCCCCTCCATGTTTTGCATTTTTAGTACCACGGTTTCGGAAATCCAGATGTATCCTACCGCGAGGTGTTGGAGTTCTCAAATCTTCGGCTACGTGGGGATTAGATTTTTTCCCTTTGTTCCTAATGAATGAAAACCACATTATTACCTAAACAGAATATTGTCTTATCAAATAAAATTGAACATGGGATTACATCAAACACAAAATGTTAACAGACTAAAGTTCGGTTATTTGGTATAAGTTGCGAGGTAACCGAACTACAAGTTTGTATGTGACAGATCAAAGTTCGGTTACCACATAGAAAGTGCGAGGTAACCGAACTATATTTTATCAAAGTTCGGTTACCTATATAAATTTATCGAGGTAACCGAACTCATATTTTTCATATAAAGAAGGTGTTCGGTTATGTTATTTTTTTGCGAGCTTACCGAACTTCATAGTTCGGTTACCTTAAAATTACTAATTTGCCGAACTGTTCTTCATATTGAAAGTTCGGTTACCTATATAAATTTATCGAGGTAACCGAACTCAAATTTTTCATATAAAGAAGGAGTTCGGTTACGTTTTTTTTTTGCGAGATTACCGAACTTCATAGTTCGGTTACCTTAAAATTACTAATTCGCCAAACTGTTCTTCATATTCAAAGTTCGGTTACCAAATTCTAGGGTTTTAAAATTTTCTCCTAGCCGAAATCTCTACTGTAACTTTCATTTTCAGTGGTTTTTGATGATTTCTTCAACAAAAAACGATTCAAAGGAATGGGTATGAAGGAAATTGCCTGCGGATTTTCATTTTGATAGAATCAGACTCCTTGGTTGATGTTGGATGCTTCAATTCGTCTCCCAACTTTGCTTGAAGTTGTTTATCAACTTCAAATTGATTTGGGAGATTCGCTATGCTAGCCAGACCCGGACTCAATCCGGGAATTCTTGGTGTCTGCTTAGAACGCCTTGTTTTATAAAATTGATTAATCGACGATGAATTTTTTCGAATCGACGATGTATACGAAGAAGAGGAGAAGAAGAAGAAGAAGAAGAAGAAGAAGAAGAAGAAGAAGAAGAAGAAGAAGAAGAAAAAAATATGGGTTTTAAAACTGATTTTAGGTTTTAATTTAGGGGTTAGATTAGTGGGTAGTGGTTAAATTAGTGGGTTATTAGGATTAGTTATAACCTTAATTAGGATAAGAGCAGATTAGTCTTCCCTAATCTTTTAGGACACCCCTTAAAATTTAGGGTGGACATTTGAATAACAAAGTAGTCCCCCACTGTTTTGGGGTAGTCCCCAAAACATCGTTCTAAATAAAGGGCAACATTTGTCAACATTGTGGTTGAATGGGTAGTACAGGCCCACATTCAGTGCACATCTCAAGAGGTGAGGTGAGTATTCAATGTAGCCTTTGGAAGTAGTAGGAACCACGTGTAGTTGCTATGTCGCGTAAAATTCATGCCAAAGACCCAATGTTCGAATGCAGCCCTTAACTACCCTTTGGACCGCATTATAGTATTACACCCTCCAACTACTTCCGATTTAAGTGTGCCAAACGGACCCTAAGCTTCCATCAATAAGAATGCTTGGATGGTCCCGTACAATTCCGAACACGTCGACTCCACTCTTTCTTTGTGTTTTGCTTTTCCTTCCGCGCGCACGGGCACAGATGCGTCTTATTATGTTTTTCTCTGCACTTATGTTGACATCTTTGACTTTGTAGTGTATGTCCGTTTTCAGGGGGTTCCTAGTAGTTTCGCATTTCTATATTCCGGATCTAGATCTTCTTCTTAAGTAGTTTATGGCGTGTTTGGATGGTAGGAAGGAAATTCTATTCCCATGATTTATATTCCCTAACAAAGGGGAATCCTAAACCCATCACCCTCATGGTTTTTATATTCCCTTACTTTTTGGGAATCATATTCCTAACTTCCCTCTATTCATGTTTACCAAACATGGGAATGGAATTATATTACCAGGAAAATGATTTCATTTCCTCCGACCAAACGCCCTATTAACAGACATCCGGACTCCTGTACAACTACGGTTTTCCTGATAGTTCCAACCTTTTTACTAGTTACCTCCTTTTTTTTCTTATAAATATGTGTACCCGATTTCCATGACACTGAGCAACCAAACATCATAGGAAGAGTAAACCAAATTGAAAGAGCAATTGGGGAAAAAAAATAAAAAATCAAAAGGAAGAAGAGAAGGAAAGAGGAGAGTAATTGTGAGAGAAAAAAAGGAACCAACTTGAAAGAGCAAAATTGAGGAAAGGACCAACTTGAAGCAGCATGTCTCGCTCCTTATTGAAATTCTTTTTTCTTTTTTTGATCCGCTCCTTATGGAATATCTCCATAAAATACTTAACTGGAGAAAAAAAAGCAATTTTTATAACAAAATTTCAAGGAGAAGAGGAGGAGAAGCGACTCAACAGGATTGGAAGAGGAGCTATTATACAAAATAGAAATGAAATTGATCAAGGAGAAGAGGAGGTGGAGCATTCCAACGGGATTGAAACAGGAGATATTGTACAAATTAGAAATGAAATTGATGGAGAAGAAGAAGAGCAGCAAGACAAGGAATGGATATGCGAAAATCTTCCTGAGGATTTGATGATTGAAAGTATTCTGACGAGATTACCAGCCCGGACTCTAGCAGTATGCTGTTGCGTCAGTAAGTTATGGTACAATTCAATCCTTAATGATGAAAGATTTTCTGTGATTCACTACAATCAAAACAAAAATAAACCATCTCTAGTCTTTAATCTGCTTAATGTATTGAGAGGCGGCTCGGAAAGGGTTTACTGTTTCAGTTTATTAGGACGAGAAAGGGCGGATATTAGAGTTAAATTTCTCTCAGGTTTTAATAGCCAGAATACACATGAACTTGTAGGTTTTTGCAATGGTTTTGCATGTATAAAACTAGTCAGTGCATCTGGTGATGCTTATGGTTCAATAACTGTTATTAACCCAATCAGGGGTGAATCACTTGTCCTAGCTTACTTACCACCTACTGAGGGATACATCTACATGTGTCATGGTTTTGGTTTTGATTCATTGTCACAAGTATACAAGGCTGTCATTATTTTTGTTTCAGAAGCCAACAACGAGTTTCTTTCCATGGTCATTACACTGGGAACTATGTCATGGAGAAAGATAATAACTAGTACTGTTGGTATGTCACCGCCACCTGGTTCTTCTTCTTTTCCTAGTGACACGGTAACTAGAGTTCCGAAAACGTTATGTAGACCAGCCACCTTTTGCGGGGGTGATCTTTTTTGGAGGACGCAGAATCAAGTTGGTAATCATAATGACATTGAATTGCTGCTCTCGTTCGACCTCCACAATGAGAAGATTAACTTCATTCGACTCCCGACTGAATGTACTCCAACACCAGCGACAAATGAGTGTCAGTATTTAGTAGTTGATCATCTTCTGGAGTTTAAAGGATACCCTTGTATTGCACGTTCTGAGGGGATGACAAGACCCAACAATGATCATTGCGGCCATCGTTGTAATTATCAGACCGGTGTTTGTTGTTGTTGTCATAAGGT
This sequence comes from Papaver atlanticum, assembly GCA_023531105.1. Lineage (NCBI taxonomy): Eukaryota > Viridiplantae > Streptophyta > Magnoliopsida > Ranunculales > Papaveraceae > Papaver > Papaver atlanticum. The sequence goes on along the minus strand of JAJJMB010010315.1, from coordinate 305,969 downwards.
TCATATGTATATATTGAAGGACAAGGACAAGCAAGTATGGACCAGGGAGGAAACTTTCGATGTTCAGATTATGGATCAGGAAGGTTTACTACCAACTCCCCTCTGTTGGTACTTTGACACTTCTGCTGCTACGCCTCCTACACGTATATTGACTTTCTCCGATCAGGTGTTATTGTATTGGTTTAATGGGGAACGTCTTATACTCTACAATTTGCAAGAGAAACATCTCAAGGTGGTGGAATGCTCCCGCTCCTATCCTACTATTTTTCGATCTAAGATGAATGAAGACCTAGAGCGTCGTATTGGTGATGATGATAATATTTATTGCCCGTCCATGGATTATCAGCTACATGCTCAAGTGGAGAACATCGTTTCTCTGAAAACCTACATTCCTAAAGGAGCTAAAACTATCAAAACTGATTGTGCTGATGAGGTGATGCCCCTTCTCGATAACAACTTAGCGGCGGGATGGCTGACTACGGGAAGAATGTCACATACTTATTATGCTTTTTTTTAGTTTGTTCTGTCCTATTTCAGTTTCTTATTCAGAATTTTTATTTAACTGTTCCTTAGCTACTCCTTCCGTTCCTAAAAAAGTGATAGTATCTCTTGTTTTTTGGAATTGAGGTAGTATTATTTAATAATTGAAGATCTATGCTTAAGACTGAATAGATTTTGCAATTGTTAATATGCTTAAACAGGTTTTTGATCTATTTACATTGGTTAGTTATTTGGATGAAAGCAATCCCAATGCTTACTTTCTGGGATCTCACATAGAATTCCTGTCGTTCAAACTTGAAGCTGATAGAAACAATTTCAGGGGTTTATATGCAATAAACATATTTGTAGCCTTAGGAACTGAAAATGTCTCTGCCGCTTTCACGTCTCATTTAGGCTGTTCCTTGCTTTTAAAGTTATGTTTAAAAATTTAGGGAAGTTGATGTAGCCGTGTATTGAGCCAATTTGGGGGTGTGACACTGTGCATGGTTGAGATTCATAACTTTTGGCTTCTTAGTAACTTACTCAGTACGACAATGATCTATAATGTAGTTTGTAGCAGTTATTATGCTTATATAAATGTTTTGCTGGTACATACTGTTATGACTTGAATTCTAAAAAACTTGTAATATATTTGCTTAAGGTGTATTGCCATCTATGTTATTATTAGCAGGGCATGATATGAGGTCTGATGTCCTCCTATTTCTCTATATATTGTCACCTAACACTAAGCTTTAATCAGTTAAGTGATTCTTTCTGGATTCGTCTGGTTTGTTTGCCTACAGCTTACTTTATGCTTCAGCAGGACCCGTAAGGTATGGGTAATTTTAGGAGTTACCCATTCATGTCATTCTGAGCAAGAGTTTTACTTTCTTATAGCTTTACCCATTCATGTATTGTGACTAGGGCATATGGATTGTGACTAGAGCGTGTCCTTTGCAGTTTCGAGATATCACAGGTATTGCCCATTTGTGTCATTTGCAAAGGATAATAAACTGATCTAAAATCTTCAATTTAAATTCTTACCATCTGACTATTGTCGCTGTATTGGTTTGAGACCGATGCTTGGAGCCGTAACAGCAATAACAGAGTTTAAATTCCTTGTGTGGTCTATATTCTATAGGGTGATAGGATTTTCAGCTGATCTTTCGTATCCTTAAACCTGGAGAAGCATCTGTTCCCAATATAGATAGTTTCTAGACTTTGAAACACGAAGCACCCTGGTGAAAATGAAATGATTAGGTACATTTTTGCTTTGGTATTTTGGTTGTCTTAAATAGTTCTCTCTTGGGCCGCATCTAAATTTGTTTAATTGGTCAGACCAATATCCTTTATTTTTTTAGTGTGAGAAAATATTGAGCTGAGTGCTGCCATTGATTTGTATAAGAAGATGGTGAATGGTAATTATAAGCCAGTTCACTGCAATCATAAATTGTCGTCACAAAGGAGGCTTGAATAATCAGGCTTTAATCTCTTCTATGAAATGGTTAGTGATTGGAGTATTCCAAATGTTTTCCTTTAGAGTTCTCTAATTAAAAGGCTTTGTGTTTTTGGGAGGTTATGTATAGTCATAAGAACCACTAGCAAACGGAACTTCCACTGCAAATTTTATGTTACAGAACACAGAGAGTGTCAGAGAACCCTGATATTACATACTACAATACACTTGCAGGGTTTTGCCCGGACTCGAAACTGATTAAGTCTGTAGTTTTCTTACTGTTTTTGTTTCCTGATAGTGACCTCTCTTTTTTTTTCTGCTTCTTCTTTATCCTAGGGAAACTCAAAGAGAGATTCGATCCTGATGAAGATGCTTCTGTAATGTCTGTTCTTATTCCAGCCAATGTAAACTGCAGGTAATATTTCCCCACACTTGCAGTTTTGTTTGGGGATTTTGCTTTCGGAATGTTTCAAAGGGCTAAGTCACTAAGGTGATAAAGAAAGGTGACGATTTTTTTTCTTTTTGAAAATTGAATGGAAAAAAGAAAAGAAAAGAAGAGGTATATTAATTTTGCAGATATGAAAATAGGTTTATTTTGGTGTTCAATATTTGGACAATCTTTGGTTCAATATTTATGAGTTTTAATGAAACCCCGCATAGTGTTTTAAGAAATTTCTTAGTGAGATGAACTCCTTTTCTTTGTGATGGTTGTGCGACATTAATAAAAAAAATGATGTTTAGTGCGAAGAATCGCGTGGCATCTTGTGAGGTTCTCTTCTGGCTTCTTTTTGTATGCATAATTTCATTTTCTAGTTCATGACATTGTTAGATGCCATAACTCGATAGACTTGATGAATGTGTTCCATTATTCTCTAGACTTAAACTTGCATAGTTACTTATGATGTTTGTGTCAAAAACTAAGAATGACATTTGTATCTTAACCGTTTTTTTTTTTTTTTGCTCCATCACAGGATATTTTTTTTATTTCATAAGAAAATTAAAGGTAAATTACAAAAAGTTGGGAATAAAATGAAAGAAAAAAGGAAGACAAAATGGAAAATACAGACTCTAATAGGCAAGGAAATAAACTATCTGCAGAACCTATAGTATTTTACACCAGGCATTTCAATGCGGTGCAATGATTGCGGTCTTCCTATATGTAAAATTCTTTCTCCTGCCCTTAAATGTGCTCCTTCTTTTCTTTTTTCTTTTTTTTTTAATACTAAGTGATTTTTATTGATTAACCAGGGCAATGTCTTACATAATCTTTTTCTACCCATCTGACAATGTCCGGAGGGTAATTTGAATAAAAAGAAAATTTTTGGTTTTCAACCCTGGCCTTTCTAGCCAGAGCATGAGCCACACTATTGCCTTGTCTATGAACTGACTTACAAAACCAAAGACTTTTACTTAAAAATTTATTCTTAACTGATAGAATTAAGTGATGATTGAACCAATGAACAAGAGAATCATCTCTGCAGATTGAGTTCACCACATTCTCGCAGTCCATCTCAAAAATAACTTTATTGAATCCAAAATCTTCCATCCACTCCACTACCTTGATTAGCTTTACATTCAAAGTGTTCAGGTCCAACCTCAGCTTCCACCTCTTCCTCCAAGTTCCATCCTTGAACTCCTAAAGCTTTTCCTGCAAAATCACGAGCAATTAGACCAATGCTGCCTTTTCTTGTATCAAAAATATATGAAGCATCAATATTGATTTTAATGAACCCTTCTTCTGGTGGAATTCATTTCTTTATAGCCATAATATTGTTCCTATTTATTGTGACAGAACTAACAGCAAAATTACATTGCTGCACCAAATTTTGAATACTGATGACTGTGCTCTGAACACTTGGTTTAACATCTTGAAAAATTAAGCTACATTTATCTTTCCAAATGTACCAGATGGTACACATGAATCTGATTACATTTAAGTCAGGGCCATAATCCCCTTGATATTCTGCATTATCACCTGTAGAGAGCCAAGTTATAACCCAATCTTGAAAAGATGCAAAATTATGACAGACCACTGAAATATCAATATTCAAACCATTCCATATTTCCTTAGCATAAGAACAGTCAATTAACAGATGGCCAGTAGTTTCAGCACTATGATTGCACAACACACAATGAGGTTCAACATCATTTTTGTATCTAGCTATTTTATCCCTGACAGGAACAATATCTTTTAAACACTTCCAAACAAAGAGTTGTACTCTGTGAGGAACTTTAATCTTCCAGAGATTCTTCCAAACTTCTTTCGGAATAGGGTCACCACTAATTGTGTCATTAACTTGCCTAGCACAAAGAGTATGATAAGCATTTCTGACAGAAAATTTACCTTGCCTATCAGGTTTCCAAATAAGTTAGTCTTCACCAGTTGTAGGGACATTCATACTAAAGAATGGCAGTAGTAGTCTCATAACTAAAAAGAGAGTGAATCAGTTGCTCATTCCAAACTCTAGTATTAGGTAGAAAAAGATCACACACAAGAGTAAAAGAAACAATGCTAGAAAGACCCATGATAGGGACAGGTGGACTATTTAATCCTATAATCCAATTATCTAGCCAGATGTTTATTTTAGTTCCACATTGAACTATCCACATAGAATGTTGTTGAACAATTTCTATCCCAGAGTAAATACTTCTCCATAGCCAAGAACTATCATCTTTTAGTTTGTCTAAATGAAGAAGACTACCATTTTTGCCATATTTATCTCTGACAATCTGCATACAAAGAGAATTATCTTCACTACAAGCTTTCCAAGCTATTTTAGTTAACAAAACAGAATTGAAATGCTCTAGATTTCTAAAGCCAAGACCACCTAATGTTTTTGGTATACTAAGCTTGTTCCATCCTATAAGGCAGAGACCTTTATTATCAGAGAAGTTGACTTCCCTGTACCTGTGATGATATTGGATTTCAGTTAAACTATTGCAAGCTTTAATCCATCTGTTGAATATGAACCATGGCACCTTATTATTCTTGAAATCACTTATAACAGCTCTTGAATCTGAACAGATTATGATGTGACTGCACTCCAATGATACTGCCCATTCAATTGCACATATTACTGCCATGATCTCAGCAATATAGTTAGTAGCAACTCCAATCCCTCCTAATAAAATACCCACCACCTGACATATATGATCTCTAGCTATAATACCAAACCAGCATTTCCTGGATTACCCAAAGAGGCTCCATCACAGCAAAATAGAATATAACCTTCACTAGGAGGATTCCAAGAGCATTCTCTGATTTCTCTGTATTTAATGCATCTAGGTCCTAACTTGAAGAAATCTATAATCTGTAAATCATAATCCAGTTCCCATCTTGTTCCTTTCATTCTACTTCCACCCTCATGAACTAGTTGCCATATTCTGCATTTAAATTTGTTTTCACAGGGAGATAAGTTATCAAAGAGGTACCTGTTTTTCTGGAACCACAACTCTCTTACTGTAGAACATGCTGCAGTCAGCCAAATCTCCTTGATTAGAGAGCTTTTCTGTTTAGCAATATTCCAAATATCATCAAAAGATAAGGGGTTAGAAAAACCAAAAATGTTTCCCAGCCAGGACCACATTTTCACACTGAAGCTGCAAGATCATAACAGATGAGACATTGAATCTTGATTTGATTTACATATGCAGCATTTGGATACCATTTCAAAACCTTGTTGTACTCTTTTAACATCATCCACATATATCCCTTGAATTACTTTCCAGACATTGCTAGAAATGGAAGGATAAATAAATGATTTCCATATCTTAGCAGGCCAGTGCAACTTTGGTTCTCTATCCCTTATTTTATTTACTGCAGAAGAAGTATTAAGTTCACCCTTCACATCTCCAATCCAGAACAGTCTATCATTCCCACCACTTACTACTGGTAAATTTCTATTTGCCAAAGTAGATCTTAATTCTTCAGGGATCATCCATACACCATCTTGCAATAAGTCTTGAACTTTCATATGGAGATGCTCTTTTACAAAGTCAGTCAGTCCAATAACCTCAATTAAAGGAGTTTCATCAATCCAATTATCAAACCAAACAGAGACTTTAGATCCATCACCTATGCACCATCTCAAATCATCTTTCATAGCTATCCAAGCCCATTTAAGTCCTGGCCAGACAGATGAAAATTTCCATTTCAAGATCCACTGACCATACTTATCTTTAAATTTGCTAGCAAAGAACATTGCCCAGTCTTCTTGAGAATGTAAGATCCTCCACATCATCTTCATAAGGAGAGATTTATTAATCACTTCTAATCTTCTTATACCCAAACCACCTTCTTCATAAGGTGTACAAACTTTGTTCCAAGCTAAAGTAGAATACTTTCTACATTCAACATCTCCAGTCCATAAGAAATTTCTAATTATCTTCTCACAAACTTTGATAACAGAAGAAGGCCATTTGTAGACAGACATGTTATAAATTGGTATACTACATAGGACAGATTTTACCAAGACCAGCCTATCATGAAATGATAATAATTTACCTTTCCAGGAAGCTATCTGACTTTGAAGCATTTCTACCATTGACCAGATAGTGGATGATTTTACTCTCCCATGCATTAGAATGACTCCAAGATACTTGTCTGGGAAAGTTGAAAGTTCCATGTGAAATAAATTATTTATCATAGCTTTCCTTGAAATGCTTGTCCCATCAACAAAACATTTGCTCTTTGCTCTGTTAATGCACTGACCTGAACTTTGCTGGTATTCACTTAGGAATTGATTCAAATGTTCTAAACCCATTTTGTTTCCATTACAGAATATAAAAACATCATCTGCAAATAGTAGATGAGTGGGAGATATCCCTTTTCTTGTAACCATTGGCTGTAGCTTCTGTTGTTCTATCAACTTTGTTAAACCCCTACTTAAAACTTCTTTCATTAAGACAAATAGAATAGGTGACAGTGGGTCACCTTGTTTCAAACCTCTACCCACTAAAAAGAAGCCACATGGTCCACCATTTAACATTATTGAGATTTTGGCTGATTGAAATAAAGTCTGCAACCACCCACACCATTCTTGAGAGAAACCATACTTCTTCATGACCAAGAATAAGAACTCCCAGTTGACAGTGTCATAGGCCTGAGAGATATCCAATTTTAAACCAACATTGCCACCTCTTCTTTTTGATCTCATCTCATTCACAAGCTCAGATGCTAGAAGAACCTGTTCATGGATATTTCTCCTCTTAATGAAGCCAACTTGTTGAGGAGATATCAGTTTAGGCATCAATAAGTTTATCCTATTAGTGATAATCTTTGTAAATATTTTGAAGCATACATTACTTAATACAATAGGTCTAAACTGAGCATCTTTTTTTGCACTTTGTACCTTAGGAATGAGAGTCAAAAAATTGGAATTAAGCCCTTTGGGGATGAATCTTCTTCTCCAGCAGAATTGGATAGCAGCCACTAAATCTTGTTTTATCACCTCCCAACAATCTCTGTAAAACATCCCAGAGAAACCATCTGGACCAGGTGCACTCTCAGGATCCATATCAAAGATGGTTGCTTTTATTTCTTCTTCTTCAGGAATAGAATCCAAATTTCTTTGATCTTCCATAGTGACAACATTTGGAATGACTTCAAGTAAGGAATCAGAAATAATGGCTTCTTTATATTGGAATTTCTCCTCAAAGTGTTTAACCAGAATCTCAGCAATTTTAGGTTGATCAATAATTATATTCCCATTATCATCTTCTATTCACAAATGAGATTTCTTGAATGTCGGGGGTCCCTTTAACCCCATCTGATTGATCAAAAAAAAAAAAGATTTCTTGAATGCCTGATTTTTAAATTAGTATGGAAGAAATTAGAGTTAGAAGAACCTTCTTTGATCCATTTTACCCTTGATTTTTGTCTCAGTAATGTATTGTATTGAACTTCTCTACTATTATAAACATTCTGAGCTTCCACTAATTTACTCAATGCATCTTCATTCTCTGGACTAGCATCTGAAATAATCATTGCTTCCTTTACTTTTTGTTCAGCCTCTTTGATTTTAACTGTTACATCACCAAATACATGTCAGTTCCACCACTTTAAGAACTGTTTCAACCTCTTAATCTTTTGTAACCAAATAAAAGCAGGATCACCAGATATATCTTCTTTCCAATTTGCTTCTACTGCTTTCATGAATTCTAAATGGGATAGCCACATTTTTTGAAATCTTAAAGGAGCATTGTGAGGTTTGGGATATTCACACAACATCCAAACAAAGGAGAATGATTAGAAGCTATGCGAAGGCCAACTTTATAACCCCAGTCGCTAAAATTTTGCAGAAACTTCAAATTATAAACAACTCTGTCTAAATTACAAAGTATTCTATTACCCCCCTGCTGACAATTAGACCATGAGAATTGTAGACCATTCTTAGGAGCAGAATTAATTCACATTTATCTAAGCAATTATTAAAATCTAGCATAGCTCTTCTCTTTGGCTTTCTCCCTCCTATTTTTTCTTCTTCTGATGAAACTACATTGAAATCACCTAGTACTATCCACGGTAGTTGAAGATCACTTACCATCTCCATCTATGACCATATAAATCTTCTCTGATTAACATCCACAGGTACATGTACTCCAGAGAGTAAAACACCACCTACATTCACTGTTAACATCTGACTAGACATTGAAATGACAGAAGGAGTAGTTATGGATGAATTCCAGAATAACCATATATTACCCTTTTTATTAAGAACTGAATTATGAATCACCATTTTCTGCATACCAGGCAGATTTAACTTATTGCAAAAAGTAGAATTACAGAAAATTTTAGGTTCTGCAATCCAGACTAAAGTAGGATGAAAATTGTTTACATAAGACCATAACTTATCTTGGGCCCTCCTCCTTCTCAGGCCCCTAATGTTCCAATATAATATTTTCATGGTTTGGTTGGAGGTGTTGGGTACCTCCTTTCCCTTGTTGTTTTCTAAAGTTATATTTAGTAGTAGCAGTAACTGGTTTACTAACCTTTGGAGAGGAAGTGTGCATTCCTTTAGAAGTGTTGCCTTCACTAGCTGAAACATTTATTATTCCTTTCTCCACTGTTTTAACCCATGAAGTTACTGGAACCAATTCATTTGTAATTTTCCCAGATTTTCCATCTATAAACTTAACTTCACTTTGAGGAATTGAATTATCTGCAGCTATTTTAGCAGGATCCAATTCATTTGTAATTTTTCCAGATTTTCCATCTATAAACTTAACTTCACTTTGAGGTATTGAATTATCTGCAGCTATTTGTGTTAGTTTAGCAGGATCCAATTCAGCTTCTAATTCATTCTCAAGAATAATTTCAACTTCACCTTCTTCATATTCAATAGGATTATATCTGCTTACTTGTGTAATGATTCCTACACCATTAGTTTTTTCTTGTGGGATCATTTCAATAGTATTCACTACAGAGTCTTCAACTTCAGTTCTATCACAAATATCAAATGGAACATGATGGTGATTTTTACTTCCCTTAGCAGATTTGTTTCTTGTATTTTGTTGATGAATGGAATTACCAGCAGCTACATCTTCAGTCCTAGCAGCTCCATCTTTAGTCCTCATATTTTTATTTTTTTCTACTCTGCACTCAGTAATCAAATGTCCCACAATTCTGCAAGTATTGCAGAATATAGGGCAATCTGGAATCACAATATTTTGAAGAAAAAAACTCCAAACTTAGTATTAATCCAAATCTTTGCTAGAATTGGTTGAGCGAAGTCCACCTCAACCAAAACATTTGCATAGTACCCATATTCACATTTCAAAGTGGCTTCATCTACTTTAATAGGATAACCAATTTCATTACATATTTCAAACAGAATCTTCTTCTTCCAAAATTCCAGACCTAAACCTGGAAAACTTACCCAAACCAAGGCTTTAGATGTTTTTTGATTTTCAGGACGAAAATTTGAAATCCAATTTCGGACTCTCAAAAACTGATTGGTTACTTCCCATGATCCTGCTTTAATGTAATTACGATCAATCTCATATTCTAACTTGATGGTAAACCAACCTTTACCTAGAGGAATAAGTTTACAATCTCCCACTAATTTCCATTGTTGTCTTAAGATTAAAGCTGCATCAGTAAATTTGATCTTCTGTAAATCCAACCTTCCAATTAATGAAAACTTCCATGGGTCTAAACCTTCTTCAAAAATATCATCCGGTAGATTAATTAATGGATATTTAATAGGTTCAGGTTCACTAGGCGAAGAAAAACCCAAATCGACCATGATTTTTGGTGGATTTGATAAATTTTGATTCATAATCATATACTAAAAAACTTAATATCAACAACACCGATCATTTAATTGGTTTGAAATAAGAATTTAAGACAGAAATTCACATGAATTATTGGTGAGGACTCGAAAAATGAGACCTGGAAAGAGAAAAAATCTCCGAGTCAGTCGCCCGATTTGCAGAGCGTGACTCAACCAATCTCAACCAAATCTTATCTTAACCGTTAGTGACTGTGACAAGTTTATTTCGGTATGTTGAGAGTATGACTTAAATCTTAATAAAAAGATCACCGCGCATGCTGTTTTTCGATTTTGGTTTCGATTTTGCATCTTACCTCGCAACTTACAACTAGTTCTGAGCCTCTCTATCAATGCTTGAACTGGAACCGGATATGCCAGACATAGTCATCAAGCAGAAGCCTAGTACTCGACAGTCAGAAGCTATGTATCCGGGGAGAAAGTCAGTTGGGACTTGGGAGTAAGGAGGTATAGTTACTATTGAGAGTCGTTAAGTATTCTTGTTAATTACTACTTGGATTAGTCAGGTCCTGTTAATTACTACTTGGATTAGTCAAGAGCCGACTTAAGATTTGATTATCATCACACAATCAATTCTGAGAAATTTTAGATTTGATCATCATCACACAATCAATTCTGAGAAATTATTGGTTGCGTTGGCTTAGAAGATGAGGCTCTGAATTAGTTTTTAGATGACCCCTGCACTAAACATATCCAACTGTCAACTATTTATAGCCGTATACTGAAATGCACTCAAGATCAAGGTTAATTGTAGCTGCCTGGGGTCGAGAGAATGACCGCACACTTTGGGCTATCATGACATGTATTATTATAGCCAACTACGATCCATCTTGTTTAATGCTCAGTAGGGTGGTCCAGGGCGTTGCTTCATGACATTATATTACACACCAGTGTCCAGAAATCAACTTGGGCATTCACAAAAATAGATAACTTGGGCATTCACAAAAATAGATACGGCCTTGGTGGACTAAACCCCTACACCAAGTACTAGTACTAATATTGACAGCATTTATCAGAGATTACACAAGGGGACCTTCCAAGGAAATCTACATCATCTGTTGATGCGCTTGTTGGAGAAAATGTAAAGGCCATTGTAAGGTCCAAGCCTACAGCCTCTACTTATGAATGTTGCTGCAAAGGTAATTTGAACATAAACACGTTCACAAAGTGCACTGTTCTAGTGCAATCTTTTGTAAATGAAGGATTTAAAGAAGAAATTAAAGTAACGTAAGGAAAGGAAATCAGCCTCAACTTCTGTGTTACTTGATGGAAGACACAAACAAATTTCTTAACATGAGGCACTACCAGTTGATCAAAACTAACTGGGCCACAAAGATTCATTTACTCGACGCAGTTTGAAACTATACTCCCCTTTTTTACACAGTTTGAAACTATACTCCTCTTTTTTGAAATAACATCAACCAGCGCCATCACATCATACAGGAATAGCAAGAAGAATAGAAAATAGGATATTCTAGGCATGCTTCACTACAAACTCCATACCATCTGATTACTGCAACAGTAAATAAGCATTTCAGTTATAGCAAACAGCATTAATGGGGCAATTTTTGTCTATGCATGTCTAAACTAGAGAAGCAAAAACATAAAACATCAAATATACCTGATTAGAGGGATTGGCCTCATGAGCAGGATTGAAGTCAGGAGGAATGAAAGAAGCATCCTGTAGCAAAGGAGAATAGAGACGGATAAAAAACAACTTTGAACACCAAAATAAAAGACTATAACAAAATAAATGAATGACATGCATGTGATAATTGGAAAGTTTTTATCAAGAGATGATGATACGTATATGCTATAGTAACATATATATAGCATACTTGCTTTCCCTTCCCTTCTCCATTTTACTTTTGTTGCTGTTCTTCATGGGTGTGAGGAGATTGAGAGGGTTCAGCTACGGATTTGAAGTCAAGAGGGAATCACAGATGGGTTTGAATTGGAATTTGAATCTGGAAGCAGTTAGGTGGTGATTTCGCTACCAACTGGGATGAATCTGTGAAAATCTGCTGCTGAGGAGAGATGAGAAGATGGTGAATGGGTTGAGATTAAAACAAGGAAATTTGGGTATCGACTCCAATTGGAAGTTGGTAGTGAATTGATTCGAATCTGTGACTGTTGGGCAGAAGCAAGAAAACCAAAGAAGAACAGCGGGTAGAGATTGGAGTTGAGTTTGTGTGATGTTATTGAGTTAGGGTTTGAACTGGATATGGAGACGGGTTTCTGATAATGGGAATGGAAATGCTCGACTTGAGTTTCAAATCTCAGAAATTGAGGACATGAATCGGTATGCTGTTGTCGATTGAGAAATGAAAGAAGGAATTGAAGATGGCGCTGAGTTAGAGTTGACAGAGAAATGCAAGGATAAGCTGTTGCTGCTGATGGTATGTGAAAAGAAATGGGTTTGTTCTTGAACTGAAACTGCAGGGAGATTGAGTTTGCTGTGACAGTATGGAAGAGTTGGAGTTGTGGAAGTGTTGTCTACCAAGGTTTGCAGATGGTGTTCTTGCTGGTGATTGACATGGGTGCAGTGGTTGATTTGTAGGTAGATTTGAGAGCGCGAAGAAAGATGAGTCTGTTGGTGGAATTGGGAGCTGCAGCTGCAGAAATTTGGTGTTGTTGGAGCAAGAAATGCAGATGGCAGAGTTCAATGACTGATAGAGATTGGTGTTGCAGTAAATGAATGAATTGATAGATGTATGTGTAGGAAATGAATGACTTGCAGGGGAGGAGGTGAAGCACGAAATGTCATTGACAGCTGAGCAGAAAATTAGGCTATCGGTTGTCTGGACTTGACAAGCCAAGTATTAAGTGAGCTAATGGGATTTTCTGAGCAGAAGCGAGTTTATGGGCTGGAGCAAGATTTAGCATGTTTGCTATTGGTGACCTTAATTTAAGAATTGGTCGGGAAAGAAAAAGTCCATAAAAAGGACTCTCTCTATATAATATCGGGCACCTATCCACTAATAGCTAGATTTTTATTTATTGGTTAAGGTTTGAGTTGCATACCTCCTCAGAGAAGAAGCCTGAAAAGTAAACCTTGTCCACCTCCTCATTATCACATCCTTTTGCTGGGAGCTAAAAGAATACAATAATCAGGTTAAGCATATCAACTAAAAATTCACAGGGAAAAGTAGAGGTCTAAGAGGCTTCACTAGAGACCATACCTATTTGATAATGGCAAAATCAACTTTGTCCACCTCAGGCTTCACTAGAGACCATATCGATCTGAGCATGGCATTATCAACTTTGACCACCTCATGAGAGGGGTTGACCTTATCAGCAGGGTTGAGGACAGGAGGAATGCAAGAAGCATCCTATAGCAAGGGAAAATAGAAACAAATAAACAGCTTTGAACACCAAAAACACCAGCTGGTGTTATTCAAAAGACCACAACATAATAAATCAATAACGTAGATCATGCATGTGATAATTGGAAAGATTTTTTCAAGAGATGAATATACGTATACGTTACTAACATATACATATCTATAGCATACCTCCTCAATATCACATCCTTTCGCTGGGAGCTAAAAGAATACGACAACCGAGTTTAAGCATATCAACTGAAAATTCACAGGAAAAAATAGAGCAAAGAGGCATCACTAGAGACCATACCAATCCGATTACAGCCTCTGGTGGGACAAGATTTGCTCTCCTAGATATAGGATCACTTGAACTTGACTGAAAACAAATAAGAAAGAATCCATTCATATTCAAATTAGAAAAAATGCTAGATAATCAGTGTATAATCCAATAGGAATCATAGTTTAAAATTTTCAAGGTCTAAAATAGTTATTGACCTAGATTTCCTCTCCTACATATAGGATCTCTTGACTGAAAACAAGGTGGAGAAATCCATTCATATTCGAATTAGAAAAAATCCTAGATAATCAGTGTAAAATCTGATATAGGAATCATAGTTTAAAATTTTCAAGACTCAAAAAAATTCAAGCTCTAGATCAAAAATGAGATTGATCTGATAGGAATCATATTCAAATTGGTTAAGATTTGAGTTATAGCATAGCTCCTCAGAGAGAAAGCATGTCAACTAAAAATTCATAGGAAAAAGTAGAGGTCAGAGGCTTCACTAGATACCATACCAATCTGATCACGGCATTATCAACTTCGTCCACCTCATCAGAGGGGTTGACCTTATCAGCAGGATTGAGGACTGGGGGAACGCAAGAAGCATCCTATAGCAAAGGAGAATAAAGACAAATAAACAGCTTTGAACACCAAAAAACACCAGCTGGTGTTATTCAAAAGACCATAACAGAATAAATCAATAAAGTAGATCGTGCATTTGATAATTGGAAAGATTTTATCAAGAGATAAAGATACGCATACGTTATTTTAACATATATATATATAGCATACCTCCTCAGAGAAATAGCCTGGAAAGTAAACATCGTCCACCTCCTCACATCCTTTAGCAGGGAGCTAAAAGAATATAACAATCAAGTTTAAGCATATCAACTGAAAATTCACAGGAAAAAATAGAGCAAAGAGGCTTCACTAGAGACCATACCAATCTGATTACAGCCTCTGGTGGGACAAGATTTGCTCTCCTAGATATAGGATCACTTGAACTTGACTGAAAACAAATAAGAAAGAATCCATTCATATTCAAATTAGCATTACATTCCATGACACATAGGAGAATCCACTCGACGCTTTAATCCAGCAGAATCGGCAGACAGATTTAAACAAACCGACTTATTGCATCCCTAACAATGATTATACAGCATGTATGTTATCTACAAAATTAGCATTACATTCCATGACACAACAGTGTCTTTATTTTTCATCTAATGACCAAAGTGTTTACCTAGCTTCAACACCGACTGTTCAGGTGGTTTATCTCCTGAAAGTGGCTGCTTTACTGCTTGCAGTAAGCTCAGAAGTCAAGAAAAAATTCACGGCATCTTCATTTGGTATGCAGTCAAACAATAATGCTTTTTTTTTATGAAAAACAGTCACAGGCAATGTTAGCTGGTTCACACTAAATTTGTTCATGTGAAGGGTTCGTAGCTTCTACTTGGTATATCTAATCTTGTATTGCACTTTATGTGATTATGTTATATATAATACAGTACTTGGAATCTTGCACAGACAAACACCTAAAAAACACCATCTCAACCATAATTTTTCCAATAAAACATCTAGCAAATGACAGATTCTTGTATATTTTTCTAAAACAAATTGAGCAAACCTAACCATGCTAAGCATCTCAAATTGAAAAGGTAAGGACATCAAGGTGTGAAAGGAATTGATAAAGCTACTTGAATATAAGCGACTGCAAATAATATTCTACCTGAAACTGGCACTATAAATGCTGATGTTCATATTCAAAAGTTGTGAAAACTTGTAGCTCATTTAATTCATCACAAGAAAATAAAAGAGCCACTAATGCAGCCTTATTTAAGTTTGAATTGGTCATAACTTGAAATGAGGCTAAATAAAATAAGAATTGTTCGATGATACAGTACTTACATTTTAACCAAGCACTAATATTTAATGAACATTGTCATGTTAAATGAGTTACTTAATTGTTACTTCCATTCAAACTGCAGAGGTCCTTTTTATTTCAAGCGTAATTCAGCTTCACTTGGTTTACATATAAACTGCAAAGTCCTTTTGCTTATATTCAGGTCCCGGAGGATAGTTGGCTAAGGACTTAAGATATAAGAATTGGTCTAGAACTGAATCGTAAAAACACGCAAAAGAAGAAAAGTATGCATGTCTGACCCTTAATAAGAATGACTTGTTTCATCCAACAAACAGTTCAGTTCACTTAAATCCATAAGTTCTTTTTGTGATGGATTTTATGTGGTTTTCACCGAATTAGTAAATCCTTTAATATACCAATCGAGTCACTCACTCCTGCACTAAAGACACCATCAAAATTAATATCTTTTGAGTCAGTATTTCTATTTGGATTATGTTTACTCTGTTCAGAATATGATTGCACACAAGAAAGCTTGTAGGACATTCCCCTGAACAGCACAATTGAACTGCCTGACCTCCAAATTACTAATCCTCCAGTTCTACTCTGATAAACATGTTGCAAATTAAAACTGGAAAATGCCCTAAAAGATCTAACCAATAAATGAATATCCACAAATAAACATGTAGCCAGGAAGTAGCTAAAATAAAATACATCATTAAACTCCTTGATATCCACCAAATCATATGGTTCTACACCATTTAAATCCACTCTTCTCTCTACACTCTTCAAGATTAGTATTTAGGTATGCATAATTGCCAACGGATATTAAAGAGTCTAAATATCAAGGACTAAATAAAATCCTATGTTTATTCAAGTTTCCATCAAGGCTCTAACATCTAAATTTAGTGGTACTATCAAGTAGGACATTCCCCTAAAATGTTCATAAATGAGACAATTGAAAAAAGAAAAAAATAACAGTAACATAGATTTATATTTTGCATACCTCCTCAAAGAGAAATGCTGGGGAGTAGAACTCATCCTTGTGTTCTAGGACGGAAATATTAACTTCAGCCTCTGGTGGGACAAGTTTTTGACCTAGATTTGCTCTCCTAGATATAGGATCACTTGAACTTGACTGAAAACAAATAAGAAAAAATCCGTTCATATTCAAATTAGAAAAAATCCTAGATAATCAGCGTATAATCTGATAGGAATCATAGTTTAAAATTTTCAAGATCTACAAAAATTCGAGCTCTAGATCAAAAATGAGATCGATCTAGAGCATGAAGAGAATTAAACTCAACTATAAGATCAGAAGTAAGAGCATGAAAGAATACATGATTTATATGATGAATAAACATTAATTAACATATAAATCTCACCTTCTTAGCTTGAGGATTCGTAGGAGTAATGGCAGACATTGTCGCAGGAAGAAATTTTTCAAAGAGGGTTTCTTCTGTGGAAGTGAAATGAACACAAGTCTTAGAAGCTAACCGTATATAAAAATTATCGAATTGCCGACGGCTTGATCACTCGGATCATTGCCCATTACTAAGCCCAGGTAAAAGAACCCATATCTGATCGAAAATGTCCAATGACTGTCCGAATCAAATATAGTCAAATGACTGATTCGGCAACTAAATTCCACATGGCACCTCCGTTGCATCGGTTAAAACTAAAAATAATAGTAAATCTCTAATGACTGAAGAATCCAAATACAGAAAAAAGAAAGATAGAAATCTAAGAAGCATGAATCTAACCTTTTCACTATCATCTACTAACAGATGATTATTGTAAAAAAGAAAGGTATGAGATGAACATATCATATTGCTTCAAAAAAAAAAAAAATGAACATATCATATATAAAAAAATGTAAATCTAACACCAGAAAAAAAAAACTCTATGTTTGAACAAACAATCAGTCATGGATGGATCCAATTCTTGATTTGATAATAATAAAAACTGAAATTCCTTTTATGAAGATCATGGGAAAAAGAAAGAGATAGGGAAAAAAGTACACAAAGACATAGGGAAAAGTATGTGTTTGTTCTGGATCCAGAAGGGGGTGTTTCAGTTCAGTTGAACCAAACCAGAGAAGAGAAAAGGGGAAAACAACTAGGGGTTGTTTCTCTCTCTTAAAATGGTTCTTATATAGTTTCTAATGATAAGATGAGACGTACAATACAAAGACCAAGAGCCCGTAACGCTACCACTTGTATAACCATTTAGTCGGTGGTTCTTATATAGTTGAGGGGTATCCCATCAACTCCAGTAAGGAGAAAGTCAGGGGTTTAATCCCCGCCGTAAAGGTGTATAATAGATTAGTTGTATAGTGAGTCTGGCGGTGTTGGGTCTGATAGTGGGGTCAATCCAACTGACTGGGTTCGGGTAGGAGCCTAGGTCCGGCTTTCGCGTATCAAAAAAAAGTATAACCATTAGACACGTTCGCTCTATTAGCGTTTTGTTAAACGGTGTTATTTCTAATGAAAAATACATTAGCTGAATAAGGTCATAGATCCGCTAAGTTGTGAAATCGTAAAAGATGGAGAGAATCGTTTTTCAATTTTAAGAACTGAATTGCACGTTGAATCGTGAATCTAAGTTTTTTGGTTGATACTTGATTGTCTTTGATGTCTTCTATAACCTGAGAGTGTCTTAGAAACCAATCCAAATGCTACTTGAAAGCAAGCACTCCCAATGTAAAGTGTTACAGCTCTGCCCTCTCTCCCCTTTCCTCTTTCATCTCCCAAAAAATTATTTGATCGGAAAACAAATGGTTACTTGAAAACCATCCAATTTATTACCGTTACTCTAAGGATCGTGACTAGCAACGGTAATAATTGACCGGAATCAAACCGGAAAACAGAGTTAAGCCTAGAGTTTCTTAAATGGTCTGAATATTATTCAAGCAATCAGTAGTCAGATATTGTATGCTTCAATCTCAATATCTTTCTGATCATTTTTGGTCTCATTAGCTTATTAAAATCCATCACTTTCCGGAAGTTACTAACACCTTATGATACTACAGACACAAAGATACTAAGAAAGCAAGTCATAACTCTCTAAGATTCCAAAGATACGGAGCTACGTTTTGATACAGAAGACACCAAAGATACAGAGATAACATTGATACGGAAGACCCCAAGTTACTCTAAAAAGGCCAATTCAAGACACGTAAGATTCGAAGGACTCCAAAGACTCCGAAGATTTCAATTGGTTTCTAAGACACTCTCAGGTTATAGAAGACATCAAAGACAATCAAGTAGCTATAGCTCCAAAATTTCTTAGACTCGATCAATACAACCACAATAAAAAAGACTCAAATTCCAAGACTATTATAATCAAGATTCAACTGCTTCTAAATCTCGAACTATCCTTTGTCTCTATCGCCCCAAGTCCGCAAATCAATTATAACATTAGAATCAGAGTTTACAAAGACAATTTACAAAGACGATTATAATCACTACTACCGCCCCTCTCTTGCACCATTTAAATCATTATCATTATTATTTCTGCGGATTTTAGTTTAATTGTTATCTCGTATTTGCTTAGAAGTAGTTTTATTACAACTTACTAATTGAAACTCTCTTCTTTTCTTTGATTCTTCATTTCGCTGAGCAGATCTAGAAATTTTATTTCACTTTCTTTATTTCCATTATATGTCCCTTTTCCATAAGTTTAACCCGTTTTACACTATTACCCCCACAAGTGTCTTCCCTTAGCTGTTTCGATGTCTATTCATAGCAACTCCTCTAATTTTATCTATAATCGGAAGAAGAAACGTGAACACCACAGAGAGAAGAATCTTTTATTTTGTTAGCAGAAAAGAGAGGGACACGTGTTGGGAGCAAAACCAAACAACACATTCCTCTTTTGTATCTCAAGAATACACCTTTACCAATCCCTCTATGCTCCGATCATCAAAAAACCTAAGAAAAAATCTGACGCCCAATTTAATCCCTACCCCTCCCAAATTCCTCTTGTTCTTCCTGAGATTAACGAAAGGAAAAATCGAGATTTAAACCTCTATGCAGTGACAAGCCAGAATACAGAGAAGCAAAATGTGGAAAATTAGGTATTGCAGGAAGTCATCTTCAATTTTTCTCCACTTCTTATGGAAGTTCGGGAAGCTAGCAAATTTACATGTTATTGAGGTAAATCCTGATTCGGATGGAGAACATATATCTTCATTTAATTGCAACACCACTACTTGTTCTCAACCGGGTAAATCGGCAAACATTTTGAACAAAACAAAGTCTTTGGTTGTTAACGAGGTACCCCTAAATCTCAAAACTAATTTCAACAAAATGTTTCTTGATGAATTACTTAACATTGGTCTATCAAACTATGATTACATAGAAATTATGTGTGTGCTTCTACAGTGTCATTTACTCACTGTATGTCTGCCTAATAATTACAAATTTGCTTCTTTGAATGTGAATCTGAAAACTCAATTTTACATATTCACCACTGATTGCAATTTTGTCTGTAATCCCATTTTTGATTCAATGGAGGAAAAAGAAATTAGAAATTCTGAAAGTGAAGAATCAATGGAGGAAAAGGTAACTTTAATCTTAATTTCAATTCCAATCAACAAACTTAGATGCATGATTAGGAAAAAAAACACAAAAACTTAGATGATATATGCTGAAATAATTTTATTTGCTTCAATTACTCTGACTAAGAAAAAGTACCTAGAGGTATCTTACTTTTGGCAGTTTGTAGTTACCATTGCTTGGAATTGTCAGGGTCTAGGAAATGTTGAAACCACGAATAGCCTAAAAGATCTATTAGATAAAAATAATCCTGACATTTTATTTCTGTCCGAAACTAAACAACGCAACAAAGAAATGCATAATATAATGAGAAAAGTAAATGTTTACAATTATTGGCTAGTTCCTCCTAGAGGAACTGCAGGAGGATTATGCCTGATTTGGAAAAAATCATATGCAGATAACAATATTAGACCATGATTACAACTATATCAATGTAAATGTTCAAATAAACAATAGTAATAATTCCTGGTTACTTACCTGTTTCTATGGTAGCTCTTATACTCATCTAAAACTAGCTTCTGGGGATATCATTAAAAGTATGGCTAATGTAATGGATAAACCATGGGTAGTTCTAGGAGATTGCAATGTTGTTCTACATGAACAAGAGAAAAAAAGAAAATTCTCGTTTATACAGAGAGAAGCAGACATTTTTAATGACTTAATTCATAATTCTGGCTTGATGGACCTAGGGTTTATTGGCTACACATTTACCTGGAACAGTAGAAGACAAGATGAAATTTTTCTAGAATAACGTTTGGATAGGGCTATTGTAAACGACAGATGGAACATAAAATTTCCAAATTCTAATTTACGTCACCTAGGACCACTAATTTCTGACCATCTACCAATCTATCTCAGTACTCATAATACTTAGAATGATGGAGCTACACCATTCAAGTATTTTGGGGAATGGATGAAACACGAACAATGTGCTGGTTTAATACAGGACTGCTGGGATACTAATATCAGAGGTTCTCCAGCACACTCTTTTGTGAATAAATTAAAAGATGTAAAATATACTCTGCGACTATGGAATAAAAACACCTTTGGACACATAAGAACAAATATTGAAAACATAAAAAAGGAACTAGAAAAAACAAACAATGGAAGGCATGGTAACAGTAAAGCTTATGATCTTGCAATTCTGAAAAAAGAACTTGTAAAATGGTATGAAATAAAAGAAAAGTTTTGGAAGGATAAAAGTAGAGATCAGAATTTGAGGTTGGGAGATAGGAACACAAAATATTTTCATAGTAAGGCAAAACAACGATTTAGAATAAATCGAATAAAAACTATAATGAACAAAAATGGGACTTGGTTAAACAGTAGACAAGAAATAGCAGCCTGCTTAACTGAACACTTTAGTAACATTGCTACGACAGTTCAACCTAGTATTGACGGTAAAATGATTGATCTAATTCCGACTTGCATCAATGAAAATGATAATGACATGTTATGCTCTATGCCAACTGAAGCTGAAATAAAAAAAGGTTCTTTTTTCAAAGGATCTTGATATAAGTCCAGGGCCTGATGGATTTCCACCCATTTTCTTTCAACAAAACTGGAAAACAGTATGCAAAGAACTAATTTTAATGATACAAATTTTCTTTAGAACTGGTTTTTTGGCAAAAGAATTGAATACCTCCTTCATATCCTTAATCCCTAAGACCATAAATCCAATTACTCCTGCCGAATTCAGACCAATAGCCTTAAGTAATACCTCTTACAAAGTCATAGCAAAGTTGATGGCCAATAGGATGAAGGGTCTGCTTGATAGGATAATGATCGAATTTTGATAGTGGTAAGAATGAGGTTCGTAAGACTTGTGAAAGCAATTGATTTTAGACTTATTTAAACTAAAAGTAGAGAAAATTTAAATCCAGATTTGTTTTTGTTTTTTTTTAAGATTGAAAATAACCAAGACACTAGATTCCACTATTACACATGAATGAATGATGGTAAAAATTCCAAAACTCTAATTATTTTTAAAATCTCTTTTTCTTAATTCACAAATTATCATGCATATTTTCAAACATTAATTGTATCCCTTAAGCATAGATTATCTAACCAAAGTATAACCTATCTAATTGAATCACAACTAATTAGGAAAAATTATGCAAACAATTAAAATTCTACAAAGTAGTGATTGAGTGAATTATAAAATACAAATTAGAGAAAAATAGAATAGTTACCAATTATTCATGCATAAATAGCTTCCTACGTGCCTTGATTACGTGAGAATTAGCTCATCATTATCATGAAAACATGCTCAAAATTCATCTTTATTAATGCTCAAAAATGGTTCACAAATGATGAAATGGGAGAAAAATGAATAAAACCGGGTTTTGTAACACTTATATTTGTTACAAAATCAATTGTTACATAAAACGATAAAGGAATACCGTCACTGGCACTGTTGAAGAACGACGGTCTTTAAGGGTCTTATGTTCTTCGTACCTTCTTCACTAGCAGAAAAATTGTTTTTCCTGTAACTTTTTTTTCTCGATTTTTTTATGCTCTAAACGTCTCCCTATTCTCTCCCTGAACTCCCTCCTCCTTCTATGAGTCTCCTAAAGCCTTTATATAGTCACAGGATCAAGAATAAATTCGTAATAACTCAAAAATCTTCTCGATATCCAACCATTAACTCATGAATATTTTCTTTTATGTTTTATGTTCTTACGCATCTTTTCGACGTATACACGCTCCAGAACTTCCTTGTTTGACTCCTCCACACTTCTGCAGCAACCAAACTCCATCACAACTCAATCAAAACACGTTCAAGCACGATAAACTCTGAGGTTGCATATTTCCTTCCCGACGAAAATTTAGCCCAACTGAATGCATTAAAACACACATACCACCATTGTTTGGGCATATCACGTCTTTCCCAATCAAAATCAGTGATTGAATCTCACTGAAACTACTCCAAAAATCAACCAGAAAATTCCGCAGAAAAAAAGAAAAAAAAAAAAATTCCCGCCAATTTTTTTTTTTCAAACGATGAAGAAGGGTGTAGTGCCCTGAATCCAAAACGCGGGCGCCTTTAGCAGCTCGGCTGCCTTGGGGGCGCCCTTATCCATTTTTAGGGTGCCTTTAGTAATTTTGATGGGTGCCTTTAACACTTTTTCTGGGGTGTTTTCAACACTTTTTCGGGGTTCCTCCGGTGTATTTCTGGGGTGCTTCCGGTGCATTTCTGGGGTGCCTTTAGTACTCTATCCTGGGGTGTAAAACACCACTTTACGAGCCAATTTCGTTGCAACAGCTTATTTCTCTAAAAATACCTACAAAGACATGAAATAACAAAATAAATACAAAATCAAATACTAACAATATATACAATTGAGACATATTAGACACAATAATGCGTCTATCAGATAATAAGTCCGTTCCAATCAGCATTCATACTTAGAAGACAGATCTCCGATAACATAACTATAGCACATGAAATAATTCATAAAATGGGAAATACTAGAAGTAAAAATGGGCTGATGGGCATAAAAATAGACATGTCAAAAGAATTTTACAGGGTCGAATAGAATTTTCTAATTGATATTATGAAAAAACTTGGATTTTCGGAAACTTGGTGCAGTTTAATTTTTCAATGTATTTCAACAACATCCCTATCTGTTCTTTTGAATGGTTTTCCAACTGAGTTTTTTAAGCCAACAATAGGATTAAGACAGGGAGATTCTCTATCTCCTTATCTTTTCCTTTTGTGCATGGAATCTATGTCTAGGACTATCTTAGATGCTGAAGAGAGAGGAGACATTAAAGGAATAAAAATTTCTAGATACGCTCCATCTGTGAGCCATCTCCTGTTTGCAGATGATTGTATCATCTTCTGCAAAGCCGATATAAAAACTTGCCACAAATTAGTGACTCTTTTTAAGTATTTTGGAACAAACTCTGGTCAACTTATAAACTTGACCAAATCTGGTGTCTTCTTTAGCCCGAAAACAGACCCAGGAAAAATTGATAGAGTTAAACAAATATTGGGGGTTAATTCTATTCCTCTAAATGATAGATATTTATGATAACCCTTGTTCACTAATAGATCAAAAGTTAAGAGTTTTGAACCACTTATAAAAACATGACAAAAAGATTACAAGGTTGGAATGGTAACATGAATGCAGGTCGAACTGTAATGGTTAAAAATGTAACATCTTCTCTTGCTGTGTACTATATGAATTGCTTTAAAATACCAAAGAAAATCTGCAAAACGCTAACTAAGTTGCAAAGAGATTATTGGTGGGGGGAAAATGAAAATGGAAAGAATGCAAATGGTAAGAAGGGGATTTACTTAAAAGCATGGGGTGCAGTCTGTAAATCTTTGGAAGAAGGAGGATTAGGTATCCAAAACATCGAAAATTTTAATCTAGCAATGATATCAAAAATGGGATGGAGATTGAAATAAAAATCGGACTCTCTGGGGGCGAAAATTCTAAAAGCTAAATATTATCCAAATTGTGATATACTTCATATAAATCCTAAAACCAAAGATAGGGATAGCTTGGTATGGAAAGGGATACATAGTGGAGTTGAGCAGATTAAGAAAAACTGTAGATGGGAAGTGGGAAATGGAAAGTTAATTGATATCTGGGAGGATCAGTGGATACCAAATGCCACTGCCCCACTCCAAAAGCCAAGCACAGGTACTGGAAACTTGAAAAATGTATGCCATCTAATCAATAGAAACAAAGAATGGGATGAAGACAAACTTAAAAATTGTTTTGATGAAGATACAGTTAATAGAATATTAGAAATACATATTTCAACTAATGATTCTGAAGATACTGCTCATTGGAATCTAGAACAGAAAGGTAAGTTCACCGTAAAATCCTTATACAATTCAATAAATAGAAGTAGTAATGATAACAATGCTGACTGGAGTAGGATATGGAGACTAAAAGTAACACCATCCATAAAGCTTTTCACCTGGAAAGCAGCTCAATCAATTCTACCAACAGGTATGAGAGTGTCTGCTATCCTTCCTAACATTGATACAAAATGTAGTCTCTGTAATGAAGAACAAGAATCTTTAACTCATATATTTCTTAAATGCAATTTCGCAATTCAGGTATGGATGCATTTAAATTTAGATATAAATTATGTGACAGATGGATGTAATAGTTTTCATGACTGGTTGAATGCATGGTTTCAAGATAAAAATAAAGGAGAAAGCATAATACAATGTCCTGAATTTTGTAGTAATGTTATATGGCATATTTGGAAAGCGAGGTGTGAAGCCACATTTCAGAAAAAGAAACAAAATAGTTCAAATACAGTAAAAACGATAGTAAATTTTATCAATAGCCTCATGAATGTTAACAATCCAAAATACAACATTATGCAAACTCTATATTATGATCCTATGCAAAACAAAGCTCTCCAGATATTGGAAAGAGAACCAGAAAAGGAAAAAACATATATGAGTCTGAGAATGTCAATTGCTCTATCTATGCATATGCCATAAGTACTTTTGGAATTGGCTTAACTTTAATGGACTATGCAGGAAAAACTTTTGAGGCAAGAGGATCTCATGCAGATTGCACAAAAAGGGAGCAGTTGGAGGAAAAAGGAGCTGAAGTTGCTTTTCGATGGGCAACCGAATGGAGTGGATTCAACATCATCTTCCAAAGTGATTCTAAACCTACTCTGAAGTTACTGATTGGAAGATACGCCAAGGCAAGGGAACACCGTTATCGCATTAGTGAAGACTTCGAAGCTACAATAAATACTTGTATTAATTTTAAAGCAACTGCTTTTCTGTTAATCTCTAGATTCAACATGAGGAAAGCCGCAGATAACTTTCTGTAATCGTCATGCAATCCAAAAAAATTGGACAACTGATGGGTTAAGAGCTATTTTGCACAACTTATATTCAAAATTGTATTAATCTTGTAACCGCAAATGATTCTCCTAATTTTGAGATACATAATTATCAATCTAATTAATGAGGAAGCATCCTCTTTTCCGGGAAAAAAATAAAGTTTTTTGGTTGATTATTAAATTGTTCTAGGTTCAAAACTTTTTGCCATTTGTTTTTTCAGCTTGCCTAGAATTGGAAGAAATTTGACTGGTCAAGGACCACAGTAGGTCAAGAATCACATAAATGAAGGAATCTCTGCGATTATGGGAAGATTCGATTCTTCCTTGCAATTCAAATCAAAACAAAAATTTATGGAGCGAATTACACAATTTTAAAAACCATTTATAAGAAATAATACTATGGTCCAATTAAAGCTAGTCGCAGGGGCGAATTTGGGTCCCTAAGATTGAATACACGGTAATACCTTTTACACAGTAAACGACTGAACTAAACGAGGCTAAATCCTCTGAATGCGTTTTCCTCTCAATAGAGACAGGGCCAAGCGCTAAGCGCTAACATTAGACCTAACGCTTACTTTGTTCTCTCAATAGGGACCATGCATTGTCCTCTGAATGCAAATCGCACTTACATTAGACCCAGTGCTCATGTAGTTTAGCCAATCGTGGGCCAAGAAATATTGAATGGTGATGCAAGTGGTGGTTTCGTAGGAATACAAATAACCTCTGCGTTTTTTAAGATTTAGAGAGCGTTTGCAATAACTAGTGAATTACAACTCTATTATACTAAAGTAAATGCACGGGGACCGGCAAAAAAATGATACGCTTAGAGCATGGATTATGGGTAGCTTTGAGATTAACTCCTTCATTTTAAAGGAGTGAACCCACTATGGGAAAATCTAAAAGAAGCATTATACAGGAGGTTGTCTCTCGTGTAGATTTTTTTTTTAAAGCGAGCATTGGACTGTATCCTGTTCACAAAAAAAAAAAAAAAAAAAAATCCTGACGGGGGCCGTCTCCCGTCTAGTTTGAAAACTCGAAATTAAACTTCTCCTATATATTTTTCACTTTCTTCTCATTCTACTTCATCTTTTTGTCAACTTTCTCCATAGCACTCTCTTCTATCATTTTAATCATCCACATATCATCATATCTTGCAAAATTAAATGAAACCCATTAATTTACCATAACGGATAAATCTTTTGGATCCAAAAAAACTTATCATCTAATTTCGCTTTTGGTAAAATTTGCCCTAACTTTTTTCTTCAAATTTTTTGAAAGTATTGTGCGAATTCATCAAATTAAAGATATGTTTGTCGACCTAACCTCTTGTTTCATTAGTTTACTATGATTATTAGTTGTTTTTGGTTGGTAATTCATTACACTTGTTTTAGGGTTCATATAGAAAACAATGGATTATACTAGTGTGTCTTGTAAAGGTGCAACAAATCATGTATGCAATACTCTTAATATGGAAGATACAAACTTTGGATTAGATTTAGGGGTGGATGTAGAATATGCCTAATTTGTATGAAATTATATGTCAACATTCAAGGTGTGAAAAGTTTATAAAAATTGTGGATTGGGTCGGTTACTTGAGATAGATGTTTCGTAAGATGATAAACAACTCACACACACAATTGTTGAACGGTTTTGAAAATCTGTAAATACTTTTCATTTTCCTAAATTTGAAATAGGGCTCGCGCCCAATGACTTCTCTTGGTTGACGGGAATAAAAGTAGGAAAAGGAGTAAAGCTAAACTATATAGATTGGGATGTTATCATTATATGAAATATTGTGTGGAGTGTGTTAAAAACCTGTTGCCAATTTAATTCAACTTTTTTACGATAAAGCCAAAGCAAAGAAAGCCAAATAAAAGAAGAAAGCACTATCAACCGAGAAAGGGAAAGCCTAAGTAACCAAGCAAGGAAGTGATAATGTAGAAGATATTGATGAGAATAGGGAATCGAATGATTGTGAAAAAGAAATTCTTGTGAACGGGGAAAAGATAACTCGTGGTCTTGATGTAAAGCAATATTTGAAGAAGAATATTGGTGGTATCAAATTCGCAGATTTGTGTGATCGGTTGAAGACATTTAAAGGAGTGAGTGTCGTCGAAATTGAACCATATTGGAAGGAACTTAAATTACTCGGGGTTTTCTTTTATGGCTAATTGGTCAAGTGATCTTATTAGAGCACTGCTCGGTCGAACTCACAAATATGTTATCTCAAGCTTGTTGCCAATATTAGATGGACAAAACTATATCTTAATTTATAATCTACTAAGTCAAGTCTCAGACTAGGTATAGAAGTTGGTAGTTGAGTATCAGACATCACTGAATAACCCTCGAAGATTGAAGATCAAGGTAAACATTTGGAGAACTTCACCAACAAAGGTATGTGAAGACTGAATCATTATATATATTTACTCACAAGCTTTACATTTCTATCTTTATGAGTCCATGTCGTATGACTTCTAGTAGATATAATATTGCAAAGAATAAATTTCGAGTCAAGCTTGTCTTGTTAAACATCTTAAAATATGATTTAAGCAATGGACGTTCATTAGGTAAGTTTTTTAAAGAAAACCTAATTTATTGTGTAGAACTTTTACACCTTGTTTTTATTTTTGTGAGATGATTTGAGAAATTGTTAGTATCCTGAAGTTTCTTCATGTTAGAGCATAGCTCAGTTGAACTCGCCAAGCATTGGTATGTCAAGTTTGGTTGTCATATTTTAGTATCAAAACTCATCTAGAGTCGCTTGATTAAATACTAGAGTCAACTTCGTTTAGGTTAGACCAGAAAGTCTAGGAATGTTAAGACATACAAGTATTACTCCGAAGACCCAAAGAATGTGAAGAAGTAATGAACTACAACGACGACATCATCCTTCCACTTGAGGTTAGTAATATTGACTTGAACTGTTTCATTCCTAACATATATTTCATGTCGTGCTACATTGAAAACATAACTGCAAAGCTGAATATATTGTACATATTTGGTGCGCGTCGTTTACACAACAAATTAATTACTTCTTTCCACACAATTAACTGGTAATATAATGGTAAGGAGTTCGTTCCCACGAAGAGCAGGGAGATTTTAGCTGTTAAAAAGTAACTGAAAGGGTTTTTTTTAGATTTTAATCAAAGTAACTAATAAAACGAAAATAATAAATATTGGTTTAAATTAATAAGGAGAAAGATGATTAGGGAATCATTCGCTGTCACTGAACCGAAACTTAATTAAATACAAGTTTATCTCTTATTAAATTTATATTGTTACCAACCGTAAAATAACAATAAGCTCTGCTATCCCCCGGATTCCTACTGTCACTGGATACGAAAGCGCTCGACTACCAGATTCTATCCAACCAACCCACCAAGAATTAGCTCTCAAGGTGTAAGTTAGTCGAATGCTTTACACTCTGTGAATCAGGTTGATCCTAGCATCAGACGCATAGGCTCGGCCTGCTTACTAGTGTTATTTTTACACACAATTGCTTAACAAAATCCCTCTGTCAGCTCTTGCGATTTACTACTTGCGTAAAGAGTTGATGTGACAATTACACGTATCACACAACCCTAAACTAGTAGAAGAAATATTGATTGGTTAATTTAATTGATCATTTTAAAAAACTCTCAATATTCTTAGACATTTAAAAATGATAAAGATAATTAACAATAAAATAAAACTTGAAATTAATGTGGTTAAAGAAAATAATGTTTCATTGTTCTGGATTTTAAAATCATTCCTAATCAATAAAAAAATACAAAAAAAAAAAAAAAAAAAAAAAAAAAAAAAAAAAACAAAAATGGAACTAAAAATAAGAGCTCACAGCAAAAGCCAGTGTCTCTCTGTCACTCTGTTCTCGCTAGCGAAAAAATGGTAAAGGAATCATTCGACCCCTATTAATACAAGATAAATAGGATCCTCGACACATTTCCTAACAATCCGTAGTCGATAAACATAGATAGGCGGTTGAGAAGTTTCTGAAATTTTGTGTGTTGATCGGGAGTAACAGAATGCACCTAAGAAACGTGTACAAGATTCCCAGTTCGTTCGATCACCCAGGAACTGCATGTGTCTTCATGTAGTCCGTCCATCTGTTCATCTTCAATGGGCCGCGTTACATCAGATCATTACCTTTCCCAAGACGCGTCAAACACTTTCTCTTTTTGTCGGACTGTTCTCTTATCAAAATGTAACCGACCCCACCATACGTCTTCTCACTCTGTGTACGCGCCAAAACTGCTCTCTACAGAATACGGAGATCCATACTTTTTACTAACATTCCCATGTGATATGGGCCCCACCTATTCCCGTTCCTGTTCAAACTCCGACTCTGCTCGACATTAATGGTGGCAGCAGCAATTAAACGCTGCAACTCTCTGCTCATCACCAGCTCCTCAAACCCGATCACCATCACCATCACCGAGCCATCTTCATTCCCTGTCTTCCCATTGAACACGTCCTTCCTCGTTTACAGCTCCATGCCGTCTCCGATCATTCTTCTTATCACTGCCAATGGCAGCAATCTCCTCTTTCATCTCTTCCTGTCGAGCACAACAACAGACTTGCTCGTGTTCTCCATCTCTGCCAGGATCATCAGCAGCTTCCTGAACTTGCTCGAGCTTCTCCTTTTGTTCTTCTCAGCACAACAATGTTCTTCCCTTTTGTGAGCTTCATCACCATCATCGACTGAATCCTATTTGACACCCACTCGTTCTTCACCTTGAACTGCATCATCATCTCCAAGTTCGGGTTCAATGGCAGCAACCAATAATTACACTGCCAAACTCGAATATAGCTGATTTATCGAAATCAGGCTAGTACCCATGCTTTTTTTCGTCCCCAGGAACCCAGTGATGTATTCAAATTCGAATTTACTGTTAATCAAGATCCATCACCGTCTTGATCATCATGATGATCAAGTTCTGTTTGCCATTGCCTGTGTGTTGTTTAGGAATAGAGAAGACGAAGTGCCCTGAGTAACAAATCAGGTGCCTTTAGTATTATTTAAATTCCTGCCTTCCCTTTTGTAAAAGACCGAACTTCCCTTAGCAGTTCCTGTGAAACAATCTGCCCCTTAACAGGAAGGTGTCCCTTAACATTCTGTTGGGTTGCCAATAGCACTTCCCTTAGAAAATGATCATTTTCCCTTTTAGTCTTCTAAGTTCTTGTTTTGCTAATAACTTCTTCATACGAACTCAGAATGACTCCGTTCTTTCGTCATTGCCTTTGTCTTCTCGTCCTCTACAGAATGAAAAATAGAAATCTTGTACTTGAACGAGATCCAATTTGTCTTTGGCCCTTCTCCACTTGTAGCTAGCTTTTTTTATTGCACAATTAAGTGCAAATTCACTTCTTTTGGACGATTCTCCTAATGAAACACAAATAAGGGAAAACAAACGTAATATACAATAATTTGCAAGAATATAAGCAATTACTAGCATGGAATTGACACCAAATATATGTGAAATATGCACTTATCAATATTGTATAATACTCTAGTGATGTGACATGATCATAATAGTATGATCATAGTATTAGGGAATTATACTACAAAGTAAAACGCTTGTCTTTTGAACTTCGTAGATATGACATCGACATAATCTTATATATATTGTTGTGATTATGTGAATGGGTTATGGTGAAAATTTCATCTTAGGAAACAATGTTTTACATTTTTTTTAAAGGAAGTACATTCATGAACTTGTTTCGTGAATCGAAAGGGAAATCATTAGGCTTATTGGTCCGGATATTCATTGCAAATCTTTGGATGACTAATATGTATGATATGGTAGAACCGATCTTAACTTAGGTTA
Organism: Papaver atlanticum; assembly: GCA_023531105.1. Lineage (NCBI taxonomy): Eukaryota > Viridiplantae > Streptophyta > Magnoliopsida > Ranunculales > Papaveraceae > Papaver > Papaver atlanticum. Next base: position 274,062 of record JAJJMB010010315.1, on the reverse strand, counting down.
TGTATCTTGGTATAACTAATCACAATGCCTGACTTATGATTTGGTATGACATGTTTTTGCTAATTGGTGTAACCAATCCTAAGTAATCACCATGTGATGGTATGATCGATCCATGTAACTGGTGTGACTGATGCAAGTAATTGGTGTGACCGATCATGAGTGTGTGTGACCGATCCTTGTAATTGGTGTAACCGGTCCTGGTAACTGGTGTGACTTATTACAAGTAATACCATGTGTAGATGGAACCGATCCTAGTGACTGGTGTAATCGATCACAAGTGTTTCCATAATTAGGTATAACCGATCCTAGTGATTGGTAGAACTGATTGAACCCATGTATGTGATTTGGTATTTGATCAACCACATATTAGTCTTGGAAAACTGGTGAACCAATTCTAAACTTGTTTGGAAGTGTGGTATAACCGATTCCAACAATGTAAATCCATGTAAATATGAAATAAGGATTTGCAGTGAAAAGATGTCAACATACTTTGAACACGAGCAGTAACTCTTATCATTTATTGTTCAAAGATATTCCTTAGTACTCAAGGTGATCTTGCGCCGAAATAAATTAAGAATCTTTTAATTAAAGATTTTGGTTTTATATGCTTTAGTTACCAGCAATTAATGCATATCTCTATAGAATAAAAATTAGTAACGTGCATTTACTAATTGGAGATTTTCTATTGAGAGATTTCGGAAATATTGGACAAGCATTTATTGGAATTCTGAAAACCGAATTTTTCCATTCATTGCATATCTTGAGAATACTTTCGGTTTTGGAAATTCCTTGGTGTCCAAACATCCTTGATCTATAAATACCTAAGTTTGCATTTTTAGCAAACCATCTTAAGAGTCAGGCAAACTTAATTTCTTGTTGTTTCTGGTGGAGTCGTTTATTCGGAGAGGAATGTATCCTAATTAGGTGAAATCTCTTACAACCGCTCGTTTAAAGACTTGTGTGGGATCAAGAATTTCTACGAGTACCGCTGTTGGGAAACTAGATAATTGCAGTGTTGTTAGTTTTCGATTGATTTGATTGACTAATGATTGTTGAAACTATGATTGCACCTAGTTTTTTTATGCTTGGGAATCTTCTCTTCTGATATAAGATTCACTCAAACTATATCGAAGTATCGACGGGATCTTTAGAACTATTGTTAGATCTAAAGACATCTTGTGATAATCCATTGTTAACAGACTATGTTCTTTGTGTGATTGACCACAAGAGATTCAAGAATATTTGAAGACGAAAAAGATTTCTTATTGGTTTTCGTATCTTTTGAATTGTGTGCACAAACCTTGATCGGCTGGGATCCAACTAGAATCGGATTTATTCGATTGATTAGTTGCGTGAAATCGACATTCTCAATATATCTTTTTGAGATCTATTTTGATTGAGTGTGAATCTATACTTGACTATTTCAGTAGTTAAAGTTAGATTGATCTAACCAGACAAAGGAGTTTATTAGACTAAACAGAAGAGAGCTTGTTTCAACGACTCATCTATCTCTTGTAGCAAGATTGATTAAAGTGGTTACCAAATAGATTCTTCCTTTGCTGTTTGGAATACAATCCAAGGACTTGTTATTCACGTGCGTGACTCTAGAAGTCGAAGGCGCAAAGATACTGAGGGAACTAAGTAGCTAGGGATAGTCTGTTTGGTTTCAACTATACGAAGTTGGTATTAAATTTTGTATAACGGGTTAATTCTGAGAGTATTCAAAACTAGACTAGGTCCCGGGGGTTATCAACATTTGTGGTTTCCTCGTTAACAAGATCTTGTTGTGTCTTGTACTTTGATTTCCGCATTATAATTGTTTATTATAATAAAGTAAAATACACATATACGGTAACTTTGCATTGATTGATAGTGATCCTATAGAGTTTGGTTATTACCGAACATATTATCAAGTAACACACTTTGTTGTATATTGTCTCGATCTTATATCCATAGTCAATCGCACAAGTTATCTTGTTGTTGTATTATCTCGATCTCGTATCCATAGACAATCACACATAGTGTGAACCAAATTGTCGTATTGTCTCGACTCTGTCCATAGACGATCACATTCGGTAGAGGACTTATAGGTTGAAACAAAAAGATTGTGGTGTATTTGGGTACCCTCGTCTTTTCACTTTGTTGGTGGAGAAGATGTATTTAATACTGATCAAATTCGAACATTACAGAATTTAGCCATTCAATTTCAGTCATAGTAGCTTTTGAGTTATATAAATTAGGATTTTGATTAATTTACAAAACCCTATTCTTATCTTCAAAGCCGTAATCTTCGCTTTCGGCTTTATCTCTTTTGTACACTTTATATCTTGCAGCTCACCTTTTCCCTATACTCCTTCGGTCTCTTTCTTTCTAATCGTATTTTGTGATCTTGACTCATTATTTTATTAATTTGTTAATAGGTACATAAACGAAAATTCTCAATCCGATATGCTCAACCAAGTATGAGTTTGATTTTTCTTTATCCTCTTTGCTTTCGGTGTTTTTTTTTTTTGTGTAATTTTGAGATTGTAGCTCCAGATTTTGGTGATTTGATAAGTGTTTAATCTAAGGGTTTATAAATATAAGAGAAGCAATTTTATTTATTTTATCCTAATAATATATGTTGCAGTTCCATATACCAAAACCATTTACTTCATAATTTTGTTGGGAAAGGTCGTAGCAAAAATATTGTCAATAAGATGAGCTTAAGGGGAAATAATCGTTTGGTCCTATTTTATGTGGTCCCAAGTTAATTTGGTCCACCAACAAAAGAGGAATTCTATTTGGTCCTTATTTATTCAAAAATATTAAAGTATATAAAATACCCTTTTTCTCTCTTATTTTCTCTTTTCTTCACGTGATTCTTTTTTTTCCCTCTCTTTTTATTTTATATCTCTTCTTAATATTAATAAATAAACTTATAAATGAAATATCTCTCAAAATATAAGTCGAAAATTAATAAATTTTATATATTCGTAAAGGTCTCGTCGAGATCTACACAATGAGTACCCATTATACTATGTTTCGAAATATTTTAATTTTTTCGGTATAATAGTAGTTCATATCAAAAAATGAACACTATTTTAGAACATGGTAGTTCATTCTACTTCTAGCAGTTCATTTCGTAGAATGAACTCGTATATGCTAGCAATTTGTTTTGTAGAATGAACTCATAAAAGTACTTCATTATTAAGAATGAAGTCACAATAGTAGTTCATTATTATAGTTCACATTGTAGAATGAACTCGTGATAGATGTTCTTATTGTCTAATGAACTCATAATGGTTGTTCATATTATAGGATTGATAATTCATATTGTGAAATGAACTCGTAATGATAATCAAGTACGGTACGTAGTTCATATTGTACAATGAACTTGTAATAGGTGTTCATTATGGTAGTTCATATTATAAAATGAACTCGTAAATGATGGTCCATATTGTAGAATGAACTCGTGATAGGTGTTCATATTGTAGAATGAACTCCTAATGGTATTTCATATGGTAGAATGAACTCGTAATAGTAGTTCATCATACCAGTTCATTTTGTAGAATGAACTCGTATGTTACTTAATCATGACAGTTCATTCTACAGAATGAAATAGCTACTATAGTAGTTCATTAAATTAGTTCATTTTGTATAATGAACTCCTATATAGTTCATTTTATAGTTATTTTTTAGCCTAAGGATAAGGTAAAAATTAAAAGCTCCGAAACATAGCAACAATGCTACTCATTGGAAAGCTCTCGTCGAGGGATTTCCGAATATATAAAATTTATCATTTTTGGACATGTGGTTCAAAAGATGTTTCAGATTTAAGTTTTTATTTATTTATTTTTATTAAGAGAGAGAAAAATAGAAAGATTATGACATCGTTGATGACGTCATTCCACGTGGGTATTGTCCACCCTAGGACCAAACAATAATTTTTAGGACCAAACAACAATATATATTTTAAAAAAGGACCAAACAGACAATTGACTGGGTCAACTTGACCAAACTAACTCTAATATATTATTATTAGGACTAAATGGTATTTCCTATTGAGCTTAATTGTTGTCTCTACATGTTGTCCCCATGTTTTTTGTCATAGAATTTTCAAGATATACATTGATGAAACAAGGGATGTTAATTTAAACTTCATAATTTTAAACATCCATGAACATATTGTCAGAATACCTTTCTCAATATAATTTGGGAAAAAGGTGAAGTGCTTCAAGAGGAAGAGGATATCGTTAAAGAAGAACGTGACCTCTCTATTAAAGTATTATGAAAAACCGTGCAAAGGAGAAGTCGCGTTGTGGAATGGAAATATTTCGAGTGTGGGGTGAGTTTGACATTGCACTCAGATTTTCCCAAGATGGTATCTGTCCTCCTTCGGCAGTAAGTATTCACTGTCTGAATAACTACTTAGACAATTACATATTCTTGAGTTTGTTTTGTTAGGTATATATATGGAATGTCATTGTTATATTCATGGTCAACCTAATTTGTGAAATTGGGTAGTGGAATAAATATGCTGGGGAGATGGAACTTTTTAAAATCAAAAGTAAGAGTGAGAGCACATATTAGTGTTGCAATAAAAAATTTAAAATTACTAAAATCTCGAAAATGTAAGATGGATTTGTTTTGACTTTGGTAATTGGATTACATTTAGGTACCATTTAGCAGCGATGGAGGGAGACAAGCCGGGGTAAAAACTTTGCCACACTTTTATGAGATAAAATCTCTAGCCCACCGGGACTTGTTCCTGGACAAAAGGCTCTGGTTATCGGTTATCGGAGGGAGTTGTCAAGGACATGTATAAATGGGTAACCACTTATAACAAATAAATACTTTAAAAGAATTATTGGTTATAATTGATCAAAACTATTTATATTCTTTCAACGCTATTTAATGTGTATTGTGTTAAAATATCACATAACCATGGAATGACAGACAAGTTATACGAATAATTTATTGATTTTTTATTATTCTGTTGAGAATGCAATTAAACTGCCATCCTGGGTGAGAATGCATTTAGTGGCACACAGTCATTTAAAATGTTAACCCGACAAATATAAACAATTACTAGGTCATGTAGTTCACAACTAATGTGGTTCATTTAAAATTATATGGTCATGTTATATGGTCATTGTGTAAACGCTAAGTATTAGACATCTCTATAAACCAAAGAGTGTAATTACTCTTGATGATGGACATTGTACATTTCTCTTCAAGTGAATTTGTGTTGCAACATTCTAACTTGAATAATCTTCGCAATAGTCGTTGTTTTAATTTATCTGATGAATGCCATTTTTTGTATCAACAAGCAGAAGGTGTCTCATTTGTGAAAATACGTTACATGTATGTCATGACAGTAAACATTATTTTGCATTATTAGTTTAGGCATACCCATACATATCCAGAAATATAATGGTATGATTGGTTTTTTAATTAAACAAATAAATTATTTATTGAGTTTAGTTTATACTTCTTAAGCTTACTCGACTCCTTTTTTTGATTAAGTACAGATACTGAAACAAATCATGGGTTTGTACATTCTGTGTTGTGATATGTAAGCTAATTTTGGTTTATGTTTGTGCTAGATCAAAATGTTGCATGTATTAGTCTTGAGAAAGGTGATTCTTCTTAAACTCCCTCTGCTAGTGATTAAGATTACATTTGGAATTTAAATGTGCCCAATCTTCTGAAACCATATATGAAAATACAAGGGGTACCAAATAGCCCACCAACTTTTTCGTTCGACAACTTGTATGGATAAAACCTAATACAATTGCAAGTTCACCAACTGAATGATCCTTGAAAATATGTGAAAATGCAAGGGATACCATATACACCACCAACTTTTTCGTTCGGGAACCTATATGAACAATCCTTGTACAATTTATACGTTCGTTTATGAACTGTACTTAAGAGTATTTTAACAAGGTAAACCTAGTATATACACCAATTGTTCACGAACCGAATTCCAACCAAATAAGTCTTGTAATCTATATTTCAAAATACAAATTCAACAAGAACTAGTCTTGTAGGTTCCATACAATTGAGTTAATACTATCTAGGTTTAAATACGTACGACTTGTGATATTTCAATTATAAAGATAAAGCAATATAATGCGGAAAAAAAATAACACAGACACCAGATATTTTTGTTGACGAGGAAAACTACAATCTTGTAGAAAAACCCCGGGACCTTGTCCAGATTGAACACACATTGATTATAAGTTGTTATACCAATTACCTACTACCAATTCGTACTAGATGTAATACCTGCTTCAATTGTATTCGCGCACCTGTAGAACTCCTAGCAGAACACCAATTCTCTTTAGAAATTCTCTCTTAAATCTTCTAGCAGAACACCAATTCTTTTTAGAAGATACTCTTGAAAATATTCTGGCAGGACACCAATTCTCTTCAGAAGATACTCCTCGGAAATTTCCATAACCCTAATTGAATCTTCCTTACAAGATCACCTAAAAAAGACTAGGTTATCTTGCTCTATCAAACGTAGGGTGTATGAAAAACACCTAGGAACATGTTTCATAACTAGCAAATAAGATAGCTTCCTCGTGCTTTAATATCCCCAAGTAAATTCTTTTGAGACCTCACTCTTGTTCGTTAAGAATAAATGTATGGAAAACAACCTTATGTAACCTTTAAACGACAAACAACGATATATTAACCGGTCATGATTATAAATCTAATACAAATGAGATTTTTTTAACTTGTTGCATAATCTCGATTTCATGTGCATTTCAATTTGACATACCACATATATATATACCTAGTTGTTTGTGTTACGACGAAACAAAAATAATCGTAACATGAAAAACAACAAACGGAACATAATGAAACACAACCTTACGTTATACTCATTCTCTGATCCGCTTCCTTAATTTCGTTAAACGCTTCCTTCCATGCACAATTCATTCTCTCCACATTTGAAGCCACCACTGCTTCTTGTATATTAAACTTGAGTTGTGACATTAGAACACCAACACTGCCTAATTCGTTATTTTTCGTTAGGCTCCTATTTTTCTTTGCATATATTATCCAATTAAAAGACGTGGCAAACCAAAACTACACTTCTTACTTACAATCATTCTAACAATGAGATCATACTTGTGAGTGTGATGTAGGTTGCTATTTTTCTTTGCATATATTATCCAATTAAAAGACGTGGCAAACCAAAACTACACTTCTTACTTACAATCATTCAAACAATGATATCATACTTGTGAGTGTGATGTAGGTTGCTACTATTCAGGTAAGAGACAATTGTAGGGAATAAAAAGACGTGGAATAGTTGAATTTTTTTTAGATTTCACTTCAGTTGTCACTCATATACAAATATGGATTTGTAGGAGATGTGTATCGATTTGTTCCCATATTACCTGGTCGATAGTGTTCTTGTGATTCTGATCGTACCTTAAAGATATATTCGTTCCCATGATTTGGGGTTAGACCAGAGATCTAATTATCGCACTATGCAGTGATCAGGTACGTAGTAACTCTGAGAAATCCTTTGTTGATGTCGATATTCCGAACTAACATCAAAGGCATTGTTTCCTACCCAGACTCTAGAATTTTGGTTGATGAATCCTCAAATTTGAAGGCTCTGAGAAATTTGTCGTCGCATACTCGAACATCATTTACCTCGGGCGTTTTATGTTCAAATGTATCCTTGCTAAGGTATATTTGTCAGTCGAGACCACAATTAGCCTCGTTGCTAAAGTATATCTATTTAGTCAAGTAGCCATCATATGGGGTTAGTCGGGCTTAGGGTTTATCCGTAAAGTAGCCATCATATGGGATTAGTCGGGCAGATCCAAGTCATAGTGGGCCAAAACATGATCTCAGCCGTCTAGTATATAATTAATCCTAGCCGTCTTTTGTCCATCGGAAACACCGCATTTCCTTAGAACATTGATGTTATTGATATTATGAACGTATATTTTAAAAGAATCCACAATTGGGGGATACTCCCATAAATTGGGGATGCTATAGGTTAAACAATACTAGGTATACTGATAAGAGCTATTTAAAAATCTTAAAAAGGCAAAATTATCCTTCTAAAGTCGGCATTGTATTCACAGGTAAAAACCATGCCGACGCCTTCTACTTTACAAATCAACTTTCACTGAAATCCAATGTCCTCCTTCTTTAATTGTTTTGTTTACTTTGGTTTAAAGTTTTTGCTTGGGAAACCGTTCCATTAGTGCTGCTTTGAATGTAATTAGTTTTAAATGGAATTAATAATCCACCAAATGTAACAAATGGTAGTAGGCTTTAACTACCATATGGAAATTTTGAATCGGCATGGTCTTCATCATCAAGACCATACCGACAGTCTTTTATTTTCTAACTTCCTTGTTCAAATCTTCAACGATCCACAAAATCTTCAATTTGCGACCAATGCCGATCGTCCATAATCGACATGTATGTTGGATGAAGACCATGCCGATTCTTTACTTGTCTTTTTTTTTTATCCCAAAAACTAACATAATCTAAAATCAATAACCCTAATTTATATTTATCTCACTAATTTAATGATCAATATAATCTAACAACTAATACAAATGATAATAACTAATTAAATAACCGAAGATGATTAGTTTTTTAAAACCTTTAAGTTTTTTTATTTTTTACATTTTTCTTTTCAAAAAGTATGGGCATTCATCTCCCTTTTTAGAAGCGCTTAGTATTTTTTTTCTAATGTATTTTAATTAGAGCGAAGAAGTGTTGAACGAGGTGATTAAATAAGGGCAATTTAACCATTACTAAAAATATATAGATAAGGGGTTCTTCATTTTACTTCACAACATCTCTATTTTTCTATTTAGTATCCCCCAATTTGTAGAGGTATCCCCCAAATGTGGATTCTTTTCAAACTTAAATGGATGAATTGAACATTATTGGTGTTGTGAACTCATATGTTGAAATCTAATTTGATAAACTATTGACAATAATATTGGTGTTGTGAACTCATGAATGAACAAATGAATTGGATGATTTGTTGAAATACTAGAAATAACCTGTGCAGTAACGGCACGCGTTGTAACATTTATCTTCTATCATGATGAACCCTGAACCTAACTAAATTACCTATAATATGGTGTTCATGTTCGATAAAAAAGATTAAAAGAAAATGGTTTATATAATTTAGTTATTGCTTATAGTTAAAATATAGTTGGCCTTTAATATATCCTCAAAATCTGGTTAGGCTGGATCTCACACATTTTGTATTAGTATTTTATGATATATTTTTTTAGGATTAATTAGGATGGTATGTACATGTATATACAATTACCCGTCCTTCCGCTTTCCCTATTACAAATGTGAAAAATTAGAAGAAGAAAAAAGGTATGCACAAAAGGTATTAAAATAAATACGATATTTCAGAAAAGAGTATATATTTTCCGTCTCCTAAAAATACTGACTTTCTCAAAACTAATAACTTCCCTCAAATATTCATCGATCTCCGTTAAGTCTTTGGTTTTCACTTCAGATAAGTTAGTGAAACCCTTCAAATTCTCAGGTGATGCAGATCAACTGAACGGATTTTAAATCCATTCTTTGATTTTCCATCTCATATCTACTAAATTATTTGGAAAGGGCGATTTAGTGATTTCATATATCATATTTGTGGTGTGTACGTGGTCGAAGAGAAAACATGTAAAACTCGTTATGTAACTATGATTCTTTGTACATGTTTATTAATCAAATGGTTTGATTGATAGGCATGTAAATGTTGTTGTGATTCTTTGCACAAATGTCTTCATATCACCAAGATCATTTACAAACAATTTTGTGCTTTGATTTGTTTCTTTGTTTCTAGGTATGCTATAGGATTTTGTTATTTATAAATGATTTGTAAATTATTTTTCTTTTTGATGCACGATTTAGCAAAAAAAAAAAAAAAACTCGTTATCATGGATTTTCTCTATAATTGGTTTTTTATGCACAATCCTTTAGTGGCCGGAGAATAACTTAGTTTTCATTTAATTTTGTGGATTTAATTGAAATTTTCTATTGTTAATTTTGTGAAATTATTTGGTTATTCATTTATATGTAGATGGAGAATACAATGAAAATAGAATAATAACATAATTAAAGCCAAAAGTCTTAATCAATTTTGTTTAATTGAATTTAATTTTTATTTATGATCCTAATTATGACAGAACCCAATTAATGTATATTTATAATGACTATAGGTTACAACTCTTGCATCCATCAGATGTCTTTCGCTAAGATGAGACTGGGATGGTCGGATGCAACGTTTGTCTCTCAAAATGTTATCCTACCGTCCAAAGCTTAACAACCCCATCTGTTTTGTATTATAGATTACTAGAATATGGCCCGTGCCGTAAAGGCACGGGTTTTGCATTGTTAATGTTATTAGTTATTGCGGAGTGTGATCTTGCTGACTTATTCGATGCATTACTATTTAACTTTTTTTGGTGATTCAATGATGTTTTTTTTATTAGTTATATTGGTAAACACCCTCATTCAGTTGGAGATCTACCTAATCACATTTTGCTAGCCGGACTGCAAAAGTCCTTGTAAAAACCAGCTCCCTTTATGAGGGAATATGAAACCCCATATAAGAATGAAGGGTCTTATCTGAACAGCTATAGAACTAATGTGAGAGTCGGTTCTTGCATAGTTTTTTTTTACCGTCCATTAAGATTTATCGTATACAAACATCACCGATTTTTATGTCACTGGATACTCTCTTCGAGATTTAAATTGCTATGTTTTTTTTCGGAATTGAAGAGACGAAGATTAAAGTATTACCTTTAAAATCAAAAGAGAAGGGAAATGTGTCGTTAACTGTTGAGAAGTTTTTCAGTGTAGGTGCATTTGAGTATTCTGTCAAGAAATAATGTTTTCTCCCCTAATCCTCTAAATAATTTTTCAGGACGCTTGTGTCATTTTTTTTCGCATCTTCTCATTGGAGAGCAAATCAAAGAAATTAATAGGAATTTCAAACAAATGATACATATACGAAGAATTTTAAGTGAAATTATATCTAAAAAACAGGTGGTCAAACAAATTGTAGAAGAAGAAAGGTAATGTGTCGGGTGTAGTTTGATCCACTATGAAACCCGTGCTTTGTCAACTATTTCAGCCGAGATGACTCACTGAGTCAGATTTTTGCTTCTTTTTTCATTTTAGTGACTATATATGTAAAAAATAATTGTTTTTTTTTTTAAAAAAAATTTATTTTTGAAAGTATGATTTTAAGAAAATAATAATAATATGATTTAAATAAATAAGTATCTTCCAAGTTCCTTGAAAGTCATCTGTCAAAATGGCTAACTTACATTTTCAAAGAGAAAAAATTGGTTAACTTAGAAACTTCACCACATCACATAATTCAGAGCTAACTTATATTTTGGTTAACTTAAAAAATTGGTCATTATACTTATGAATGTAGAGCTAAAAGGCAAAAACAAAATCAAGGAGCTCCAGTTTTGCCTAAAGAAGCAACTAAAGTTTGGAGGAGAGTGGAAAAAAAACAAAAGAATAAAAGATTTGATATTTGTTTCACAGAAGAGGAAATGGAAGCAAAACTTCAACCATCTCAACAAATTCCAGATAACTTACAGGTTGTCCAAGAGGTGGAAAATGTTATAACTTCAATCAGTCCTCAGGTGAGAAATGAGGCAGAATGCTCAAAGAAACAAAAGAAAAATGTTAATTCTGGTAAATTTCAAGCACTTCAAGATATGAATGAGAATATTTTAGAATCCTTTAGTGAATTTCTTAATTTATCAGTTGATCAAGTAATTCAGGCTGTTACTAGTTCTCCTTCAATAAATACTGTGGTTAAAGTGATACCTTCTGGTGATCAAATTGCAAAGCCAGTTGAGCAGAATACTGTAAAACAGAAGAATAATGTGGGTAAAGTCACTACAAGGAAGCAAGCTGCAAATTTGAATACTATTGGCAGTAAATTTGGGACACTGAGAAGTGGTGCTTCTCAAACAAATTCATCTAAATGAGAGTAATGTATTGGAATATCAGAGGCTTGAGGAGACCTAAAGTCAAAGATAAACTCAAAAGTTTGGTCCATTCATTTTGTCCTTCTTTAGTTTTTATTGCTGAACCAAAGGTAAGAGCAACTTCAGATTTTTGCAAAAGATTAAATTTACCTAATATGCATTACAAATTAATTCATAACTCAACTTCTAATAAGAAAGGTAATATTTGGATGTTTTGGAGCTCAAGTATTACACCTCCTTCAGTAGTATCTATTTCTGCTCAAGCTTTCACTGTGGATGTTGGAGGATCTCTAGTAACAGGTATTCATGCTGCATGTTTAACTATTGATAGAAGAGAGCTTTGGAAGGAATTGGAGTTTTTAAGTTCTTTTGATAAACCATGGATGGTCATTGGTGATTTTAATACAATAATGTGTGCTGAGGAAAAAATTGGGGGAAGAAGTTCTTTAACAATTTCCATGAATGAGTTTAACAATTGCCTTCATTTTTGTGGTTTAATGCAAGCACCAAAATCTGGAATTGAATTCTCTTGGTGTAATAACATAGTAGGCTCTAAGAGAATTGTATGTAATCTGGATAGAGCAGTTTTCAATGCAAAATGGCTAGACAAGTATCCTGGTTGGAGCTAAAAAGTGGGTGCAAGAGGGACTTCAGATCATAGTACTCTTTTAGGAGCAAATGGAGTCATGCCAAAGCCTGCAAATGTTCCTTTCAGGGCATTAAAGGTATGGCTCAGTCATCCGGATTTTTTGAAGTTAATAAAAAAAACTTGGGAAGTTGAGGTAATTGGAAATCCTGCATTCATTTTTTTTGAATAAACTTAAGCACTTGAAGCAAGTCATAAAAGATTGGAATTGGAATATTTTTGGTGATGTGAGAATTCAGTTGCAGAATGCAGAAAAATAAGTAGAACAAGCAGCACTAATCTCTGATAGGTTACCGGATGATATTGGTTTAATGGACAAACTTGTTACTGCTAGAGGCAAACAGGAAATCCTAGTACAAATAAGTAAGGAAATAACTCAACAAAAAGCTAGAGTTCAGTGGTTGAAGGAGGGTGCTTCAAATTCAATTTTTTTTTTCATACTTCTATAAAGATAAGACAGGCTCATAATGCAATCACAGAATTAGAAATCTCAGATGGGAGTATTGTATCTACTCAACAAGATATATCAAGAAATTTGGTGGAATATTTTGAAAATAAGTTTAAAAAACAGGATGTAACATTTGCTGAGAGTATTTTTGCAAACATTCCTAAATTCATAACTGATGAAGACAACCTGATGCTTAGTGATATTCCAAGTAATGAGGAAATTAAAAAAGCAGTATTTGAGATGGATCCGGATAGTGCTCCTGGTCCAGATGGCTTCTCTGGTTGGTTTTATAGAAGTACATGGCATATAATTGGCAAGGAATTCATTGCAACAATTCAATACTGTTGGAGCAGAAGATTTATTCCTAAAGGCATGAATGCAAACTTTCTTACTCTAATTCCAAAAGTTCAAGGTGCCAAGAAAGCCAATCAATTTAGGCCCATTGGATTAAGTAATTTCTGTTTTAAAGTAATAACCAAAATAATTACTTCTAGAATGGGTGATGTGGTTGAGAAAGTAGTTTCCCCTCAGCAAGGTGCTTTTATTGAAGGCAGAAATATACAACATCAAATAGTGTTGGCATCTGAATTAATAAATGAAATGCAGACAACTAGAAGGGGAGGAAATGTTGGTCTAAAATTGGATATAACACAAGCATATGATTCCATTAGTTGGGACTTCTTATTTCAAGCTATGCTTACTTTTGGATTCTTATCTCAATTCATTCACTGGCTTACTGTGCTATTTCAATCCACTAGGATATCTGTGATGGTAAATGGAGGTCCTGCAGGATTCTTCTCTATTGGCAGAGGCTTGAAGCAAGGTGACCCCTTATCACCTATTTTATTTGTGATTGCTCAGGAAATTTTAAGTAGAAGAATATCTTTCTTAGTTGCAGATAAAAAATTACTTCCAATGGTAAACAGAAATGGTATTCAACCAACTCATATATTCTTTACTGATGATATTTTATTGTTCTGTAATGGTGATAAAAGGAATATTGAGAAGTTATTGAATCTTTTGAAAGATTATCAAATTTCATCTAGACAGATTGTAAGTTTGGAGAAGAGCAAATGCTTTGTAGGGGGTACTACTGAAAGCAGAAAGATGCAGATTGCCAGTATGTGTGGTATGTCATTATCACATTTCCCAGATAAATATCTAGGTGTTAATCTTGTACTTGGAAGAATAAAATCAAGTCATGTGTGGGGTTGTGTGGATCAACTAAAGAGAAAGATGCCTGGATGGATGGGAAAGATGTTATCTTTTCAAGAAAGGCTCATTTTGGTGAAACATGTTTTATGCAGCATGCCAATTAACACCATGTTTGTATATAAATGGCCTAGAAAAGTTCTTCTTGAATGTGACAGAATACTTAGAAATTTCCTTTGGTCTGGAGATCCATCAAAGAAGAAACTTTTAACAGTCAAATGGGAAGAGGTTAATGCTCCATTTTCAGAAGGAGGACTGGGACTAAGAAGCTTAGAAGACATTAACAAATCACTCCTTATGAATTTGGCTTGGAAAATGCAGAATGGAGATGATGAATGGTCAAAAAAAAATCAGGCTAAATTTAAAGATAAAAATGGTTTGTGGATAAATTACTATAAGAAGTCTTCCATATGGCCTAGAATGAAATGGGTGCTGGATGATGTTTTTAATAATTCAAGATGGTTAGTTGGAAATGGTGAAAGCATCTCAGTGTGGAATGACATTTGGATAACAAGTGAGCCACTAAAAACTCTCTTCCTTGGAAATTCATTCATGCTACAGAATCCTGAGCTTAAGGTGCAACAATTATTAAGAAACAATGAATGGGTTATTCCTGATGAAATGGCACATTTGGTAGATACTAATGAGTTACCAGTAGTGGATGGTAAGAAAGACAGGAAAATATGGGTATGGTCAAAAACAGGTGATTTCACAGTTGCGTCTGATGTTAACTGTATAAGGAAAAAAAATCTGAAATGCATTGGACAAAAAAATTTTGGAAAAAAACTTTTCACCCAAGTGTTTCAAGTAACTTGTGGAAGATACTAAGAGGTGTATGGAATACAGATGACAACATGAGGAAAAAGGGTTTCAAGTTAGCATCTAGATGTTCTTTTTGCAAGCAATCTGAGGAAAATACAGAACATATTCCGTGGTATTGCAATTTCAGTGAGAAGATTTGGCAATGGCTGGGTGGTATATTTTCTTTCTTTAATCCTATATCAATTGATGAGGTTTTCAATTTAACAGAATCCAAAAGCCCAGCAGTAAAAGAAGTCTGGAGGACTGCTGCTTTCATAACTATGAAAGAATTATGCTTCCTTAGAAACAGAGCAGTTTTTGATGATATACAACCAAATGCAGAAGCCTTGAAGCAGAGGATAATGCAGTGTACTAAGGAATATGAAGTTAGAATGAATGGTTGTATGTGGAATACAGTGGAGGACTTACAAATTCTGAAAACCTTTGGAATGAAATGCAGGAGAGTGAAGCATATCAAAATACAGGAAATTTTCTTTTCTTTTCCACTGGTGATCAAATATTATTATGTTTTGATGGAGCAGCAAGAAACAACCCTGGAGAGGCAGGATATGGGTTTGTAGGGAGAGATTCAAATGGCACTGTTTTAATTGATGTTGCAGGTGGAATGGGTATTGCAACAAACTTCATGGCAGAGGTTTATGCAATTATAAATGCATGTAAATGGGCTATTAGCAAAGGTTTCTTGAAGATATGCATTAGATCTGATTCCCAGGCAGTTAACTTCTCTGCTGATGGTCTTGCAAAGATGGGAGCTCTCCTACCTAGAGGTGAAAAGAGAATTTTCTTATGTAGACCTTCTTTTATGTTACACATGGAAAATCCTGATATTACATATTATAGGTTTAGTTGAAAATTGTAAGGAAGCTTGCCTGTTTGCTTCTATTTCAGAGCTTTGTTGTTATTTTTGAACAACTTTTGTAAACTCATTTTTGAAAATCAATACAATTATTATTAAGCAAAAAAAACCATATCACATAATTCTTCGAAGTTCTTTTAGCAAGTCATCTGTTAGACAGACTTCATGAAGATTACACATCCACAATGAGTTAATAAGGAATTAAAAAGTGTATAACTACAACACATATTGATGTCTCAAACATCTCACTTAAACTGACCTGATATGTTTGTAGATATGCCAACTGCTAAGTTCAAATCCTACTCAAAGAGTATAACTAAGTTGACTTCTCGTGTAATCTTATTCAATATAATGGGTTTTCCCTCTTGGCTACTTGTGTAATGACCATTAATGAGCATCCCAAAGGTCCTCCATTTGGTTAACATCCTTTCTTGTAGAATATGATTGCGGCAGTACCTTAATCTATATAACACAACAGGAGCACCAATTAATACATTAATGCATCAATTTGAAACGAAACCCCTATTTTTTCCTTTAAAACAATAAATATTTTAGCTGATTGATTTTCTTCAAGAGTACCATAAATTCAAATATTACAATGCAATATCATTATATTCAGTTCAGGCTTTACGTAACTATGTCAAACTCACTCTGTAAATCCATCACAAACCTGCACAATGAATATAAATTAGCTTTGGGTAAAAAGGGAAGAGTAACAATACAAATTACTTATACATAAAGCATACATCTACCACACCTAAAGTTAAAGACCATTGTAGCGCTTCAAAGGTTGATGCCGGGTTAGTCCAGTGGAGTACATATGAATCCCGCGTCTCCCTGTTGGAATTCTCTTATAGAGCTTGAAGGTGAACCACTTTCACTAAACCCGTTGCGATAATTCTTGGTATTAGGTTTGCGTTTTTTTTTATTGATAATATATATATATATATATATATATATATAAAGAAGGAAGGCTAAGTATAAATCTGCAAAACAGAACAACCACCAGGCAGGGAAAAATATTATTAGGTTTGCGTATGAAAACTACTTCTCCTGAAATACTATTAGGTTCGCGTATGAAAACTATTTGTCCTGAAATATAATGATTGATGTAAATTAATAATGGCCGTATAAGACGTCAAGGCTTGTCACATATACAGTTTTGATTAACCTTCTTGATAAGATTAAATGTTCATTTACCTGGTGTGGATTTCAATCCTCAGTTCACCCCACAGTTGACTCACCTAGAAAGTGATATATCTCCTTTCCATAAATTAAATTCTATCTTATTTGCTTGAATTCCCTGCCATTTTGCAAATAAAACATATCGGCCATAAGGGGGGGAAACATGTACTCACAAAAAACCAAAACTGTATCAGCTAGTTGCAAAATTGGTAAAACTATGAAATATTTTAGAACATATGTACTTGGGAAATGCGAATTTAAAATGCATCAAAATGAGAACTAAAGGGCAGCAAACCTACTAATCAAATGAATAAAACTTCACAGTCATCAATAAGAGAAATTTCAAAATTAATCTGATCGATCGGGTAATAAATATGGACTCAACCTTTGCGCTATACCCAAAAGAAGGATTAGCAAGCAAAAACTTGATATATACAGGTGACACCACATTCCAACATTTTGGGGAATCACCCACAATATTCCAAGGTGCCCAGACAACCTGAGATATGAGCAAGCTACGCCAATTGACATGCATATTAACACGAAAGAAACTGCAATTTATTATGCTATGTGATGGGGTAAAACATACCGGTTAGTAAAACTTGCCGAAAATTGACACGCATTATACATGAGTGATAATACATAATTATATGAAGACTGAGGATTATAGGCGCAATGAGAAACTGATTGATTTTATCTATGGATAGGCGGGACAACATCCCCTACCAACTCTGTGTAAGATCACATACTCACATCCCCTTCTCAGAAACACAAATCAATCCCACAACAGTCCCAATAGCTGTTATTATGAATACGAAATATATAGGCGTAAAAAACTACTGAATAAGGTGCAAAATCATCAAAAACAACTGTAAGGTGCAGCCTCTTCACTAAACTGGGAAATTTCATCCAAAAAGAAACATAATTCAATACCACAAAAGTTCAAAAAATTGAACTCCTAAAAAAGCATATATCAAAATTTAGGTTTCAAAACTCAGTTGAAGTTATACCCAAGAAGAAGTTATAAGGGCCTTGACGATTTCGTGTTTATCTGGTCCAGCATGCTATCGTGCTTATGCTTTCTCTGTCGTGTTATTCTTGTATCTTGTTTGCTGGGTTGGCTTGTACCTTCCCTTGTTGCGCTTAGGCGCCGCTAATCTTGTTTCTTTTCTTCTTCTTTTTTCTAATAAAATTTTAACCTTTTTAAGTCAAAAAAAACAAAAACAAAAAAACTCAGTTTACAGATACATAGATAACAAAATGAACTTGGAGTAATACCTGAATTTAAATTAGCAAATTTTTATTAAGGTTGTTATGCCTCCTCCACACTCTCCTGCAACATAAAACAACGAGGTTAAATATTAGTGTGAATGAAAATCAGATCCAACACATATTACGGGATTCATAAAATCTCGCTTTTAATATCAGTGTAATTTTTTTTTTACCTTCATGAGAATGAAGAACCCGAGGAGCAACTAAAACATGATTCATTGATTGATCAAGTCATTGAAATAGAGATTAACAAAAGAGAGTATGTTTGAAATGGGATGGTCATTTTGTTCCAGTCATCATCAAAAGTATGAAATCAAAATACAACAATATAAAAGAGAATTGAAGTCTGCAGAGAAGAAGAGATAATTACCATGCGCAAAAGTTTGAAACGAAGATCATCGGTTGATCAATTAAAATCCTATAATTCAGATTCATTTTTCGTTTTATGTCTTTTGATTTTATTTTGTTACTGTTGACGATAAGTGTTTTTTTTTTCCTTAATTGGGATGAATGCAATTAATCTCAGCTGAGAAACGGCTTTGACATTAAGAGGAATAACTCTGCATGATATTAGGGTGAGCAAAAACGTGGTGATTCCGAAGAGGAGGGGAGAGTGGAAAACCTAAAACCTGAATCTCGAGTCTCGACCTTCATTAATTTTAGGGCCCGTCTTTTATGCCCCTAAAATATAAATCTCTAAACGGTGCACCAAAAATGTAAACTTCCATCCAAATAGAAAAACATTATTGCCCTGGGGAATTCATGACCGTCTTTTATGTTCCCAAAGTGTAAATCTCTAGATGGTCGAATCCTGACCGTCGCTTATGTCCCCAAAATGTAGATGGCCGTCCATATAGAAAAACACCATTGTCCCTTATAATATAAGATTAATATTAATATTATGAAGTATTGTTTTGAAATCTTAATTAGATGTTTTGTTAGAATCCATATTGGCATTGTGAATTCATGATTGAACAAATGAATTATATGATTTTTTGGAAACAATACTTGTATGGCAATCTTGTTGGTTGAAAATATATATCATTGATTACTCGAAATTATGTCGTATACTCACGTTGTATGTTATTTGACTCATCTTTATTGTTATGCATGTTTTGAGATTGGGAATGCTTTCTACTAAGTTGTCATCTCACCCTAATTAACATTCCTTACAGATTTATGGAAGTTGGAAGTGGATCTAAGAAGTTAATTATCTTGATGATTGTGTGATACTAGAAATAACCCGTGTCATAACGACACGACATGAGACAGAATAGTTTTTTGTTAGTATAATATTTTTAATAATTACAACAAACTATGATAAGATTTATTTTGACCCATGAGAACTTGTAGCTATGAAAATCTTATATATTTCTCATCCAAACAATTATGAATTTGGTTTCACTTGCAATTGAGGAAAACAGTAATTTCTGACAAAAATGCTAGGTGAATTGTTTTATTGCGCCAAAATAATAATTTTTGAGTCAGTCCCCAAAGATTAGTAGTCTTTATACTGATTTGTGTTGTACTCAGACCAATACGTTGAATCTTCATCGGATGGGCAATAAATGTAATTATATGCTCCCACAATTTCTTCCTAAGTCGCGGGCACTATCGTCCTGTGTTCGTTATTCATATGCTCTGGTGATTCTGCTCTGGTATTATCCCTCATGGAGCAACGGACCGAACTCTTCCATATCAAATTCTTAAGAACAATGTCGTGCATGGTATCTCCTTGTGTAGGATGTCATGGTTGATCTTGGAAGAGTGAATGACTAATATACTCAAATAAAAATTACATTAGATTGACTCGGATCAAAATAAGAATATACTCACGTCTTCATCAATCATTAGAAATCCAAAGTAGTGACTAAGTTGGTCGTCGTGACATCGACAACTTCCCGTTTCTTGCGACACGAATCTTCAGTATTACAGGTTTGCCTTCATCACAGTCATGCATTCAGAAAAAGGAAGCAAACATGTTTTGGGCAACGGATTTGGTGAGACTTCAGCTAATCATGTTTGACATGTACTTTCTTACCAATTTTTTTTTTACCTAGAGAGTAATTTGGAATTGAGTGAATAAGTTTGAAGGTGTGTGGTGGAAGAAATACACTCCTCTGTTTATACATGTTTCGTAAGTAATTGTAATCAGTGATCTCTTACATTTTTTGTTTGTTTTGGCATGAGCTATTATGTGTGAATCACAAAGCACTCATTTCTTTGCATGAAGACTTTATAATAGGGACGTTTTGGGTAATTATTTCATTGGAATAAATTGTGATTGGTAAATTAGTGAGTGTACGTGGATAATAGGCGAATGAGGGGACGATAAGGATGGGGAGTAGGCCTATATTATTTCTCGTCTACTTAAAATAGGAAAAAAAAATGAGTTATATAAACTTTAATTATGCAGTGCATATCCTAAATTTTAGCCTCAATTATCATTCCATTGTTTGTAACTTTTCTTGGTGTAGCAAGTTACGAAAAGGCTAGTAGCCAAAGAGACCTTGATACAAAATTACCTTGAAGAGAAATCAAAACAGTTAAACGCAGAGAATTGGGTTTCATTTAACGTTGCTAAGAATGATGAAGGTATTGCCTCTAGCCTTAACTCTACTGAATCTCTAAATCTTCTCTATAACAATAAATCAGTAGTTGAAAAGCTGGAGGTGAATGATTATTAACAACAAATAGTATCAATAATCATGATACCAAAGAAGGATTTGGTGATAGCGATGGGTCAGTAATTGAAGGTTTAAATGACGATGCTCAATCGTATTATTATGGAGGAAAAGATAATCATAATCAAGAAGATAAGAAAACGAAAATTAGTAGATGCAAAGGAAAAGGGGAAAAAAACAAAAAAGTTATGCAAGGTTTACGAAAGGATTGAGGTTCATTGTTAGTGTTTCCTTGTAGGCATTTATTTCTTAGAAAGGAATGCGATTCCAAGCTAGATTATTGTCCCATTTGCAAGGGTGCAAAAAGTGCAAGCTTGTGAGTCTTCATGTCCTAGCTAGCTTAATTATAAGCTTTAAAATAACAATTCTTTTTTTCAATAAAATTAAATTTAGGCCTACGATTTTAGTTAAAAGTTTTTGTGTTTTATTTTTTTTGAAAGATCTTAATTGTATGTATTTCTTTTTATTTTTCGATTGTTTCAAGAAAAAAATGAGTCAAATGAAAATAATTTTTTGTATTTTCAAAAAAAGGTTCTAATGTTCTTTGTTCTTTACATGTTGATGAAGGACAACTAATTTATTTTAAGAAAGAAATATATATTTTACATGTTGTAACCGCAAATGTATTAATGTTGTGTATTCTTTAGAAGTTCATGAAGGTCCTGTTAATACGATTTTAAAAAGATATGAGTCAAAGAATTTTTTATTTTATTTTTTTGTTAAAAAATATAAATGTATCCAAACTGATTTATTTTATTGTATTGGTAGAGGTTCTAATGTCTCTTGTTGATGCAAGTTGATGAATTATTAAGGACCCAGTAAAGTATCTATTGAAAGTAAGTTAATTATCTAAAGGCTTATTAACTATAGTTTATGAAAAAGATAAAGTAAACTATAGTAGTTGATGTATTTTCTAATTTTAAAAATAAAATAAGAATATTTAAAACCGTTTAATCAAATTAGTACACTTTTAGATTTTAAAACAATAAGTTTTACATGTGAGTTTATTTCATGGGTAATTTATTTTAGGAAAAAACATGAGTTTTACATGGTTGTAAAATTTAATTTTTCACTTTATTATTTTGTTGCCACATTTTTTTTTTTTGAGCCTAATTATCAGGGAACCAATCTTTTGTTGCATTTATTTGAAGATGTAGAAGTAAAAATTCAAGTAATGAGATAATTAATGCAAATGGTCTTAATTTTTTTGTCACATTTAATTTAACTTTTATTTATGATCCTAACCAATTATGAGGGAACCCACTCAAACTACATTCATAATAGAAAGAAGTACAACTCTTACATCCGTCAGATGTTTTTTGCTAGGATGAGATTGGGATGGTCGGATGCAATGTTTGTCTCTCAAAATGTTATCCGACCGTCCAAGGCTCAAAAACCGCTTCTGTTTTGTATTATAGATATCTTGTAACTGCCTAACGTGTAACTGTTCGTTAAGAATATTATTAAAGATGTTTAAAAAGATAATTATTGTTTTTAAATTTAATTGTGCTTGGTGAAATATAATAAACAAAGAAAATAAATATATGCATCAGTCTCTTTCCGGCCCGTCACGCTTTGAGTTCGGATCTCCAAATGGGATTGACCCTGGTCCGGAACTCGGGGTGTTACAATTGACACTTGGATAACAATGTGTGTGTTCTCCCTGTCTCCGTCGCTTAAGCAAGCGTGGCATGCGGAATCCATAGGTGATAAGTGCATATTTCACATATATTTTGTGTCAATTCCATGCTAGTAATTGCTTATATTCAAATTATTGTACACTACGCTTGTTTTCTTGTATTTGTCTTTCATTAGGTGAATCATTGAAAAGAAGTGAATTTGCACTTAATTGTGCAAGGAAAAGAAGTTAGTAACAAGTGGAGAAGGACAAGTACAAAGAGAAACTCGTTCGAACCTATGAGTTATTGTTATTAGATTGAAGGGGACGAAAAGACGAAGTCAATGGCGAAAGAACATAGTCATTCTGAGTTCGTATGAAGAAGTTATGAGCAAAACAAGAACTCGGGAGACTATAAGGGCAAAAAGTCATTTTAAAGGGCAAGTGCTATTGACACCCCAGTGTACATTATGGGGCATTCATTCGGTTAAGGGTGGAATTTTTCAAAGGAACTGCTAAAGGCTGTCGAATCATTTATAAGGGGAAGCCATAATTTAAATACTCATAAAGGCACCAACAGTTTCTCTAGGGGCACCATGTTGATAGGGTAAAGCGTGGGAAGGAGGAACTAGCCCTAATCACATAAAGTACTCCCAAGGTATAGAGAGGTTTATGAGAAGTAGGGGTGGATTAATTGTGTCCTCTAAGCATACTTTCTTTTCCCTTTTATAATAATTCTCCTCTCCCCTCTTATGGATAAGTGCCCATAAGATAAATATATTACTAAACTACCATTTCCCTCTCCTTCAAGTTATTAACAAACCCTAAGAGGTTTCTCTTTCTTTCTTGGGCTAAAGCCCAACTAGTTTAATATCCTCTTTCATGGGCTAGAACTATCCCAACCTTGTAGGTTAGGCCTAGTCCCCTAGTCTCTCTATCCTAAAAGGGACCCTTAATAGGTTAAGGGGCTATCTATTTTAGGATTAGTTATTTTCATGTATCAACATTAGTCCCCTGACTGTTTGACTGGTCAAAGACCATGCCAACAGTCACATGTTGATATGACAACTTTACGGTTGCGGTTAGTGGATTTGAACAGTTTAGACCCACGACGCTTGAGGTGCTGCGGTTACTAACTTATCCAGTGACTGCTCATTATTTACCCTCCTATAAATAGAAGGGACCTCGACCTTCATTCTTCATCTGTCTTACTGCTTTTCTTCTCTTTCTTCTCCATTCCTCTCACTCGCTATGGCTGATGAATCGCCTGATCGTGATTTACCCCTAGATCGGAACCTTATACACTCGAAGAAATAAGGAATAGTCGTCGGCTTAAAGATTTCTTACGACCGCATGCGGCGGAGGATGGTTCGACACTATTCCCAGCGGATGATAACTGGATTTCGTGCATGCTAAATCCTCACCCATTTCCTCCTTCTTCATCCGAGGGTTGGCTAATACGCCCATAAGCGGGCGTTCCCCCAATAGCCGCTTCAGAAGAGATGCCTCGCTTGGCGGTTCATAGGGGAGATTATACTTTTCCTTCGGTCATTTTTCGCTCGTCCGCCGAATCTCCTACTGCCTGGGAACCGTGGGTGGATTATATCTTCTCCAACCCTGACCATAAAAGGATTATTCAGTCTCTAGGCATAGAGACCGCCATACATGCTTCAAAGTTCAGGTATGTCTGTCGGGATCCCGATAGCTTAATTCGATTGTGTGCGCGTTGGGGAATCGATCCTCATACGTTTTTATTCTCTTGGGGTGAGGCAACTCCTATTCTGGAAGATGTGGTTACGCTTACTGGGTTACCCGTTCAAGGTAAAGCAAGCTTCGACGGGTGCTGCACTTATAAAGCTTTAAATCTGAGTGATAAGACCCTTCGCAACCACTTGATTTTGGCCAAGGCGAACTCCATAACGTTGCAGCCACCCAATGAAGTCAAAGCTGAAGCTCCGGATGGAGAGGAGGATTTAGGAGGCAAAAGGAAAGGCAAAGCCACTATGACTGCTGCGCATAGCCCTTCAGCTAATGTTTCGTCTTCTCCCAAGCTTATGGCGTCCGCCATCAAGGCTCATTTAAGGTCAATTATTGCCGAGGAATCTGATGACGTGCAGGAAGTGGAGGCAACAAAGGGTAATCATAAATCCAAGTACGGGCAGCGCCGCGCTTCATATGCTTGTTAGATCAAGTATTGGGCCCCCATGCTTTCGGGCGAACGTGCTGGCGTGCCTTTTCGTGAAGGGGAATCAGACCGAGCGGAACTGGCGGATTTTCTTCTGTTTTGGTTATGTCATGATGTATTTGAGCACAGTCCCCGGGACACTATCAAGAACGAGCTCATCCCTATGGCAGTGTTGATGTCTCGCGGCGTATCATTTCCGCTTGCTCCCATGTTTCTGGGCGGTTTGTATCATCATTTGGATCTGTTGGCGCGAGATATTCGTCGCGGGGATGGATCTCACGAGGTAAAAACTTTCTTTCCCGCCAACTTCATCCAGGCATGGGCTTGGGAACGCTTTCCTCTATACAGGCCCCCTCAGCTAAATCCCCTTGCGCTCTCGCGGTAAGAAGAAATCACCCAAGAGGATGGTACCAAGCGTTTAGCAAAAGTACCTCAGTCTCATCCTCGGATGGCTCTTTATCACAAGAAGGGTTTTCCTGCTAAAACCAAGATCAAGGATTACATAGACAAGGGTGCCGAGTTTAATCCCGTTTCCTACCAGGATGGTTATACCGGTCCTCTTCATTATAATTTTTTTATCGAATCCCAGCGGCGGATGTCTTCCGCAGATGTGCTTTCATCTGAAGATTTTGATATTATTGTCTCTACCTTTCCGGGTCGCCTCCCTGGGTTTCATGGCGGAAAGTTCACATCCGAAGCGTATAATACTATCCGTGTTTCTCGCCAGCTTGGTTTCGATCAGGGAGTCCCTTATAATCTTCCCCATTTTTGTTCATCTGACGAACTGGATATCCGAAAAAGTTTCAATCGTTTTATCTTTAAAGAGGGCCTTCGAATGAGTGATCGAAAATGTCACTTTGATTTCTTTCAACCTTTGAAGCAGCGGAAAGTGGGTGTTACTAACGAATGGCGTGTACACCGTGATGGTATTAACAGGAATGTACTAAATCTTCTCCTCGAGGATCCGCGCCCTCCTCCGGCTCTGACTAGAGAGGATTTCAAGGAGTTGCACGCGTCGGATCTTATGAAGTTAAAGGATGAAATCACCAAACAACATAAGATTTCTTCGAGTAATAAGGGTCGCCCTCTTCAACTACTCATCACCGGCTGGGATCCTCTTCCGGGTAATGAGTCCCCTCAAAAGGATAAGGAAGGCGGCTCTCTACCTCCTTTGTCTGGTTCTAAGAAAAAGGCGTCCTCCGGCGGTGAAACCATTGGATGTCCCTCTTGTCAAGTCCCCGCCCGCTAAGGTATTTTCTTTTCCTTCTCCTCTTTTGCCTCTAATCAAAATTTCTGCCGTAGTTTATTTTATATTGATTTGTGTCATGTTCTTTTAGAGCTCCCTGCCTATAGGCTGGAAACCTATGGGCCTTTTTATTGAAGAGTATATTAATCTACCCCATCACGAGTGGAGGGCTGATCGGCTAGCTAAAAAGATGAAATGAGACGCTGGTGTGCTATCCGTTCCGCGGTTACCTTCCACTCGCTCTGCTGATACCTCCCCTACGTTTTCTCCGCAGGCTCCGAAAATGGGGTCGCCTTCTTCTAGTTTGTTTATTTAACGTGTTGAACGTCAACTGGGTCGATCGGTTAGTAAAAATGATCCTGAAGTAATTTATCCCCGCATGACTCTGCACTCTACCCGTCCTCTAGTTGTGAAGACGGTTCCGGATCCTAATCATCCTCTTCACACTCCCTCCGATATACTAGGCGCGATGAGCGAGTCTAGGTCGGACCGCTCTGTTCACGACTATTCTCAGGATGGCAGTGAGGCTAAAGGTGACGCTGGGAATCAGAGCTCTTCTTCTTCCAAGTCTCGTGAGTACTCCATACTATCCTTTGTTGGATTTGGCACTGACACGTGCCGGTCAAAATATTTTGTTGTAATTATGAAATGCGCTTTGTGATCTATATATACATCTCCATTCCTTATACTTTTTGATATGTTATTCTATTTCCTCCTTTCTATTTTTCCTTTGTTTCCTATTAGGTCATCCGGAGCCAACTGCGTCGAGCTCTTCGTCTTCTTCCTATCAACCGGTTCATTCTCCTACTACCCTTCCTTCTACTTCTGACCCGGTATGTGTGCGCGTTGTTTATCGCTATTATTATTTCATTATCATTTTTAGGATGTTCATTTATTCCTTCTTCCCTTTTCTAGAATATGGGAAAGAGAGACGGTGTACATGGTAAAGGGAGGGGCTCGAACTTGCAGGCCAAGGGCAGTGAGTCCGGAAGTGCTAGCGAAAAGCGGCAAAAGTCTTCCATATTCCTAAAATCTCGCGTGGTGTGGATGCTGGCGCTGAACTAATGGCCACTCCGGAAGATCCTCAGTTCCGATACCCTCGTGTTATCACGGAGGATGCTGGTGTTGACGGTCGCTTCGAGCTAGTGCACGGATTATGGGTTTCTGCTGCCAAAGCCGCTAATTATCGGCGCATAGTAGAGAGGTTTGGTCATATGTGCATTCATGAAGGGATGCTTGCTAGTGATTTGGTCGTGACCAATGAGGATCTATTGGATATAGCGGATAGGCTTGCTCATGCGGGGGAGACTCCCATCGATCCGGATATGCTGAAGAGGTGGGACAGCCTTATTCAAACGTATCTGCTTCTACAATTTCTGATTCAGTGGCTGGAAAATTTGTTGGACGTGACGATGACGAGCCACAACGCACGCCATGCGCTGCCTCGTGAGATCGAAGAGTTGGATCAAGAATACAGGCGTCTGCTCAATTTTGCCAACATCAAGAAAGAAGCGTATGATCAGCTGATGGCAGACGTTGGACGAGCTACCGCAGAGCTAAAGGCTGCCCGGACCGCTGCTGAGGAAGTTAATGCGCGCCTTATCAAGAAGGGAGCGGAGCTGGCTGCTTTGGATATTAATTAAATTTGAGTTGCTCTATGAGTGGTATTTGAACAATGGTTTCTTCTTTCTTTTGTTTCGATTTGGTTTGGATAAAAACTTTGATGGTTGGGTTTTATTTTATTCAGTTTGTGAGATATTCTATTATCTGGTTATTTGTATTTATTATTGTTTGTTATTATGGTTGAGTTGTAGTTAATGTGGTATTAACATTTTATTCTTATAAATAGGGGTAGATAGGGTGCTTTAGTTAGTATCTTTCATATTTTATTTAGTATCTTTCATATTTTCTTCAGTATCTTTGTTACGAATTGCGATTGTTGCAGATGGCTCGCCATTTACATGGTTATGTTTTGGCACTGGCTCCAGTGCCAACGTTGGTCATTCCTTATGAGAAAGATTATGAGTTAACTCGTTTGCTATTGGTAAAGGCTGAAGTGGAAATGCTTAGATAAGTACGGATGGCGAATAGAGCATCCACTCGTGTACAATTTGATGAACAATACGAGACGTACTCAATGGCTCAAAAGATACGAGCATCCGGACGAGTGGATCTAGAAGTGCAGCGCGTGCTGGACGATACTATTTCCGCTCGGAATAAGGCTGAGCGATTATTCCAAGATTTGATAATTATGGTGACTGATATTGATCAAGCAATAATCGACTGCCGTGCGTTTATCACTCAGCAGACGGGTCCTAATTTACGCGGGTGTGTTTTGACTTTATGTGTTATATCCGTCCTTGTTCATCCCACCGACAAGAAGACGGAATTGGCTTGTTTATTGGTTTTGAAATATGAAGTGGGGATGTTACAGACTCATCGATTGATCGCTCTGGATAAGGCACGCAAAGCTTATGAGGAGCATAAGGAAACGCTTGGTATGGCTCGAGAAGCCCATGCTTCTGATGATGTTATGCGCAAGGTTCATCAAGTGCTTGAGGAGGTGCGTAATGCTTATACCACCTCTACTACTCAGTATGGTGGAGTGCTTTTAATGATGCAAGATTTGGATCAAGATATCACGCATTTCCGTTCATTTATAGCTGAGCGTTCTTAAGAGGATTGCCATCATACCCCCCCCCTTTTTTTTTAACAAATTAGTTTTGGGAATTCGTAAAACACTTTCTCGAGTGTTGTGTTATTTGGTTATATATATAAGAATCATTTTAGTTTATCAGAGTAAATAATCCTTAAGCGTTTGTATCTTGTTTCATGGCTAATCGTGTGAGATTGGTAAGGTGTCTAAATCACCTTTTAGAAGTAATGTGTATTGCGCGTGATATGTTTAGTATCGAGAATTTTTACTGGCATGAACGATTAGCGGCTGCGGACCATCACGTGATGAAAATTCAGAGTGAAGGCGGACTGCCTGATATGACTCTGCTTGAATATCGCGGTTATTTCCATGAACAACGTTTGATTACTCATTTCCAGTATGTTGAAGCGGATCGTTCTGTGAGATCTGTTGAAGCGGCTCTTGCTGAAGTTCACGGGGCGCTCCGCACGCTACCCTGATTTTTATTTATTTTTATTTTTTAAGTATATATATGCTGCTTTGTAATTATCAGATGGGAATAACTCGAAATCATGGAAGAATCAGTCGATGCATTATCTTTGTTCCTTAGAAACCAAAAAATGGAGTTGTTACAAGCCACCATTGCTGGGAATGCTCGACTTGTGCATGATTGTGAGGATATGTTTGAGGCAAGTCAGACACAGTACTTTTATGCAATGGATTTATATGTGGATCGGCTGAGTGCTTATCAGGTCGACCCTTCAGCAGAAAAGGCTATAGCCTCTGTCGAGGCATCTGAAATGTTTTCTGATGCTCGTGCCCGGATAGAGTATCGAGAAAACGAGTTGGCTGTCGCGTGCGGTCGGTTAAGATGCGTGTGCTCAGTATTGGCTTCATTTATTTAAGTTTTAAGTATCTGATTTAAGTTTTTATCCATGTAATACTTTGTTTTATCTGCACATGTATTGTCCCAAGTGTATTTACCCATCTGATAATGAATATATCGATGTTATTGTCCCGGATTAACTCTTAGTACTTTACTACGCAATATCATTGATAAAAAATTTACACTCGGGGCTTTACTCTATCTATACTCATACTTGATGCTTTATCTATTCTGGCCATGCTTGGGGCTATCATGCATTTCATTGCTCAAAGTCTAGTCATAGTCGAGACCAATACTCATCTTATGGGTTGTGTTCATAGCCCAGCCGTACTCGAGGCTACTAGTGCATTTCATTGGTCATGCACGGAACCTAGCCAGACTCGGGGTTGTTGGTGCATTTCATTGGTCATGCACGGAACCTAGCCAGACTCGGGGTTGTTGGTGCATTTCATTGGTCATGCATGGAACCTAGCCAGACTCGGGGCTATTGGTGCACTTCATTGGTCGTGCAAGAAACCTATCCAGACTCGGGGCTATTGGTGCACTTCATTGGTCGTGCACGGAACCTAGCCAGACTCGGGGCTATTGGTGCATTTCATTGGTCATGCACGGAACCTAGCCAGACTCGGGGCTATTGGTGCACTTCATTGGTCATGCACGGAACCTAGCCAGACTTGGGGTTATTCGTGCACTTCATTGGTCATGCACGGAACCTATCCAGACTCAGGGCTATTGGTGCACTTCATTGGTCATGCACGGAACCTAGCCAGACTCGGGGCTATTTATTGTGACACATAGTTAAGATAAGAATACTTATATTATTGATAATCAGCCGTCCGGCGTACATTTAGTTATTATGCATAATAGGCTTTTAGCCATTTACCATTGATAGGGGTATTGATCCGGGATCCGCTCATCTGCTTGAGATAGTAGTATCCACTTTTCGCAGCTTCGCTAATCATTTAAGGGACCCTCCCAATTCGCGGCAAACTTTCCGGCCTTTGCATCTCGCTGAACGTGCGGGGAAATTTTCATGACTATATCGTTTTCTGAGAAGGTTTGTACCTTTACCTTCTGGTTATAGTATCTCGCTGTCATTTGCCTATACTTGTCCGCAAATCGTTCGGCTTTAGCTCTTTTCTCCTCCAAAGTATCAAGATGGGCAAATCGACTAACCTCGTCCGGAGTGGTGAGACTAGCCATGGCTACTCGCGCTAAAGGAATAACGATCTCTGCTGGTAGTATTACATCCTCCCCATATACCAAGGAATAAGGTGAGGCCCCAGTTGAACTCCTTTTAGAAATGCGGTATGCCCAGAGTGCGAGCGGTAGCTGTTCATGCCAGCTTCTGTGATGATCATGTACCTTCCGGCTTAATATCCTCAACAATGTTTTGTTGGTAGCCTCTGATCGGATTTCAACTTTGTTGTAGTAAAAGGTTCGTTGAGACTTGTGAAAGCAATTGATTTTAGACTTATTTAAACTAAAAATAGAGAAAATTTAATTCCAAATTTGATTTCAAGATTGAAAATAACCAAGACACTAGATTCCACTATTACACATGAATGAATGTTGGTAAAAATTCCAAAACTCTAATTATCTTTTAAATCTCTTATTTCTTAATTCACAAATAATCAGGCATATTCTCAAACATTAATTGTATTCCCTAAGCATAGATTATCTAAACAAAGTATAACCTATCTAATTGAATCACAACTAATTAAGAAAATAATGCAAACAATTAAAATTCTACAAAGTAGTGATTGAGTGAATTATAAAATACAAATTAGAGAAAAATAGAATAGTTACCAATTATTCATGCATAAATAGCTTCCTCCGTGCCTTGGTTACGCGATAATTAGCTCATCATCATGGAAACACGCTCAAAATTCATCTTTATTGCTCAAAAATGGTGTTCACAATAATGAAATGGGAGAAAAACAATAAAACCGGGTTTGTAACAGTTTTATTTGTTACAAACCGAGCTGTTACAGAGAACGATAAAAATGAAGTGTTATTGTCACTGTAGCAATACGACCCACACGCAATTGTCGTTGTCACTGTTGGAAAACGACGGTTCTGCGTGCGTCTTATGTTCTTCGTGTTCTTCACAGCAGCAGAAAATGGAGTTTTTCTGCCACTTGATTTCTCGACTCTCTGGTTCTTCCTCCTATTTCCAACTCTCCCTATCACTATATATATACTCGACAGGGACTCCAATATTCGAAAATAACTCCATATAATCTTCATTAATTGCTCTTATTCTTCGCTGCCAAAAAAAAGAAATAATTTCCATTTTTATCTTCACCACGCGTTAAACTTCTTCCAGCACGCTCCAAATCATCATGTACACGCCTCAGATGTAGTTCTACACATTTCCATCTCACGCCATGCACAGAAAAACTCGTACAATCCCGTGAATATCTTCTCTTAACCACGTACTCCCCTGTTTTCTTCAACTCGATTATCCAGCCAATTCTATCCGACAAAATAAGCCATACCAGGCTTTTTAAGACCAGTCACATCATCCCAACAATTCCCAGCCATTGAGTCTCATGAAATCACGTCAAATTCTTGATTCTAAACTCTGCCAGTTCACTTCTCCATTTTCCCGCCAAAAACTCGAATTTGAAATGTAGAGGATGAAGTGCCCTGATCCAAAACATGGGCGCCTTTAACATCTCGGCTGCCTTGGGGGAGCCCTTATCCCTTTTGAGGGTGCCTTTAGTAATTTTGGTGGGTGCCTTTAACACTTTTTGGGGTGTTTTCAACACTTTTTTGGGGTTCCTCCGGTGCATTTCTGGGGTGCTTCCGGTGCATTTCTGGGGTGCCTTTAGTACTCTATCCTGAGGTGTAAAACACCACTTTTCGAGCCAATTTTGCCGCAAGAGCTTATCCCTAGAAAAGACTTAAAACAACTTTATTAGAAATAAAATGAGTCCTAGATAATGTAGTTATGGGTGAAAATGCGTCACACTTACGTGCTTATCATCCTCCGCCTGTCCATTCCCTTGGGGGTAATAGACTGTCGAAGTATGAAATTTAATAATGTACTGATCCAGCAATTCCTTGACAGTTTGGTTGACGAAGGAGGTACCATTATCTGAGCGGATGATCATTAGTGCGCCGAATCGACATATGATATACTCTTTGATAAATTCTGCAATGGCTCCGGAGTAATCACGAAGTGGAATGGCTTCTACCTATTTTGAAGAATACTCGGTTGTAGTGATGATATACTGATGTCGTCCGGACGAGGTCAGACTAATCTGTCCAATAATATCGAGTCCCCAGCTATGGAAAGGCCAGGGAGTGACGACACTGTGTAGCAACGTATGCGGGGCACGAATTAGTGGTTCATGGATTTGACACTGCTGGCACTTCTTCACATGCTCGGCTGTATCAAATTCCATTGTGGGCCTGTAGAATCCTCCTTCGTACAATTGTAAGAAAAGTTTCTTCATACCCTGATGCTCTGCATTATGAGATGTGTCCATCACTACCTCCGCTTCCTCTTGTGATAAACAGACCAGTATCGTATCCCCATAGCTTTTCCTATAGAGGATTCCTTCATTCATAAAGAATCGACCAACCTTCCGCTGAATCTTGAGTGCATCTTGTCTATTTTACGACAGTGGTTTATGCTGGATAAAGTCTATATACGGTTTCCTCCAATCTTCTATTTCTGCGCTGCATACCTCTGTTTGTTGCGGAGGCGCTTGGCAGTCTTCGCACTTATCTTGTACTACTGCTGCTTGAACTGCCATATTCGGCCAATATACACCCATCCTCTGTAAGCAGCGGTATAATGGAATTCCTCCTGTCTGTCCGCAGGATTCTGCGTGAACACAGATTAATATTTATTGTGCCTATATCTTTCCTACACAGCGTGATAGGGCTCCCCCGGGTGTTCGATAATATAGCGCCCCTCGTACTATGACGAATTGCTTTAGCACTTTAGTGGGCAACAGTTGTTCGTCCGCTTCTCTAGTTAAGTCTTCAATATAAGCTATTCTCAAGTCGTCTTTTTGTTCGAACGCCACGTCTTCTTTCCACGTGCTTGGTAACGCCCTTTTCTTTACAACCACTGTCCCTTCATCCGCTTCATTCAATTGCATTTTTGCTGCTAGAGTGGTTAATGCATCGGCGTGGCGATTAGTGGTTCTTCCCGTATGCTCGATGACAGTGCTCCCTCTCTTTGATATCAACTCTTGGACGTCCTCTCGATAGGGAGTTAAATGCGCCTCTTTCACCTGGAAGTCCCCTGATATTTGACTTGTAACCAGCTCTGAGTCTCCCTTTATGTCTATCGCTCCCAAATTAAGTTCTTCCGCCATATGTAGCCCCAAGATTAATGCTTCATATTCCGCCACGTTGTTGTTGCACTCGAAATCTAACTTGAAGTCAAATGACAACAAATCCCACTTGGGTGTTTCGAAAACTATACCGGCTCCTCCGTAATAACCATATGATGATCCGTCGAAAAACATTGCCCATCTCCTTAACTTCCGTGACTTCTCCAGGTATCTCTTCACTTATTTCCATCATATCCGTTCCTGGAAATGCGGCCAACAGATCCGCGAACGCCTGCCGGCGCACTCCTTTGGACCGCTGATACTTTAGTTCAAATTCGGATAACTGTAGTAACCATCGAGCTGTTCTGCCGGATAAGATTGGCTTTGTGGCTAGATAAGCGATCGGATTGGCAGTTGCTACCATTATGGTCTCATGAGCGAGCAAATACGATCGCAATTTCTGTGTGGCATATATGAGTGCCAAACATGCTTGTTCCGCTTTTGAGTATCTGAATTCCGCGTCTCTAAAGCCTCTACTGATGTAATAAATCAGACATAGCTGGTCATTGCCGAGGTCTTGGGCTAGCAATGCTCCGACCGCCATGTTGGTAAAAGATGTGTACAGATAGAGGGGCTCACCTTTAATTGGTGGTCGTAAAACTCGTGCACTGATCAGACATTCTTTAAGTTTCTGAAAGGCTCGCTCTTGATAATCTACCCACTCATATGGCTTGTTCTTTTTCAGTAGTGGTGAGAAAGAGGATAGCAATTGGCCTAATCCCAGGATGAACCTCCGGACATAAGATATTCTTCATATGAAAGTCTGTAGTTCTTTCACATTTGCGGGAGGAGTCATGGTAGTTATTGCTTCTACTTTGCTTGGATCAATCTGTATTCCCTTGTTCGTGACCACGAATCCCAGAAACTTTCCGGAAGTAACGCCGAAAGCGCACTTGAGGGGGTTCATCTTCAGGTGATATTTCCTGCATCTGTTGAACACACGCTTCAGGTAGTCTAAGTGATCTTATCGCGCCCTGGATTTCACCACAATATCATCTATGCATACCTCCATTATCTGATGCATCATATCGTGGAAGATAGCCACCATCGCCCGCTGATAGGTTGCGCTGGCATTCTTCAGCCCGATAGGCATCACAACATAATAGAAGTTTCCATATGGCGTCTGGGAGGCTGTTTTGTGAGCATCCTCCGCGGCCATCCTTACTTGATTATATCCGCTGAACCAATCCATAAAAGAAAACATATCATGTCCGAACGTGTTGTTTACCATCACGTCTATGTTTGGCACCGGGAAATCATCTTTGGGACATGCTCGATTCAAATCTCGATAGTCGACGTAACATCGGACATTCCCATTCTTCGTAGCCACTGGTACAATATTAGCTAACCACTCGGGGTGTTGGATTGGCTTGATAAATTTGGCTTTAAGCAACTTTTCCACCTCTTATTTGATGGCGAGTTCTATCTTTTCCTGGAAATTACGACTCTGTTGTTTAACTGGCTTGTATTCAGGTGAGACACTAAGGTTGTGCGTGACTAAGCTGCTATCCAAGCCAGGCATTTCATCATATGTAAACGCGAACACATCTTGGTATTCACGGAGCAATCTAATCATCCGCTCCTTCTCCTCTCCTTGCAAGTGTTTGCTGATGCGCACGCAACGGGGATGATCCTTTGAACCAAGGTTTACTTCTTCTAACACATCCAGTGTTGGGTCGATTTTTACCTTATCCTCGGGTAGCTTCTTCATCATCTCTTCTTATGAGACTGGGGTTTCCGCTTCTTCATGTGATTCTTCCTCTATCGGGGTTATCTCCGCCATTTCTTCATCTACTGATGACATAGCGCAATGGTGTTGGTGATGAGAGACTTCCCCGGATGATTGCCATAAGCGGTAAACATGTCCTCCTTTTGGCCTCGAGAAGCGCTTGAACTGAATGTTCTTCGTCTTGGTTATTGCTCTTTTGCTTCCCGTGGCAGGTCCCATCCATGACGGGCTGAACACTGACTTTGCATTTTCCTTTATTTGTTCTTCTGTTTGGAATTCTTCCCACTTTGGGAGAGGTATGAGATGCTCCGACTGTTCTTCTTGATTCAAGACGTGTTGTTTGTAGAAGACCGCATCAGCCATGTAAGCCTCTTCTGGCCCGAATGGGTTGCCTGTGGCTGGGATCCGATACTGCTTTCCTCCAATATTAGTTTTGACACACTGATGATATGTTGATGCTACTACTTTGTGATTCAAAAGCCATCCTCTTCCGAGTAATACTTGAAACGTGGTGTCATCCTCAAGAACATAAAAAGGGGTGAGCGCCCTGATAGGTCCGATTTTCATCATCAAATGCACTATCCCGATTTCCGTCTGGGTTTGTCCCCCGAATCCTCTTACAGTTGTTGCGCGCATCTTAATTGCTGATCGCGACACTCCCAGAAGCTCCAACGTATGTAGTGAAATTAAATTAAGTGAAGCCCCGCCATTTATGAAAGCTCGCTTGAGTGGTTGTTTATTAATGAGGGTTGTTAGGTATAAAGGGCGAAGGTGTTCTCCCGGGTAACATATGTCTTCGTCCGTAAAAGTAATGGCTTCCTTGGGTGTCGGATTGTATGTTTTCCCAGATGCAATTGCAGCTATGGCTTTGGATGCTTCGCGGATTTGATTTTTACTAAAACCTAGAGAGTCGAAAAATTGTTGAGCCAGAATAGTTTGAGCAAACTTACTGGCAACTCTATTTGTATCCGGAAAGACTGCTGTCTCGGAAGCCTCGCATGCTTCTTCTTCTTCTGCATCTTCCCAAGGCCTCCAGGTTTCTCCATCGGTGGGGGCGTGTGAAATCGTCATGACTTTATGATGAGGAAGTGGATCGTTGTTAATGCTCTAGTCCCCTATCTCCAGCTCGCCTCTGGATCACTTTATTTACACAATATACAGAAGGGAATAACACTCCACGGTCGGGTGATGTACTCTTTTATGGTAATGATAATATCGTTCGTACATCTTGTCCGCTACAGTGGAATTTGCAGATACTGGCGGTAAAGTCTCTTCTTTGTTTGATACCCATTGTTCCAAAAGTCCTATTATCTGTTCTATACTGCATGGAAAAGGAGGCGGCGGATTGGATCTTCCTCCATCCGTTCTTCCTCCTCTTCTTCCAGAATGCCCGCGGTAAGAGCCGAAAGCAGCTCCACCCTTTCCTCTTTCATTTACCGGCATTTGGTCATTGAAAGCAGGTGCGGACGCGGCGTTGACAGAATGTTGCTGCCATATATGTCCGCCTCCTCCTAAGTGCATAGCGTCCGCACAATCTGATATCTGGGCTGCAGCCTCTTCCACCTCCACAAAGGTTTGAAACTTGAAATTTGTCAAATTTAACCGGAAAACAGTGTTCATTCCTCTAATACAAATCTCTACTAGGCGTTCGTCCAGGATATCCTCATGGCATTCTAATGTGAAATCTTGGAAACGAGTAATGTATTTCCCGATCTCTTCTCCCACCCTTTGGGTACACTGTAAGGACTCTCAAGCACGTCAACGCTATTAGACCAGTCAAGAGACGTTTTAGCTACTAATGACTCGATTAGTTTAACACGAACGTAGTTAATGAAAATTAATCTAACAACGATCTAGATAAGAAACTAGTATCATTGAATAGGTATCGAAAAAGTATGCGAAATAGGCTACTCGAACGTGTCAATCGGATACCGGACAAATAAGATATCTTCGGATATGTACGAATGGTAAAATTGTAATTTCTCATCATGACCGCCTGACTGCCCTTATGCGTTTCTCGGATGCCTTTAGCAATCTTGGTCGGCCTTATCTCAATCGAGAAGATTAACTCGTTCTCATTTCTTTCTTATTCTTCAGTATTCTTCTTCTTCTCCTCCTTCTCTTCTCTTCTGCTACTGTATTTCTAGAGATGAATCCAAGAGTTAAATTGAGAGAATCAATCGACGATGAAGAACGGATTAAGTAGAAGATGTTGCTGATGATGGTAAAGAGAATAAGAGGATGTTAATTTGAGGAAAAGAAAGCTAGGGTTCTCAGGGATTTGATTTTAAGTTCGATTTGGTGGTGAATAAGAAGAATTGAAGATGGATTTAGCTAATTGAGGAATGGGTTGAGGTTGGTTAGATGTTATGAAGTTGTTTATAAAGAATTGAAGAATTAGGGTTTGAATTGTAGAATCAGGGTTAGGGTTCTGAAGTCGAATAGGGGTTTGAATGGAACTGAGATGTGTTTTGAGTTGATGATAGATGAAAATTAAGAGGGTTGATGTTTAATTGAAGCTGTAGAATTGTTTTGGGGTTTGAATCAAGAGTTAGGGTTTCTGGAAGAATTTGAAGAAGAATTAGAAGATGTATTTGATGTTTTAGGAAGGGGATTTGAGATGGGTTTTTAACAGTTTGAGTGAATTAGGGTTCTTCTGTGAATCAAAGAAGATGACTGATGTTTGATTTTGGGTTTTCCTGTTAAGGCAAAGAAGAACATGATTCATCCGATGGAATCAACTATTTGGGTTGAACTGATTTGAGGTAATTGTTTCTGAGTTAATTAGTAAAGTTATTCAGTTCATTGTTGAATATATGTGTTAAGCAATGGATATAAATTGAGATAGTTATGGTCAGTAGAGATTGGTGTTGTAGATGAATGTTTAGGATTTTGTTGCTGGTAGTTGGGGTTGTAAAGATTACAGCCTGGTGGAGTGAAATAAAGGAGGAATTGATGATGTTCTCTTCAAAACAATAACTGGTGATAAATGGTGTATTGCTTGTGAATGGTATAGATGTTGGTAGTGTTAATTGGATGGATTGCAGTTCATGAGATTGGTGTTGATACTGTTGAACTGGTGGAGATGAGATGTTAGGATTATACTTAATCTCAGTTGAAGTAAGAAGTTTTGTAATGCTGAGAATGGTGTTCATTGTGTAGTAGTGAATTGGCTAAGAAACTGAGCTGTAATGGAGATTAAGAAATTGTTATTGTAAGAATAATTGGTAGTTGAAGGCTTGGATATTGGTGTTGTTTGTGAGATTGTTGAACTGTGAATGATGGTTTGAATGAAGGGGCTAGGCTGTTGTTGTTAGATATGAAAATTCTTAATTGAGATTGTAGTGAAGGCTTGCATCTTCTACCTGAAGGTAAGTTGAATTTGTAATTGAGATTGTGTTATGAAGCTGTTTTAAATAAATGAATTGTACTTAGGCTGTGAAGTTCAATTAGCAGGGGTATTAATGTTAGTCTAGTAATGAAGAGGGTGATGATGTGAATGTATCTTGTTGATGTATTAGATTGTGATTTGAGAATAACTCAGGTCTACTCCCATTTAGTTGAGTCAGTCGTCTGACTCAGATCATGTTCTGTCTGACTAAGTTTGTCTGACAGAGTCGACCCTTCTGACTCGTCTGAATCAGTCTTATTGACTCAC
Organism: Papaver atlanticum; assembly: GCA_023531105.1. Classification (NCBI taxonomy): domain Eukaryota; kingdom Viridiplantae; phylum Streptophyta; class Magnoliopsida; order Ranunculales; family Papaveraceae; genus Papaver; species Papaver atlanticum. The sequence continues at coordinate 234,614 of JAJJMB010010315.1, read as the reverse complement.
CGATTTCCCTATTTTGACCGAGTTGACCTTGACCAATTCTTGTTTGACTCAGTGGACTATTTGACCAGGATCAGACCTTTGGCTTAAGACTTGACCTGACCTTGACTCTGTTGACTGACGTTTACTGTTAGTTGACTCTTTTGACCGTTAGTTGACCAGTTAGACCAGGCCTTGGGTTATTGGACTTGTTTAGTGGACTTGGGTTTAGTACCATGTATTCTTGGTTTGATGTATTGGACCCTTATGATCCGAATTGACCTTTGGTTCCTTCTACAAAGATGTAGATATTTATAAGACTATTCGATTGGGCTAGAGAACCAACCTACCTTTATATGTGCCAAAGATAGATAATGAAAAGTATAGAACCATAAATGGGCTTAGGACCATTAGTTAGTTCACTTAGCCTATAACTACATAATTGTATGAAATTATGTTACGAGACTTGTGTGAGCCATTTTGGCTAGATTCTTAGAGTTCTTGTGTGATTAACAGTTAATCTTTATTAACAACGATCGATTTAAAGGATGAACCAGTGGATCGTGGATCTCGAGGTAGGAGAGGCTTATCATCAAATGAGGTGGGAATCGATAACAAACTCTCTTGTATTCATTATTGTTTTACAAATCTATCTTTATGAAATTCATGCATATCTTTATTATTATCTTTGTGTTCCTTTCCATCGACTGGAAAGTGGTTACAGATTTTACTTGTTGTTAACATGTAAGGAAGAAGGTTTCCTTTTGATTGGTATGAGATATGTGCCCCAAACTTTATAGTTATTTTAAGCACATCTATAGGCTCGGGAGGGGGCGCACTACTATTCCCTATTTCTGTACGGGCAACTCATGTCTCATACATGGATGTTTACTGTTCTTTGAATTTACTTTGATAAGCCAAAACACTGTATTTTGGTATTTAGAGAGAATGATGATTGAGAATTGATTGTGAATATGTGCTAGATGATTGATTGTGAATGTGTGTTGGGTGTTTGGTTAGTAGAACTTTATATTTTCAGTATTGTTATTATTTCAATATATTTTAGTGTCTTTCCGTGTTTTATCGATTTTCAATAAAACCTTCATTGTCTTTAAATCATTCTAGTGATTACTTGAAGTTAGTTGTTATTTCTACTGGGCACCCCGTTTAGGGATGATGTGCTCACCCATTCCCACTTTCAGTTTCAGAGACAGATCAAGATGTCCATGTGGCGATGAAAGCTTCGAGGAGTTGATTACGTTAGTTAGTTAGCTTCCACTATGTTTATTTTGTGTTTGTATTCTATTTGTAAATCAATTCACTATTGAATATGTATCATTTGAGAGGAGTTCTTATATTTATTTCAGAGAGGGTTTAGATTCGGGTTAATCTTTGTTTAGAACTTCTTTCTTAATGTTTAAATAGATGTTTTAGATCCTTAGTGCCTCATTTTATAGTTAATCTCTTGAATTAGTCAGCTGCTAGCATAGGGGGCGCTACATACACCTTCCCAAATCTATCGCTGTAACCCTTCTTTGAGCAGAATAGAATTTCTTCAAGAAAAGTTGCACCATGGCGGGCCATGAGCTAATACTTCCGGGTTTTAAATTGTCATACCAGGTAAAGGCATTGTCCGTCAGTGACTTTGGGAATTCTCACATACAAAGGCTTTTATCTTGAGCATAGGCATTCATTACTGATATAAAACGACTCACATGCTCTCGTGCATTCCCCTTTCCTCTGTATGTTTTAAATTTTGGCGATGTATAATCCTCAGGATATAAGTGGTCGGCAACCTCCACGGAGTATGGTGGCTCTAGCGAGTCATAGGCATCATGCTTTGTCACTCGGTAATTAGTCTCCAGATACTTTGCGATTGCGTCTTCCGTCATTCCCTTAATAGTATTCTTCGTGCTGACCACTCTGGAAGTTGTCATGTTTTGCTCCCTTGCTCGCTTCAGGAGCCCACGTAGTTCCTGCTGCCTCTTGATAGACGCGTCTAACTCCCCTTGCATCTCTCTTGCTCGCTTGTCTCAGCTGTGGTCTTTCCTTTGAGAGTCTCTCATTTCTTCTGGGATATTCCTGTGCCCTGAGATGCTCCTGCTCCTTGCACAATAGGTGTGGTAACCACTGCTCGGAACCGAATCTCCTCATCGCTCTCTCCGTGCACGTCTTCTATAGAAACATTATCCAAGTTTGGGGGTGCTCCACCCACTGGTACTTCCTGGCTCGCACTTGGGAGTATCTTGCTGGAAAAGAGGCTAAGAACCTCCCACTGTGGTCGCAATGTTGATAGGGTAAAACGTGGGAAGGAGGAACTAACCCTAATCACAGAAAGTACTCCCAAGGTATAGAGAGGTTTATGAGAAGTAGGGGTGGATTAATTGTGTCCTCTAAGCATACCTTATTTTCCCTTTTATAATAATTCTCCTCTCCCCTCTTATGGATAAGTGCCCATAAGATTAATATATTACTAAACTACCATTTCCCTCTCATTCAAGTTATTAACAAACCCTAAGAGGTTTCTCTTTCTTTCTTGGGCTAAAACCCAACTAGTTTAATATCCTCTTTCATGGGCTAGGACTATCCCAACCTTGTGGGTTAGGCCTAGTCCCCTAGTCTCTTTATCCTAAAAGGGATCCTTAATAGGTTAAGGGGCTATCTATTTTAGGATTAGTTATTTTCATGTATCAACACACCACCACCACCATCATCTTCTAAACACGACCAGAACAGAGAAGAACAATACTGCTGCTATCGATGATGCCATGGTGGTTCAGGTAGATGATGAGTGGCCGTTGTTACTCGTGATGATCATGGTGCAGTGATGATAGTGATCGTGTTCGGGTTCTGATGATGAAAACAACAATGGTGATGGTTGTTACCTTGATGATCAGATATGATAGAGTTATGAGCTTATATTAAGTTCGAATGGTTCATTGGGTTGCTGATGGACTTAGAAGACATTGGTCGTTGTCGTATTTTTAAAATTGCATGATTCATATGATTTTAGTGTTCATTACATACTTGTTTTAGCTATTATTCTTGCATATTTTTGTATTATTACTCTTTTTTTATCTTATTTGTTTTTATAAGGTATATCATTAAAAAATTAGCTACAAAGTGATAATAAGAGCTAATAAGAAAAGTATTCTAATTATCCAAGTGCCTAAGTCGAAGAGAAGTGGAGGAAGTGCGACGAAACGGAGCAAAGATGCTTAAAATCAAGAGACGGGCCAAAAACCAAGCTTAACTCATTCAAATTCAGGATTTCTTATCACCATCTTGAAGAGAATTCAATTACAAAAATAACGCAAAAATAATGAGGTTCCGAGTTCGGACAAAGAAGTTATGGGGAAAACAAGCTTATCGAATATCGACATCTACTGGAGGGTACACATACTAGTACGCGTACCATGGAAACTCTGAATTTCGTGAACTGGAGGGCACGCATACTGGTGTGGATACCAAAAAGTTACTGGAGACTATTTTAAAAGGATGGTATGCGTACTGGTACGTGTATTATGAAGGCCAAGTTCACGAACTATCTGTTAGGCTTTTCTTTCATAGCTAAGGGTTGGGTTCCTTAGCCGACTAAGATACTTGGATGCCAAGCATTGTAAACCTATATAAATAGGTATTATTCCTTGCATATCAATATCTACAATCCAATCACATAAGCTAGGGTTTATTCTACATAAAAAACCTAGGGTTTACCCAAATAGGGGGAAACCACCATTATTCATCTTCTTTGTAATATGAGTAGCTAAATCCTTTGTTGATTAAGGATGAATTCAATGTTCTAAGCGTGAAACTTTATTAGTAATACAAATCTATTTGAAGTTTTAATCATCATCATTTGTTTTCATTATATCTAGGGTTTATGATTGATTCTTAGATTGGTTTGGGTGCACAACTAGATTAGTCTATTGATCATTCTATTGCTAGTAGAGAGTTGAGCGATCCGTAATTTTCGATCATCTCCTACACAAGTAGATAACATGAGACCTTGCAGAGGGATTCTGTAAAGCAATCGTGTGTGGAAAAAACACCAGTAAGTGAACCGAGCATACTAAGTTTAACCGCTAGGATCAAATCTAAATTCACAAATCCTAAAACGTTTGATTGAGTTACACCTTATAAGCGTACCTCAAGGCGTCTCAGTTGGGTAGAATCCGGTGACTAAGCGTACATGTTATCCGGTGATACAAGGAGTTTTGGGGATATCTAAGCGTACCTGTTATCCTACGGTTTGTGGAGAATGGTTCTAACGGAAGATAGATAAGTATTCTGATCCTATTAACGCTTGGTAACGGCGAAGGATTCCTTGATCATCTCTTTTATTTCTTATTGTCTTTTATTTATCTTACAACCAATCCCCCCTTTTGTTATATTATTTTTATTTTGCTGATACAAATAACCTATCAATTACACAGCTCTCTGTGGGAACGATCCTTACTACTGTTATATTACTAGTTAATTAGTGAGAAATATATTGATTAATTTTTTGCGCTTACGACACGCATCAAATTTTGGCGCCGCTTCCGGGGAGCAGTTGTTAATTGATTTGTAATTTGTTTTTACGTTTTTTTTAGTGTTTTTAGGTTTTCATGGTGTTAACAACTAGTTGAAGGTAATAGTCAATCGTCAAAAGCGGGAGGTAAATTCTGAAAACAAGTTGTAAGTATCACTTTTTTTTTTTTTTTGTAATGTTTTCTTTTGTTCTTGTGAATCGTCATGTTTCCTTACGGAAATAACATGTACGGAGAACAAGATTACACATACAACAATGGTTATCAATATGGTTTATAATCTCATTCTTATAACAACTCCCAACCATCCTATATGGGTATAATCAAAACCAATATTTTGGTGATGATCAATATCCCACGGAACCTTATGGATATTCTCATACATGTCAACAACTTTATGACGCGCATGTAATTGAACAATCAAGAGGATAGAAGGATAGTTATACTTCTTATCAGTTGTTTTTAAGTAATGCGCTAAAACTTATGGTAGTGTAACCAAACCCGCGCATATTCAAAGGGAAGAGTTGCAGTCTAGGTACTCTATTGTGAGTAATGGTGGAAAACGTGTAAACATCAGAAAACTCTATAAGAGATACAATCAACTGGAAGAAGATGGATCATCAAAAGAGACTCTTCAAGAAATTGATAGAGCCATACGAACCGAACTTCAACGTCATTGGGATATGAAAGATGATGATATTGAAGAATATTCTGATGAAGATGAGAAACCTTTGGAAAGTTCTTGTAATGATGGTAAAGTTATTCCAATTTCGGATCATAATAACGATCACTCGCCTATTCAAAAGGAGGAGATTGGGTATGACATATCTATTGTTATAAATGGTGTAACATACTCAAACAGAGATATTATGAGTTGCATCAATGAACTAGACTTTTTAGGAGAAGATTTTGATTCTGATGACGAGATTATTGAAGAAATGATGATTGAGAACGAAACCAAATTGATTGAAGTTGTGGAAGACCCAATTGAACTTGCCAAGGATTATAATGTTGATGAGATTTCGGTTGAAGAAGAAATTAAAAGTTCGATAGAGGACCACGATATACTTAGGGTAAAAAATTCACTGGATTTAATTAAGAAAGATGAGGATCCGATACAAGGTTTGTCTAATCCCTTGCATAATTTTATATCTATTGATCCTTTCCATCCAATTGAAGTAGTTCCCCAATGAGTTGTTAACCCAAATTTTAAGAAAATACCTCACTTAGGATTGGAGTTGTGCGCTTCAAAAGTTTTAACGAATTATTTTGCTTTTAAGTATCCACCACTTGATGTGTTTGATTTGAGTATTGTGCAGGTTCACCAAGCTGAGGAACCTTTTGAAGTTCTCGAATTCTATGTTCTCTATCCACTTCCGATTGTAGAAAGGACCAAGTGTGGGGGAAACTTCAATAAAGTGATAGCTTCAATATTTATATTTTGTGCTAATGGTTTTGTGAACTGCAAATTTTTATCTGGAAGGATTACCAAATTTTCAGATTACTAGTGTACGAACGATAACAACTTTCCTCTTTCGAAAAAAAAGTCGGGCTAACGACGTTAAACCAAGCGCTACATGGGAGGCAACCCATCGGTTTTGTATCTCTATCCCTTTTATTTTTAGTTTTATTAGTTTTGCATATCATATCTTGCATTTCCATCTTAAATTTTACAAAGTCCTATATTTATAATGAAAATTTTGACGAACAACATTCTCGTCAGAAAAATTCTGATTGTGTACTTGTCACCAAAACAACTCTCGAGACTACATACTGAGTCCGATTTGAGTGGTTGACCCAAACTTTTTAAGAGGACAGACTCACCTTTCTTTTCCAAAAATAAAATTTGAATTCGGAGTCTGCTAAGTTGGAGAGATAGGCCCGAACATTTGAGGTTCGGTATTTTTCCAGAACTTTTTCATTTTGCATGTCTGTCAGTCCGGAGGCCATGACTTTTAGACCGTTTATCGAAACATTGTTCCCTTTTTGAAAACTTATAGAAAAGACGTAGGCGAATAACTTTCGTTTAGGATGTTTCTCTTAGTTCCCTACCCATTTGTACAATTTTCGAGTTTTTCCAGGATGTTACGTCATAAATCAGAATTTTCGGTTTTGAACATTGAGGACAATGTTGAGTTTAAGTGTGGGGGAGTAGTTAAGCATGTCTGGATATTATATTATTATCACTATATATATATATATACATTTAAACAACAACAAAAAAACTCTTTGATTTCGTGCATACTTGAGACTCCATCTTTTGGAGTTAATTATGAGCTATTTAGGATGACACTATACCTTTTAGGTTGAAACAGTTCTTACGGCTATAGATTGATTCCCACTTGGTCATTCTACAATCCTTAATTATATATATGTTCATAATTGAATGTGAAACTCAGGTGCTAGCAATAGCATGGTAGTCGTTTGAATAAATTAGTTCTTGCAATCTATTATTACTGAATCACTTTCTTTTTCTTTTTGCAGTTATATGTTCTCTAAGTGATTTGGTGGGATCCTGGTACTGCCATGGTGTTATAGCAAGGATATAATCATTGGTTGAGTTTATAAAAGCCCCAGAGACAATTGCCTCCTACACTCTGAAGACTGAGCCAAAAATAAAATAAAAACAAACAAATATATAAGGCTCGTCTTCATACATCGACATTTATTAAAAGTACAAAAAGAAGGTTCTCCCTGTCTCCGTCGCCTAAACAAGCGTGGAACGCATGATCCATGAGAACTAATCATGCAGTCGATGAAATGAGTGAAACCTGTCATCATTACTTAGCTAGTCAAAAAGACTCGATTAGGTTCTCGACACTTGGATAGCAATATGTATGCGTTTTCCCAGTGTCAGTCGCCTAAACAAGCGTGGGACGCAGGATCCATGGGAACTATCACATATTTGCTGAAAAGAAACATGCACTTAGAGTATCTAATCATGTTGTTGAGTTAAATGGGTGTTTATCCCAACTATTGCGCTAAATATATATAAAAATCTTTTGACGACATTCATACAAGTATTGTGGGTATACATCGTTCACTTTAGTCAGCATTTGCACACTTCACTATTATATTTCCGTTCTCTTATCTATCCATGTGATTTCAGTACGTTAGTGTTGAGGAAAAAATGTTGAGCAACATTGCAACAAGTTTTCAATGATTATCTGAGTAGAGTTATGCAATCAGGTTGAATGTCACACGTAAGTAATTGCTTATGGTCAGGTTCCTTAACCGACTAAGATACTTGGAGGCCAAGCATTGTAGACCTATATAAACCGGTATTCGGCCTTGCATATCAATATCTTCAATCTCATTATATAAGCTATGGTTTATTCTACATCAAAAACCTATGGTTTACCCCTTTAGGGGGAAACCACCATTATTCATCTTCTTCATCTTCTTTGTAATATGAGTATCTAAAGCCTTTGTTGATGAATTCAATGTTCTAAGCGTGAAGCTTTATTAGTAATACAAATCTATTTGAAGTTTTAATAATCATCATTTGTTTTCATTATATCCAGGGTTTATGATTGATTCTTAGATTCCTTTGGGTGCACAACTAGATTATTTTATTGATCATTCTATTGCTAGTAGAGAGTTGAGCGATACGTAATTGTCGATCATCTCCTACACAAGTAGAGAACATGAGACCTTACAGAGGGATTCTGTGAAGCAATCATGTGTGAAAACAACACCAGTAAGTGAACTGAGCATACTGAGTTTAATAGCTGGGATTAAATCTAAATTCTCAAACCCTAAAGCGTTCGATCGAGTTACAGCTTGTAAGCGTACCTCAAGGAGGCTCAGTTGGATATAATCTGGTGACTAAGAGTACCTGTTATCCGGTGATACAAGGATTTTTTGGGATAGCTAAGTGTACCTGTTATCCTACGGTTGGTGATGAATGGTTCTAACGGAAGATAGATAAGTATTCGGATCCTGTTCACGCTTGGTAACGACGAAGGATTCCTTGATCATATCTTTTCTTTCTTATTATCTTTTTATTTATATTACAACCAATCCCCCTCTTGTTATTTATTTTATTTTACTGATACAAATAACCTATATGTTAGAGCAATGCTCGGTTGAACTCGCAAGCGTTTACATCTACAGCTTGTTTGTCAAGTTTAGGTGATCAAAACTATAAGTCTTGATTTCTAGTATACTTATAGTTATTTCTCAGATTGGGAGAAAATGTGTAGTTGAGCTTTAGACTTCACGGCGTTCATCGATGGAAGACGAAGATCTACTGAGGAGAGCTTGGAGGAACTTCATCAACAAAAGGTATGTGGAGACTAAAACTTATCTATCACTCAGAAGTCTATTCTATTATATCTCCTATTGAGACTAAGTCGTATAGCTATATAAACTTTTATATTATACACATTTGATATTTTGAGCCGAGTTTATCTCGCTTATCTATTTCTCAAAATACGAGTTGAAAGCGTTTTGCTTTAGCTACGTTCATCATTATTCTTGACGAGTTTAGTTGGAAACAATCTATTTGCTGGAAACTAAATAACAAGTCAAAAGATGATCATGTGAAAATTGCCTTGAAACATCTTACATGATTTGTATGAGACAATCATTTGATGTCGAATCGAAATGTTTCGTATTGATCATTCGATCACTTGAAAATTACTTATAAGCTAATAGTTTGTGTGAGACAGCTATTGTCGTCTTCTAAGGATGTTTCAATGATTGAAATGGGAGTTTAGAACAATTAACCATTGTCTGGATACAACACAGTATGCATACCAGTATGCAAACTATTTTGGTATGATTCGGGTCTGGAAACCAAGTTTGCATACCAGTATGAGAACGGTTTTAACTGTTAAAGTCCAGGAACCAAGTTTTCATACCAGTATGCGAACGGTTCTACCTGAGTTAAGGTCCGAGATGACAGTATGCATACCGGTTTGAAACTGCTAGACAAGACCAAAGTCCGGAACTATAGTTTGCGTACCCGTTTGTAAACTTAGTTGGTTAAGTTCTAAAATCGGATTAAGTATGTTTTCATACTCATGAACAAATACATTAATAAATTAAGGAATGCAATTTTTGCAAACCGTGGCTTAATGTTCATGAATTGATTCTCATAAATCAATCCGATTTTGCTTCAATTGTTTCTTATATACTTTTATGAGATATATACAATTGAATAACTCTTTGAGTAACACAATTAGATTCATTTGGTTATATTTCATGTTTGATTGATTATCGGGTTTGATCTAGAAGTGTTAGATGAATGTAGTTAAGACAAAAGTGTTCATATGGCTAATTTCGGTTAACTATTGTTGAGCCAACTTAATATACATGTTTAGGTACGGTTGCCCATATCTAAATGAAGGTATATTTCAATTGTGTGTAACAAGCTAAGACCATCCAACGTTGGAGAGATATTGCTTTGGTTTTAGGAAAACTTGGCTTGAATCTTAAATCAGGTTTTCATCTAACAATGAATATTGATTGCTTTGTTACTAAGCTATCTTAGAAAGGAAACCCTGATTTGAAAGACTATATAAGGGAGAACTCTAGCAATTGGAAAACCTAATCCCGAAACTTTCATGTGTCCTAGTTGCGACTAGAGTCGATTCTCCTTTAACCTAGGTTTTTCTAAAACCATTATAGGTTAACGACTAAAAGACTTCATTTGGGATACGTGAAGCCAGATCCAACTATTTTTTCTGTAGTTGCGTGTTCAGATCTTACTTTTTCTATCATATTGAGTACTATCTTCTCTAAGATTTGCTCGAGATTTATCTCCAATAGGTAAGATATAAAAAGTAATCACAAAGCTCTTCGTCTCAATCTTTGTGATTCCATAATAACTTCTTCTACTACCATATAGTTAAGTTATTATGAGGTGATTGATATTTCTAGGATGTTCTTCGGGAATATAAGACTGGATTATCAATTGGTTCTTGTTCACCTTGATTTATCAAAAGACGGAACAAAAACTTTGTAGGTATTTCTGTGGGGGACAGATTTATCTATCAGAATAGTTTATAAGTCTCCGACTTTGGGTCGTAGCAACTCTTAGTTGTGGGTGAGATCAGCTAAGGGAATCAAGTGCGTAGAGTCCTGCTGGGATTCAGAGGTGTAAGGAACGCAACTGTACCTTAATCGGTGTGAGACTTGGTTAGGGCTCAACTACATTCCAGTCCGAAGTTAACTTGTAGTAGGCTAGTGTCTGTAGCGGCTTAATATAGTGTGGTGTTTAAAGCTGGACAAGGTCCTGGATTCTTTCTGCATTTGCGGTTTCCTCGTTAACAAAACTTCTGGTGTCTTTGTTATTTCTTTTCCGCATTATATTTTCGATATAATTGAAATATCACAGGTTGTGCATAGTTCAATCATTTGGTAAATCAGACCTTTGGTTGTTGGATATAAATTGATTGATACTTTGGCATTGGTCTCTGGTACCATCCAAGTTATTTCTCATATCAATCGGGCTCATAAATTTCTATCTGTTTGATTGCAGATTGTATTGAGAAATTGAGATATAACTCTTTGATATATTTCTTGATTTAGTTGTCTATTAAGTTAGAGCTCTCAGAATTATATTGGAGTTAGTCCATACAGATTGTCGAACGAATTATTGGGTGTGGTTGTTAGACCCCCGCTTTTCACTATCAATTACACAGCTCTCCGTGGGAACGATCCTTACTAGTTACTACCGTTATTTTACTAGTTAATTAGTGGGGAATATATTAATAAATTTGTTTCGCTTACGACACACATCAGATTTCGATAAGCTTGGTGGTTTAATCGGTAACTGCTGGAAGAATGCTTGAGGCTCGAGATATTGATATCTTCTGCCAATGGCAGAGAACTCGAGCTCGATAGGAAAGTGATGATGATTGCGATGAAGTCGAGAATGACAGTGATGCTCGATCTTTGCTATGACTGAGAAAGACGCTAGCAGGGAGAGAATGGTTTGGATGGTAATTGATAAACGCTGTGGTCGTTGGTTGTTTACGGTGATGGAGTTGCAACTATGGTGGATACGATGGACGATGGAGATTAGAGCAATGTGCTGATTTAATTGAAAAATAGGAAGAAGAACATGGTGATGATGTTGTTTGATTAGAAACTGATGCTTTGTTATGGAGATCATCATGATGAAGAAAACTGAGCCTGTGATGATGAATGAAGAAGGGATATGAATCTACAATGGGTTATAATGAATGGGTTCGAGTTGATAATGACTTTTGGATTGTATTTGAACTCGAAAACAAATAAGAAATTGGCTTGATGCCATTGATGCATCGGTGAACATGGACAGGAAAGAGAGTACGGCTCTGCAGTTATGAGTTTGGGATATTATGATGACGTGACAAGGACCTACTGTTAGAGCACTGCTCAGTAAAACTCGCAAGCGTTGCTATCTCAAGCTTGTTTGTTAATGTTGGTGATCAAAACTATAAGTCTTGATTTCTAGTCTACTTATAATGATGTCTCGGACTAGGATAGATTGTGTAGTTGAGCATTAGACTTCACGACGTTCATCATTTGAAGACGAAGAACTACTAAGGAGAGCTTGTGGAACTTCATCAACAAAAGGTATGTGGAGACTAAAACTCATCTATCACTTGGAAAGTCTATTTCTACTCTATCTCCTATATTGAGACAAAAGTCGTATTACTATATAGTATTCGATTATGCACATTTGATATTTCGAGCTGAGTTTAACTCGCTTACATATTTTTCGAAATATGTGTTGGCAAGCTTTCGCTTCAACCAAGTTCATCTTATATTCTTGACGAAAGTCAAAAGATGATCATGTGAAAATCGCAAAGTAACATCTTACATGGTTTGTGTGATACAATCATTTGGTGTAGACTTGGAATATTTTGTTATGATTATTTAAATAACTTGAAAATTGCTTTGATGCTAATAGTTCGTGAAAACAGCTATTGTCATCCTCTAAGAATGTTTCAATGATTGAAATAGAGTTTAGAACACTTAACCATAGTTGCGTTCTTGCATATATGTGATCCATGACCGGAACTATAGTATGCATACCCGTATGTCTACCTGTTAGTTTTGAAATTCCGGAAGCCCAAGTACACATACCCGTACACATACTGGCGAAGGGTTTGGGTCCGGGAATTTCTGTTGTGAAATAAGGAATGCATTCTATGCAAACCGTGGCTATAATGTTCATGAATTGATTCGAGTGAATCAAACCGATTTTGCTTCAATTGTGTTCTTGTATACTTGTATAAAAATATAGCAATTGAACAACTCTATAACTAGTTTCATTTGAGTCATTTGAACTAGTTGTGGTTAAGATGAATAAGGTTGATATGAGAGTGTTCATATAGCTAACTTCGGTTAACTACTGTTGAGCCAACCTAGTGTACACGTTTAGGTACGATTACTCAAACCTAGATGAAGGTACATTTCATTTGTGTATAACAAGCTAAGTTCGATCTAATTGTTGAAAGATATTAGCTTGAATCTAATCAGTTTTTCATCTAACGGTGAATATTGAATACTTTGTTACCAAGGTAACTTAGATTGCAAACCCTAATTTGAAAACTATATAAGGGAGAACTCTAGCAACTGGGAAACCTAATCCCCACACCTCCTGTGTGATACTAGTTGCGACTAGAGTCGATTCTCCTTTAGCCTTAGGTTTTTCACGAAACCCTGTGATGTGGGTTTTATGTTGTTGTAAAAAGTGATAAGTAGAGTTCGTTCAACTCGGACTTGTGAAGATTCGAGTTTTTAAATTTAATAAAAATATATAAACAAAAATTATAAACAATGGGCGAGAGGTATTGGGACTAAGGATTTGGCCAATTCTCATGCATGTGGTTCAATTTATTTATTCTCAACAATTATAACCCAAATAAAATATGATATGGTGACTCTTATTTTTGCCTAAGTAGATTCTCAAAAGATTAGTTGTAAATCCTAAGCATGATGTATCAAAACATTTAAGCTAAGCATACATCATCAAATTAAATGATAACTAATTAATTCAAATCATATTTCAATTTTAAATTAATGCAAAAGTCATAAAAAGAATAAATTAAATTTACCATATGATGAAAAACGACTCCCTCCGTCGTCCCAATGTTGGGTTTTAGTTCTTCATGGTGAAAACACGCTCAACATAATAACGCATGGCTGAATAGGTGTTTTTATTGAAGAGAATGAACTGTAATTACAGAAGGCCTTTTGCAAGGAAGATAGAAGTCGCTGAATATCTTAAGCAAGTACAGACGTAAACGATAAAAGGGTTTCGTAGTTGAATATAAGACTGCTTCTGCGACGGTTCGATGTGGGTCGAAGTTCTTCGTGTTCTTCGCGACTGTTCCGTGTTCGTCTTATGTTCTTCGTGTTCTTCAGCTCCGCACCAGCAGAAAACAGCAGTAGGTAGCTTTCTGTTCGTCTTGATTTCTCACTCCTCAGCCCTTCTCAGCCCACCAAACTCTTGACACCCCTTCTATATGACCCAAACAATCTATTTATATTAAAAAGACCGATTAAATCTCTCCAAAATCTTCCGAAATCTCTTTCTTTCTCTTCACGGCAAAGTTGCGGCAATTTCTTGTTTTAGAATTTCCACGCGTATCTGAGCTTTCCTTTTGATTCTAAACTCTTCCTTAGATAGATATCAAGCTTTGGGAAGAAAATCTTGCCTTTAATCTCTCTAAAATTTCCTAAAATCGGTCACACACGTGACTTTCCATATTTTGCGGTTGAGATAAAAATCCGTCGATTGAGCCCAGTTTAATCGATTTCAACATCCATGTTAGATTCCTAGACCCATAAGGAGTCTACTCTATGAAAATCAGAGGTTTAATCGACCTCAAACTCCTCCAAATCACTACCACCAAAACTGCCAGAATGTGTTTATATTTTCCCGCCAAAAACAGAATTTGAATTTTAAGAAGAAAGTGACCTCCCCCTATCCAGTCCCGGTCTATGTTTAGTAGCTGCTTGGAAATGGGTTACCCCTTATCCAAAATGAGAGTCCGAATAGCAAATGTCCTTCCAGGTGTCTTTAACAACTTTTTGAGCCAATTTCGCCGCAAAAGCCTATTTCTCCCAAAACACCTACAAAGGGATAAAATACCAAAATAAGTATAAAAATGGGTACTAACAATATACACAACAGAGATGAAAATAGACACATAAATGCGTCTATCACCCTGTAGGTTAACGACTTCAAGACTTCATTGGGATTGTGAAGCCAGACCCAACTATTTTCTCTGTAGTTGCGTGTTCTGATCTTACTTATACTATCGTGATTGAGTATTATCTTTGCTAAGATTTGCTTGAGATTTATCTCCGATAGGTAAGATTAAAAGTAGTCACAAACATCTTCATCTCATCGTTTGTGATTCCACAATATCTTGTTTCGCTTCTATACGATTAAGATTATTGTGAGGTGATTGATAATACTAGGATGTTCTTCGGGAATATAAGTCCGGTTTATCAATTGGTTCCTGTGCACCTTGATTTATCAAAATACGGAACAAAACTCATAGGTATTTTTGTGGGAGACAGATTTATCTATTCCGATAGACTTTTCTGTGTGAGACAGGTTTATTTATCAAGTCTTCGACTTTGGGTCGTAGCAACTCTTGGTTATGGTTGAGATCAACTAAGGGAATCAAGTGCGTAGAATCCTGCTGGGGTTCAGAGACGTAAGGAGCGCAACTGTACCTTGATCAGTGTGAGATTGATTAGGGCTCAACTACATTCCAGTCCGAAGTTCATTGGTAGTGGGCCAGTGTCTGTAGCGGCTTAATACAGTGTGGTGTTCAAAGCTGGACTAGGTCCCGGGGTTTTTCTGCACTTGCGGTTTCCTCGTTAACAAAATTTCTGGTGTCTGTGTTATTTAATTTCTTGAATCCGACCTTTGGGTTGTTGATTGAATTGATTGACGTTTGGATATTGGTTTGTGATACCGTCCAAGTTATTTCTCTTATTCAATCAGGCTCGTAAATTCCTATTTGTTTGATTGCAGATTTAATTGAGAAATTGAGATATAACTCTTTGATATACTTTTCTATAGATTGAGTCTGACTCTCTAGTTGATTCTCTTGAAAGTATATTGTAGTTTGTCTATTCAGATTGCCGAACGAAATATTGGGTGTGGTTGTTAGACCCCCGCTTTTTCAATTGGTATCAGAGCAGGCAAACACATTTAAGACCTCATAAGTTTGTGTTTGTAGCGATATGAATATGGACAGAAGTGTTATCTCTATAAACGTACCACCAGTCTTCGATGCCTCAAATTACTTGTGGTGGAAAATTGATATGTGTGTCTTTCTTCAAGTGCATGATTTTCAATCATGGGTTTATGTTGTTAATGGATACGATCCTACGGAAGTTACAAAAGGCGATGTAACAGTTCCAAAGGATATTGGTAAATATGATGCTGCCGAGATTCTTGCTGCAAAGCAAAATTCTGACGGATTAAATGCTATCATCCATGCCATTACTCATAGCTCCAGCATCATGTGACTACTTGCACAAAGTTTAAAGATCCTTGGGATATCTTAGAAACCGTATTTGAAGGGAATTTCTGTGAAAAAGAAGCTAGGCTTCAAAACCTAAATTCTGATTCGAAACCTTCGTATGGCAGATGAAGATTCATTTGATAAGTTTAATCACAAAAGGTCTGAAATTGTTAATGCATATTTTGCGTTGGGTAAGACTATTCCTGAAAAGGACATTGTGATAAAAATTCCCAGATCATTGCCATCCAGATACGATTCTAAGAAGCATGCCATCGTTGAAGGAAATAACCTTGATACTCTTTCCAGAAATACTCTTGTTGGAAAGTTAAAATTACTTGATCATAATCAGAATACAGTCAGAACGTCTGCGTTCAATGCTGTGACCATTACAAGTGAAGCTTCTAACTTGTCATGGTCTGATGAATGTTGTTCTAATCAATCTAATCCTCACAGATCACTGATTACACAAAAGATCAAGAATATTGTGAAGAAAAGCAAGGGATCTGAGAGACTGCCTTCTCTCTCTAATACTTTTGATGATTTTGTTCAAGAAGAAATATCTCAGTGTGTCAATAATATACATACTCCCGAAGCATGTTCAGAATTTTCAGCCTTCTCGGCAGAAGTTTCCATTAACTCAAATTATGATTCAGGATGCGAGTCTGACACTGACATTTTAGAATTCTTGGATAAAAGTGAAGCAATTCACAAAGAAAATCTTCAACTGAAGATTTTGTTTTAGAAACTTGAATCATCACTTCAGGTGAAAACTCTTGAGATCGATTGTCTTAATGTTGAATTCACCAGAACCCTATCTCTGAAGGAAAAAGAGATTAATTCTCTCAAGTGTGACCTGCAAAGGTTGTCAGGAAGCTCCGAAAAGATTTCAGCAATGTTATTTGGTCAAAAGGCTTTTGGAAACACAAAAGGTTTAGGGTTCAAAAATAAGACTGTGAGCACAATCAACTTGTTTGTTCCGGCCGGTTCTGGAACATCTAATCTCAAAGGTTGTGATAAACATGAGTCATCTCTACAAAGCAAACACTCTTCTCTATTGTGCTCGTTTTGTGGAAGTGCAAGTCATGTTCAAAGTAAGTGTTGGAAATTCAAGAAGAATAACAAAAGAATTTCCAAACTTCAAAATGACATGCAAAGGATGAATCTGACTCTGGAAAAACAGCAAACACCTGAGTACAAGAAGAAGATATCTAAAAGAATCAGAGTCAGATGAGGTAAGTCTGTTTATTCAACAAACCTTGACATGTCACCTTGTGACACAAAAAGTGAACATTTCGTTCACTCCATTATTATCTAGTCATAGTAATGTAATGTATCCTTATTTTTGACTTGAGAATAAGGATCACATCAAGGTTGCTCAAGTCCTGTAAAATATGGTGGTTATTTCTCATTAGTCTATTTATAACTAAAAGTTATTTTGAGCAAGTGAATATTTTGATGTTACGATAGATAATGGATCATGAACCGTGGAGACTTTTTCAAAGGTTCTTTAGGGTTAGCTATCCTATAAGTCTATCTATGTTCATTTGTGATCAAATTTGTACTTCACTCTTTTCTCTTTGAAAGATACAGTTTCATGGCACCTATAACTAGAGGTATCACAAAAAGGGATGCAGTAGAAGCCGTCAATGTGTATCTATGTGAAGGAATCCAGTCCTCAAAGATGAAAAAGGTGAAGGCTATGATTAATGATTCAGGTTCTTCCTCTAACTGCCTATTGTCTGTTTGTCATTGTGATAATAACTTCAGGGCTATGGTGAAAGATTTCATCAGGGAAAAAAATGATTTAAAATCTCAAATCGTTTCATCTTTAAAAGAAATATCTCACTATGAACAAATGTTGTCTCTTACAAAGAACACTTTGCGTGGACTGAAAAGAGAACTTAGTGAGTTAACTGATATTTCTGAAGATTTGGAGGAACTAAATGATCCCATTAGTAATGGGTTTTTCAATAATGAAAAGGAATTCTCAGTAGATGCCCTGAGAAAGCTCTACAATGTCTAGGAAACTTCTTATGAGAATTTATTCTTGTGTTTTTAAGAAGGATAACTAGGGTTTGGAATAGCCATTATTGTGAGTACACATAGCTATTGCCAACATTTTCATCTTGCAATGCTTTTTTATTTATTTATTTAAATTCTAAGTTATTTGGAAGATGATTTTTGCAGTATTAATCTTTATGGTTTTATGTATTGCAAATTGTTATGGGATATGTTGTTTACGTCCGTGAACCTTGATTGTCCCATATATGCTCAAAAGTTAACTCTATTATATGTCGGTATGAAAATATTAATAAAAGATAGATTGAACTTTTGACTACAAAAGTTAAGCCTATATGTCATTATGAAAATATTGATGGAAGATAGGATGAACTTTTGTTAACAAAGATTAAGTTTATTATATATTATTGTGCAAATAGTGATAAAAAATAGAATGAATCTTTGATTATTCCGCAGTATTGGTCTTTTCCTGATCCACATCTTTGTGTATGTACTATGCGCCTCCGTAAGTTCTCTTATGTTGAGCATGACCAATTGAATTGATCATTTTCCTTGTGGTTAATTCAATTGAGATTTTTGGATACAAATTCATGTTTCATGTGATTTGTTAATGTCCAAAGAAATCCTTCTTTTCTTGTAAAAGTAAGGTCGCTCTTGTTGTTCTTTCGTGAATGACATTTTATGGGGGAGAGTTCTTAATTGAACTTGTGCTTAATTGCAAAATCTTTATGGGGAGTGCTGCTGTGGAATATTGTAGGAGTTTTCTTGTATCTTTATAAACTTCTTGATGAATACACTAAGTTTCGATTATGTGAAATCATCGAAACAATTTGATATGTTGTTTTCTTTTGGTCATGAAGTATCTCTATGAAAATTTCATGAGGATCCCACTAGTTTTCGTACCTTTGCAAATTTATATTGACAAAAAGGGGGAGAATTAATGTGTAGTTTACACTACAAATACATATGGTTTACGGATCATTATGTAAGGGGGAGTGGTTTTCATTGTGGAGATGAAGTATTGACTAAGGGGGAGTGATACATATCACCATAGTATTGTTGTCAAAGTTGTGATACAATTGGACTTTGATGTTGTGTAATAATACTATGACACTGTATAACAATGATTGAGAGCAATTGTTTTCTCATTGTTATAGCTACGGATCTTCAACAACTATGATGTTTAGTTGAACACATTTTGAATCATTGGAGTACTTGGAAGTGACGAAGATTTCGAGTAATGTTGAAGAACCAAGGAGATCAAGCATTTGGATGAGAAGTTACAAAGTTTATTTATTTTGTAATCCATATGTATTGATAGTTTTGTCACTAAAATTGACAAAGGGGGAGATTGTTAGAGCACTGCTCGGTCAAACTCGCAAGCGTTGTTATCTTAAGCTTGTTTGTCAATGTTAGTGATCAAAACTATAAGTCTTGATTTCTAGTCTACTTATAGTGATGTCTCGGACTAGGATAGATTGTGTAGTTGAGCATTAGACTTCACGGCGTTCATTATTTGAAGAAGAAGAACTACTAAGGAGAGCTTGTGGAACTTCCACAGCAAAAGGTATGTGGAGACTAAAACTCATCTATCACTTGGAAAGTATGTTTCTACTCTATTGAGACAAAAGTCGTATTACTATATAGTATTCGATTATGCACATTTGAGATTTCGAGTTGAGTTTAACTCGCTTACATATTTTTCGAAATATGTGTTGGTAAGCTTTCGCTTCAACCAAGTTCATCTTATATTCTTGACGTAAGTCAAAAGATGATCATGTGAAAATCGCAAAGTAACATCTTACATGGTTTGTGTGATACAATCATTTGGTGTAGACTTGGAATGTTTCGTTATAATTATTTCAATAACTTGAAAATTGCTTTGATGCTAATAGTTCGTGAAAACAACTATTGTCATCCTCTAAGAATGTTTCAATGATTGAAATAGAGTTTAGAACACTTAACCATCATTGGATTATGAACATAGTATGCGTTATTGCATATATATAATCCATGACCGGAACTATAGTATGCATACCAGTATGCGTACCTGTTAGTTGTGAAATTCTGGAAGCCTAAGTACACATACCCGTACGCGTACTGGCGAAGGGTTTGGGTCCGGGAATTTCTGTTGTGTTTGGAAGTATGCGTACCCGTTTGCATACTGGCGAACCCAAACTTAGTCCGGCTACTTTAAGTATGCGTACCCATTTGCATACTTGAGTGGTTAAAGTTCTAAAATCGGTTTGTCTATGAACTAATACATTTATATAATAAGGAATGCATTCTATGCAAACCGTGGCTATAATGTTCATGAATTGATTCAAGTGAATCAAACCGATTTTGCTTCAATTGTGTTCTTGTATACTTGTATAAGAATATAGCAATTTAACAACTCTATAACTAGTTTCATTTGAGTCATTTGAACTAGTTGTGGTTAAGATGAATAAGGTTGATATGAGAGTGTTCATATAGCTAACTTCGGTTAACTACTGTTGAGCCAACCTAGTTGATAGACGCATTTATGTGTCTATTTTCATCTCTATTGTATATATTATTAGTACCCATTTTTGTATTTATTATGGTGTTTTATGTCTTTGTAGGTATTTTTAGAGAAATAAGCTCTTGCGACGAAATTGGCTCGTAAAGTGGTGCTTTACACCTCAGGATAGAGAACTAAAGGCACCCAAGAAATGCACCGGAAGCACCCCAGAAATACACCGGAGGAACCCCGAAAAAATGTTGGAAACACCCCAGAAAAAGTTTTAAAGGCACCCACCAAAATTACTAAAGGCACCCTAAAAATGGATAAGGACGCCCCCAAGGCAGCCGAACTGTTAAAGGCACACGCGTTTTGGATTCAGGGCACTTCACCTTCATCGTTTGAAAATATAATTTTGGCGGGAAAAAATTCATTTTTCTGCAGAATTTTCTGTTGGATTTTTGAAGGAGTTTTAGTGAGATTCAATCATTGATTTTGATTGGGATGAACGTGATATGCCCAAACAATGGTGGTATAAGTGTTCTAATGCGTTCAGTTGGGCTGAATTTTCGTCGGGAAGAAAATATTCAACCTCGGAATACAACGTGTTTGAACGTGCATTGATTGAGTTGTGATGGAGTTTGGTTGCTGCAGAAGTGTGGAGGAGTCAAACAAGGAAGTTCTGGAGCGTGTATACGTCGAAAAGATGCGTAAGAACCTAAAACATAAAAGAAAATATTCATGAGTTAATGGTTGGATATCGAGAAGATTTTTGGGTTATTACGATATTATTCTTGGTCCTGTGACTATATAAAGGCTTTAGGAGACTCAAAGAAGGGATAGAGAGTTTAGGGGGAGAATAGGGAGACGTTTAGAGTATAAAAAATCGAGAAAAAAAAGTTACAGGAAAAAACAATTTTTCTGCTGGTGAAGAAGGTACGAAGAACATAAGACCCTTAAAGACCGTCGTTCTTCAACAGTTCCAGCGACGGTATTCCTTTATCGTTTTATGTAACAATTGATTTTGTAACAAATATAAGTGTTACAAAACCCGGTTTTATTCATTTTTCTCCCATTTCATCATTTGTGAACCATTTTTGAGCATTAATAAAGATGAATTTGAGCATGTTTCCATGATAATGATGAGCTAATTCTCGCGTAATCAAGGCACGGAGGAAGCTATTTATGCATGAATAATTGGTAACTATTCTATTTTTCTCTAATTTGTATTTTATAATTCACTCAATCACTACTTTGTAGAATTTTAATTGTTTGCATAATTTTTCCTAATTAGTTGTGATTCAATTAGATAGGTTATGCTTTGGTTAGATAATCTATGCTTAAGGGATACAATTAATGTTTGAGAATATGCTTGATAATTTGTGAATTAAGAAAAAGAGATTTTAAAAAAATAATTAGAGTTTTGGAATTTTTATCATCATTTATTCATGTGTAATAGTGGAATCTAGTGTCTTGGTTATTCTCACTCTAAAAAAAAAAACAAATTTGGATTCAAATTTTCTCTACTTTTAGTTTAAATAAGTCTAAATTCAATTGCTTTCACAAGTCTTACGAACCTCATTCTTACCACTATCTAAAAT
This sequence comes from Papaver atlanticum, assembly GCA_023531105.1. Lineage (NCBI taxonomy): Eukaryota > Viridiplantae > Streptophyta > Magnoliopsida > Ranunculales > Papaveraceae > Papaver > Papaver atlanticum. The sequence continues at coordinate 212,515 of JAJJMB010010315.1, read as the reverse complement.
TTCATCACTAGTGTACACATTTAGGTACGGTTACTCAAACCTAGATGAAGGTACATTTCATTTGTGTATAACAAGCTAAGTTCGATCTAACGTTTGAAAGATATTAGCTTGAATCTAATCAGGTTTTCATCTAACACTGAATATTGAATGCTTTGTTACCAAGGTAACTTAGATTGCAAACCCTGATTTGAAAACTATATAAGGGAGAACTCTAGCAACTGGGAAACCTAATCCCCATACCTCCTGTGTGATACTAGTTGCGACTAGAGTCGATTCTCCTTTAACCTTAGGTTTTTCACGAAACCCTGTAGGTTAACGACTTGAAGAATTCATTGGGATGGTGAAGCCAGACCCAACTATTTTCTCTGTAGTTGCGTGTTCTGATCTTACTTATACTATCGTGATTGAGTATTATCTTTGCTAAGATTTGCTTGAGATTTATCTCCGATAGGTAAGATTAAAAGTAGTCACAAACATCTTCGTCTCATCGTTTGTGATTCCACAATATCTTGTTTCGCTTCCATAAGATTAAGATTATTGTGAGGTGATTGATAATACTAGGCTGTTCTTCGGGAATATAAGTCCGGTTTATCAATTGGTTCCTGTGCACCTTTATTTATCAAAAGACGGAACAAAACTCATAGGTATTTCTGTGGGAGACAGATTTATCTATTCCAATAGACTTTTCTGTGTAAGACAGATTTGTTTATCAAGTCTTCAACTTTGGGTCGTAGCAACTCTTGGTTGTGGGTGAGATCAGCTAAGGGAATCATGTGCGTAGAATCCTGCTGGGGTTTAGAGACGTAAGGAGCGTAACTGTACCTTGATCAGTGTGAGATTGATTAGGGCTCAACTACATTCCAGTCCGAAGTTCATCGGTAGTAGGCTGGTGTCTGTAGCGGCTTAATACAGTGTGGTGTTCAAAGATGGACTAGGTCTCGGGGTTTTTCTGCATTTGCGGTTTCCTCATTCACAAAATTTCTAGTGTCTGTGTTATTTCTTTTCCGCATTATATTTTGTTATATAATAGAAATATCACAGGTTATGCATTAAGTTCAATCAGTTCTTGAATCCGACCTTTGGGTTGTTGTTTGAATTGATTGACGCTTGGATATTGGTTTGTGATACCGTCCAAGTTATTTCTCTTATTCAATCGGGCTCGCAAATTCCTATTTGTTTGATTGCAGATTGAATTGAAAAATTGAGATATAACTCTTTGATATACTTTTCTATAGATTGAAACTGACTGTCTAGTTGATTCTCTTGAAAGTATATTGGAGTTTGTCTATTCAGATTGCTGAACGAAATATTCGGTGTGGTTGTTAGACCCCCGTTTTTTCACCAACCATACTATACTTTTCCATGTGTAGCGGAAGGAAGGAGCGAGAAAACGTATGGTGGGGTCCAGGATGCATTATTTTTGAGCAGAGAAGATACAGATTGGTACAAATATTTCACGTTTCGTCCAAGAGTGAGAAATCTGGTACAAATGGAGCATCGAAGCTGGATAAATTAAGTGTGCAGAAGAGGACACATCACATGGGGTCCTCCAGTGATCGAATGGATTAGAAGTCGTTTTACACTTTTCTTGTGTGCACTCCGTTACACCAAATCGACACCTGGATAAACTCAACCGACTTTGCTTCTCTATCTCGTACGGGTATTTTGGATCTCCTAGGTTATTTGAAGGCTACAAATAGGAGTCAAAACCCAAAGGAAAAATAACTTCTTATTTATTAAATTCTTCTCTATCTAGAAGACAAAACAGAGATTTATTATTATTATTTCTTGTTAATTTATATCTTCATCAAAAGATTCACACAAAGAAATGTCGGGAGCCTAGCGACTAGCTGAGCCCCAACACCCTTTTGAATAACCACTCCTAATCTATGAAAAAGAAAACTGGCATGCCCACTAGTCGCATCATGATTTATTTTATTTTTAAGTCTCTTCAAAAAGACAACGATACCTTCCCCTAGATCCCAAAGTAGTGAAATCCAATGTAACAAAACCATAACCATGCGCATTGCATTTATCAAGGTACTTGTTACGTTTACGCGAATCAGCATTGGAAATGCCTTGCCCTGGAACGAAAGTACGACTTTCCCCACTGGTGAAAGGTAAAACCCCCAGTGATATCAAAACACACATCCTGACCATTCTCCCAACCATAAACTAGAATGTCATTAGTCCTCAGAGCATTGTTAATTACTATCTGCTAAAACATTCCGAACAAGGTCATGTCGATACTTGAGCCCGACATCACTAGCACAATGTACCGCGTGATCTCCAAATATGTTCATCTCTCGATTACAACTTGAACACAAACTACCTTCCACAAAGAGAGGGACACCAAGTGTATAACTTACAACAGTCTTAAACTGCCTCGACCCAAGACATTGATGTATTCCACTGATGGGTATCGCTGGTAGGTAGTCTTGCGCATGTCTAAGCTTGTTGCAGTGCCACAAAGCAGAATCTCTAGCAGACATAGTAAATTGGTTGAGGATTTGCTTCTTAATAACATCGAAATAGACAACTGCCAGCGTATGCATGGAATGATAATTTATTATTATTTTGTAAATAATTTTTAGTTATGTCTAGATGATTTATTTTTGATTAGGGATAATTTCAAAGTCATGAATAATGAGATTTTAATTACTTCTACAAGTTTATTTCAAGTTTATTTCTCTTGTCGATTGTCTTTTATTATTTTTTGTGTCTAAGATTATTATTGGGTTGTTCAATTGGCCATTTGAATTAACCTAATGATAATTCTTCTGCTAGTATTGGGGTTGATAATACGTGTAATTGTCACTCAATTCTTTACACAAGTAGTAAACCGCAAAATGGATTATGTTAAGCAATTGTGTATAGAGATGACACTAGTAAGCAGACCGAGGTTATGCGTTTGATTCTAGGATTAACCTAATTCACAAAACGTAATGCATTCGAACGGGTTACACCTTGAGAGCTTATTCATGGTGGCTCAGATGGATAGAATCTGGTAATCGAGCGCTTCCGTATCCAACGACAATAGAAATTTCGGGGATAACAGAGCTTATTGTTATTCTACGGTTGGTGACAATATACAAATTCAACAAGGAATAAACGGGTATCTTAATTAACTCTCTGTTCAGTGACGGCGAAAGATTCCTTAATCGTTTTTCCCCTCATTGCTTTGAATAAATCTTTATTATTTACTTCGTTCAAAACCTAAAAACCAACTTTTCGATACTTTATAACAACTAAAATCTCCATGCTCTTCGTGGGAACGAACTCCTTACCATTTTATTACTAGTTAATTGTGTGGAAAAAAGTGATTAATTTGTTTTGTAAACGACGCGCATCAATATATAGGATCTGTCATATAATCTGATAAAAAGAAACGTGCGCTTGAAAACTGTAAAATCATCAGGGATTGTTCATAATTCGCTTCAATGATGATATAGTTTGATGATGGCGAAAACAACATTAGGTTTCCCTTCAATTGTTTATAATCATACTACTAAGCGAAGAAAACCCATAAGAACAAATAAAGAAAATAAAAAAGGTAAAATATCGTTCTTAACCGAGGAAAAAGAAAACAAAGAGAAAACACAAATTTTGAAGTGAAATAGTGTTTTTAATCTTCCATAGAGAAAACACCTGTGCAGGTTTTTGATAGTTGCTCGTAACTTAGAAACACAATTATTCAGGAAACTAGACGAGCAAGCGGTTTCGGTTGCATGTTCCTGTTAACTTCGTTAGTGTGTATACAAAAACATATTCCAAACAATTAATTGATGATGTCACTGTTTGTCTCCCCATTCGACGTCCCCGGTTGTCTCTCGCTCAACTTTTGATCTGAGTTAGAGGATGACGAAATCGATGGTCGAATTTAACAGGTTATACATAGGCTACTTATATATATATATTTATGTTATCATATTCCAACACATTGAAATCACAAAAATCATCAATACATGAATACAATTCAATCAACGATCAACACACCACTACAATAACCATTTCATTCAACTTTGATAACCAATGCATCACAAAAGAAGTGATATTATGGAATTTTAGCTACATCTATCCTCTAATATTGCTTGTGAGTTATGTATAATATAACTAATCAACCCAATATCAAGAATTTTATTATTATAAAAATAAACTTTGAATACAAACCCTAAAAGTAGAATGACATACTTTTGATGATTTTGTGGATTGAGTTCGGAGTTGAAAAATGCAATATATTCACCAATAAATATAAAACAAATCCTTTTAGTTGCACACAATAAATCAAGCTAAACGATCATCAAACTCGGAAGGGGGAAGAAAATGGGGGAGAAAAGGGTTAGGGATGAAAGGAAGATGCGGTGGAGTGAAAACCCGATTGTTCCTTGATATTTATAAACGCAAAACGAAAATTCAAATTCTGTTTGGTCAAGATCTACGCTTTGACCTGGACGAAAAATTAATTTTCGTGTTGCACTGTTTTGACGGGAACTCGTTTAAGCCCCTTTCTCATAGTAAGGTGCAACTGAACATTTAGTTCGCTCGGCTACATTTAAGCAATAACCAAGCGAAATGCCAAACCATGGCGAAGAAAAATAGATTTTGTTTTGTAGAAGGGGGAATAGTAAACACGAGTGTAACTTATGGTGGGTTTGGATGTAGAATTTTAAAGTGGGTCCATGGGATTTGGTAGAGTTATGTTTCCCTCGTTACGTTTGGTTGCCCAAATCCCTGGAATTACGTTTCCGACGGGAATAACTTTTCCAGCAAATCCTCCAAGTAGGAAATACCATTTAGTCCTAATAATAATATATTAGAGTTAGTTTGGTCCAGTTGACTGGGTCAACTGTCTGTTTGGTCATTTTTAAAAATATATATTATTATTTGGTCTTAGGGTGGACAATACCAATGCGGGATGACGTCGTCAATTATGTCATAATTTTTTAATAGTGGAAGAAATGCCCTTTTTTTTCTCTCTCTTAATAAAACTAAATAAATAAAAACTTAAAACCGAAATATCTTTTGAACCACATGTCCAAAAATGATAGATTTTATATATTCGGAAAGCCCTCGACGAGAGCTTTCCAACGAGTACCATTGTTGATATGTTTTGGAGCTTTTAATTTTTATCTTATTCTTAGGCTAAAAATTAACTATAAAATGAAGTATATACGAGTTCATTATACAAAATGAACTAATTTAATGAACTACCATACTAGCTAGTTCATTCTGTAGAATGAACTATCATGATTAAGTAACATACGAGTTCATTCTACAAAATGAACTGGTATAATGAACTATTATTACGAGTTCATTCTACAATATGAACACCTATCACGAGTTCATTCTACAATATGGACTATCACTTACGAGTTCATTTTATGATATGAACTACCATAATGAACACCTATTACGAGTTCATTGTACAATATGAACTACCATACTTGATTATCATTACGAGTTCATTTTACAATATGAATTATCAATCCTACAATATGAACAACCATTATGAGTTCATTCGACAATAAGAACATCTATCACGAGTTCATTCTACAATGTGAATTATAATAATGAACTACTATTGTGACTTCATTCTTAGTAATGAAGTACTTTTATGAGTTCATTCTATAAAACAAATTGCTAGCATATACGAGTTCATTCTACGAAATGAACTGCTAGAAGTAGAATGAACTAACATGTTCTAAAATAGTGTTCATTCTTGGATATGAACTATTATTATACCGAAAAAATTAAAATTTCAAAACATAGTATAATGGGTATTCATTGTGTAGATCTCGACGAGACCTTTCTGAATATATAAACTTTATTAATTTTCGACTTATATTTTGAGAGATATTTCATTTTTTTTAATTTATTAATGTTAAGAAAAGAGAGAAAATAAAAAGAGAGGAAACAAATAAAAAAAGCACGTGAGAAAGAGATAAAATAAGAGAGATAAAGAGTATTTTAGATATTTTAATATTTTTGAATAAATAAGTACCAAATAGAACTCCCTTTTTGTTGGTGGACCAAATTAACTTGGGACCAAACAATTATTTTCCCATCCTCCAAATGGAGTCCGACCCGACCCTTCCCTCCTAAGATTTGTTGGGAAATTTATCATGGAATTTATGGACCAATTTTTTTAAACTCCAAATCCCATATATATATATATATATAATTTTGAGATTTTTACGGAAATACCAAACAGTGCATGGACTTTAACCGTTTAACGTAAGAAATTTTTATGAATCCTAAGAATCTCAACTGAGTTACCAAACATACAAGGGATTTACATAAATCCCAGAATTTGTAATCCCGTGGGATTATAAATTTCTGAAAATTGTGAATTTTGCAAACAAACCCACCATTAGCTAAATCGAAGTCCCTAAAACGTCTCTTATCGATTACCCTGGATGGGAATAACCTACCAGCAGCCTCAAATTAAAATCCAACAAACCTCAGGTTCCTATAGTCCCCTTTCATTTTCCTCGAGAGAGAGAAAGAAAAGAAGAAGAAGACACAAACATGGGGTTAGGGTTACTAGCTCTCCGAGCTTCAAGAACATCTCTTCTAGGTCGTTCCTCATCAGCAATTTCTAGGCCAGGTTTCGAATCTGGAAACCCTAATTTCAATTTGGTAAGATGGATCATTTCAACACCAGAACTACAAAAACCAGAAGCAGCAACTGCATCAGAACCAGCAGCGCCACCACCACCTCCACCTAGAACACCAGTTGGTGGTGCTAGAGTTCATATTGAAAAGCCTGAAGATGCGATCGAAGTATTTGTTGATGGTTACCCTGTCAAAGTACCTAAAGGAATGACTGTATTGCAAGCATGTGAGCTTGCTGGGGTTGACATTCCTAGATTTTGTTATCATAATCGTCTTTCTATTGCTGGGAATTGTCGTATGTGTTTGGTTGAGGTTGAGAAATCTCCTAAACCTGTTGCTTCTTGTGCTATGCCTGCTCTTCCAGGTAGGGTTTCACATTCTTCCTTCCGAGTTCAATTAAATCTAGAAATTATTTTCTCTTGCACATATTGGATAAATTAGAAGAAATCAAATCCTGTTGAATCCATGATTAAATTATTAGTAGGTGTTGATTAGTTTTTAATTGGTTGTGTAGGGATGAAAATTAAGACTGATACACCGATTGCAAAGAAGGCAAGGGAAGGAGTTATGGAGTTTCTGTTAATGAATCATCCATTGGATTGTCCAATTTGTGATCAGGGTGGTGAGTGTGATCTCCAGGATCAGTCTATGGCGTTTGGATCTGATCGAGGTCGATTCACTGAAATGAAGAGATCTGTTGTTGATAAGAATCTAGGTCCATTAGTGAAGACTGTAATGACTCGTTGTATCCAATGTACAAGGTTTGGATTTGTTATACCCCCTTTCTCTTGTTTTGTTAATTGCTTTATACAGTTCAACGTCGCCCCACTTGTAGAGTTTAAATATCTCGTTGAAAATCGCAACATTATTGTGATTTCATTTCAAAAATAATCTAGTTCTGTTTAGAACACAATACTGGGTCATACATTTGATTTTCCCCAATTTCACTTGGTTACATAATCACTTGAAATAACCAATTGTTTTAGTAAATAATTACTTATTATGGTAAGCGAATTCTGAAGATAGTGTTGCTGCGAATTTTTAAATAGGTGTGTAAGGTTTGCTACTGAGGTTGCTGGGGTTGAGGATCTTGGCATGTTAGGTCGTGGTAGTGGAGAGGAAATTGGAACTTATGTTGAGAAACTGATGTCAAGTGAACTTTCTGGAAACGTGATTGATATCTGCCCTGTGGGAGCTCTCACTTCAAAGCCTTTTGCATTTAAAGCTAGGAACTGGGAGTTAAAGGGGACTGAGAGTATTGATGTTACGGATGCTGTCGGTTCAAACATCAGAATTGATAGTAGAGGTCCAGAGGTCATGCGAATCACTCCACGGTTGAATGAGGTTAACTTGCACATCCTCCAGCTTTTGTCATCCTCTTTTTTTTACTCTTTTCTAAGTTTTGCATATACCTGCTAAAGATATTTCAGAGAGATAGTCTTATTTGATATTGGATATATGTTAATATGTTAAGTAATGTTGCAGGACATTAATGAGGAGTGGATATCCGACAAAACACGTTTCTGTTATGATGGACTGAAAAGGCAGAGGTTGAATGATCCCATGATTCGTGGTCCTGATGGACGCTTCAAGTCTGTGAGCTGGCGTGATGCCCTTGCCGTGGTTGCAGAAGCTGCTCATCAAGTTACACCCGAAGAAATTGTCGGTATTGCAGGGAAGCTGTCTGATGCAGAATCCATGATGGTTCTGAAAGATTTGTTGAACAAGATGGGTTCAAACAATGTGTGGTGTGAAGGAAATGGCATGAACCCTCAAGCTGATTTACGTTCAGGATACCTTATGAACAGCAGCATAAGTGGTCTTGAAAAGGCAGATGTTTTCCTTTTGGTTGGTACTCAGGTATGTGGTTTGAAATCTTTGAAATCTTGATGGAGTTTATATTAAGGGTGTTGTCTAACAGTTAGTGGTAATAAAGTAGTTGCAATTTTGCAAGAATGTAAGACTATTAACTAGAACCAAAACTGTTACGCATTCCATAGAGCATAGTACTAGTATCCATACACTCGGTAATGATGCATCAAGTCCAGTTGGGATCTATATAGCTTTCCTAATTTCACTATTCAATATAAAATGCAGCCAAGAGTAGAAGCCCCAATGGTGAACGCCAGAATCTGCAAGACCATTAGAGCCACCAAAGCGAAGGTCGGCTACATTGGCCCCCCTGCTGAATTCAATTATGATCATCAACATCTCGGCTCAGGCCCACAAACCCTTCAAGAAATTGCTGAGGGTCGTCATCCATTCTGTTCTGCTCTCTTATCTGCAAAGAATCCTGCTATAATTGTTGGTGCAGGGCTCTTTGAACGCAAGGACAAAGATGCAATATTTTCCACCATTGAAAGCATTGCAAAGCAAGCCAAGGCTGTCAGATCAGACTGGAACGGCCTTAATGTCCTCCTCCTTAATGCTGCCCAAGCTGCTGCCCTTGATCTTGGCCTGGTCCCTGAATCTGAAAATGCATTGGAAACTGCAAAGTTTGTATATTTGATGGGTGCCGATGATGTGGACTTGGAGAAGCTTCCAAGCGATGCTTTCGTGGTTTACCAAGGTCATCATGGAGATAAAGGTGTCTACCGCTCAAATGTAATATTGCCATCTTCAGCATTCAGTGAGAAAGAAGGTACTTATGAAAACACTGAAGGTTGCACACAACAGACACTCCCAGCTGTTCCCACAGTTGGTGATGCTAGGGATGACTGGAAGATACTAAGGGCACTCTCCGAAGTTTCCGGACTCAGGCTTAACTATACAACCCTTGGAGGCGTACGTACTCGCATCAGTACTGTGGCACCGAATCTTGTACACATGGATGAGAGAGAACCAGCTAGTTTTTCCGCAACATTAGCGAAGCCTGAGACCCAACAGAAAATGAGCAAGGAAGACTTCGGGGTTGCCGTTGAGAATTTTTACATGACAGATGCAATCACTAGGGCATCTAAGATTATGGCGCAATGTAGTGCTTCGCTGTTGAAAAAGTGACAACATTTTGCGGTAATCTGAGCCATTTTCTTCTCAATAATTGTTAAGTGGTTTTCAAAAACCTTATTCTGAAATGTGTTGTTAATTACACCTTTTTGTGTTATTGTTTTGATTACCCTCAAGAATTGTAAGGATTAAAATGTTGTATAATGGTCTTGTGCTCATAAATGGCCATTAAAATCTTGTCATTTTGTTTAAAACTTCAATTTTTGTGAAAATCCAAACATTTATTTACTGTTTCTTGTCAACGGTACTTCTCTGCATAACAAAAATGCTATGGCCTCTGTATCAGTATCACCTATTTGAAGATGACTTCCTCCATATTTGCTTCAGGCCAGATGGTCAAGTTTGCCGGACGCAACAATGCAGTTCCAGCCAACAGATGAATATTGTGGGCCCAAGTACTAGCCTACTGATTTGTAAGTGTAGGATTCACTCCTCATCCTATTGTCTTGATCTTTTATAACAGAGATCTTGCGTTGCATTGAATGGTAAACTCAATAGATCCTGGCAGGCATCCTGCAACCAATTCTAACTCAAATACATGTCCACTTGTTTTCCTTCCTTCTAGTTGACACTTGATACAGCTAATGTCATACAATGGTACTGTGCCTAAATACTAGGCAGTGGTCACTTTCACGTGGCCAAGTTTATGCCACTGGTGCTGTCCATCTAGGTTAGTACACCTCTAACCCCCTCCCTACTCTGCTGAATTTCAAAGAGTACCTACGACCCCATACCATATTCATGATGTAAGTGCTGATGAAATTTCGTACCCCAGCCCAGCGAGGTTTAAAAACTGGATCTTGATCACAAGCTCACGGGTCATGGGTTGTGATTCTTGTGACCATTAACTTTCACTATATCTATATGGTCTTTTGTATGAAAAAACAAGTTAAAAATGACAAAGCAGTTTTCATTCAATTATCCAATATGTTCAGACTTTTTGATATTACCATGATATCTCTGGTTTAATGGCAGAGACACTGGAACATACAAAAAGTTGCTGCAGAAGAAGAAGAATCCGGCTTGCTTGCTTTCTTTCTTTCTTTCTTTTCACACCAGTAAATCACTTCTCCCAAGCTTATCCATAATCCATCCATCTAACCTTGAGACTTACAACTGCACAGTGCACAGATGGCAAACCCATGATCCATCCATCCTCCTGGCAACAAAAACAAAAATAATATTCTCATGCATATTCAATTCAAACTCAACAAAGCCTACTAGAGGCTATAGTAAAATATCTTCCTTGGGAGAGTCCTACACTGCACTGGACTGACAAATGTCCCTTCAAACACGTGACAATCACATGCCAAGTATTCAATACAATGTACCACGACCACCTTTTCTTTTTCATTTTTCTTCCTCCATTCAACCTTATCCACTTATCTAAATTCCTCTACTTCTTAATTAGCTGTAGCCAACTTGTAATTTTTATTTGGGTCCCACTCCTTTTATGACTTACGTGGCCGAATTCCTTCTCCAAATGGGAGACAGCTATTTTGAACCCAACCGTTACAAATATCTTTCTTTCTCTGTTTTTGTTTTTCCGTTCTTGAAAACAAGCTAGGAGTGTTACAGTAGAACACGTAGTAGGTTAATTAATTGGGTTATTATCTGAAACAGTTATCTGTCGGAATGGTTTTGAAATTAGCTCAAAACAACAAAAAAACAAGATAAAACAAGGGTGTTCCCAGATCGACACGTAGCAGTTAATTAATTGAAAGACAAAACAGATTTTGCCACGTGTTTGAATTCACTAACAAATACCATGACAAATGACACTAGCCCCATTAACAGAGAACAACTATTGTCCTTCATATTCACCGAACCTAATAACGCGTTTGGATACTAGAAGCAGAAGTATTTCTAAAACTCAGAAGAAGCTAATTTTTCTTCTTTTAGAAATCGTTCTGAATTGTCAAACTGATTTCTGATTTTTCGACTTTTAAAAGTCAGAAACCAACTTCTGAGTCTATATCTAACCATCATATAAACAAATTGGTTTCTCTTATGGATTTTCTTGGTTTTTTGTTGTGAAGTCAATGTGCTCGAGGGTGGTTCTATCATCTATGTTCAGATCAAAACACATTAAAATGCTTTTTCGATAACTTATTTGTTTTCTGCTAAATCCAAAATGCTCGAACAAATCACAACGGAAAAAAAAACACTACTGTGCGTATAAAATTAGATACAGCCAATACATGCATGACTATCATGAAAAAGTTTTGAGCATGACAGCTAATGCGAACACCATTACTCCTCCTAGGCCACAATTTTTCGTGTCCCACCTTATTTTTCCACTTCATAAACGCCACAGTTAATTTCAAAGAACACAAAAAATTATATCGCCGTCATTTTGTAAGATAAAACGGGAAGGGATAATATTGTTTTCTTTTCATACTACGTTTTCAAATCAACCAGTTCTCCACAATGTCAAGCACTAACACCTCTGAGGAAAATCAACAAACACAGGATATGTATTAAGTAGGACCCACTACAGAAATGGGTTTTCAGATCAGATCAAGTTTCCGTATTTGCCACGTGAATGTATTTGGCATGGGTAATACGCGTGTTAAGGTATAGGTGAATCACACTTTAGTAGAAGCGTTATTATCAATTTGATTTTTTTTAATATCTCTACGTATAAAACTCAGAGCAAGTGGATATGGACTGTCTTCTGTGTGTGAGAGAGTGTGTCAAAAGTTTGAGTAATTAATGAAATTCCCTTAAAATTTACGACTTTGAATGAATTCAGAGTTCTTTCTTCAATCTTCTCTGGGTTGTTAACAAATTCTCATTTCTTCAATGGGTTCTTTTCATTTTCATCATCATCACTAGTTTTATTATATTTTTTCTGCTTCATTTCAAGTTGAGTAGATTCGATTCTGTTTACTATTTCAGGAGTTTATTCTCATAGTTTAATCCATTTCTAGAAGCAAACTTTTAATAATCCTCATAATTTCCATGGTCATATTGAGTTAATTTCCAGATATTAATGGGATTTAGTAACAATAAGTATTTGCAGAGAAAGTTATTCAATCTTTTTTTATTATATTGGGTGTTGTATCCATCTAGATAGATAAGAATAAGAAAAAGGGTTCCTCAAAGGAGAGTGATTTTGAAGTTTAGGGTTCGTGGGAGGGAATGGTTACTAGATCTTACTCAAATCTGTTAGAACTTGCTTCAGGTGAGTCACCACCACCATCATTTGATCAACTTAATAGAAGAATTCCTCGTGTTGTAGATATAATGTCTAATCTTGATAATGATTATCCATCTGATCTTAGTGCTGTTTCACCATCTTCAGTATCACCTAAAGATAGAATTATTATAGTAGCTAATCAACTCCCAATTAGGGTTCATAGGAAATTAGATAATAAAGGTTGGACTTTTGATTGGGTTGAGGATTCACTTCTGCTTCAGTTAAAAGATGGTTTAGGTGAAGATGATGTTGAAGTTATTTATGTTGGTTGTTTACAAGAAGAGATTCATTTGAATGAACAAGAAGAGGTTTCACAGATTTTGCTTGAGACTTTTAAATGTGTTCCTACATTTTTACCACCTGAGCTTTTTAGTAGATTCTATCATGGTTTCTGTAAACAGCAATTGTGGCCATTATTTCATTATATGTTGCCGTTGTCGCCTGATCTTGGTGGTCGGTTTGATCGTTCGTTGTGGCAAGCTTATGTGTCCGTTAATAAGATCTTTGCTGATAAGATCTTAGAAGTTATTAATCCTGAAGATGATTTTGTTTGGGTACATGATTATCATTTAATGGTCTTGCCAACTTTCTTAAGGAAGAGGTTTAATAGAGTGAAGCTTGGGTTTTTTCTTCATAGTCCGTTTCCTTCGTCGGAGATTTATAAGACTTTGCCTGTTAGGGAAGAACTTTTGAGGGCACTGTTGAATTCCGACTTGATTGGTTTCCACACATTCGATTATGCTCGTCATTTTCTGTCTTGTTGTAGTAGAATGTTGGGGCTATCGTATGAGTCGAAACGTGGTTATATTGGTCTCGAGTATTATGGGAGAACTGTTAGCATTAAAATTCTTGCAGTCGGTATTCATATGGGTCAATTGAAATCAGTTTTGAGCCTTAGTGAGACTGAAAAGAAAGTTGCAGAGCTCAAGAGCCAATTCTGTGACCTTGGAAGGGTGATGATGCTTGGGGTGGATGATATGGATATTTTCAAAGGTATTAGCTTGAAGCTCTTGGCAATGGAACAGTTCCTCATACAGCATCCAGAGTGGCGGGGAAAAGTGGTTTTGGTTCAAATTGCAAATCCAGCTAGAGGTCGCGGAAGAGATGTTCAGGAAGTACAGGCTGAGACTTATTCAACAGTTAAACGGATTAATGAAACATTTGGGCAACCTGGTTATGAACCCGTTATTTTGATCGACAAACCACTTCCGTTCTACGAAAAGATTTCTTATTATGTGGTTGCTGAGTGTTGTTTGGTGACTGCTGTTAGGGATGGAATGAACCTAATTCCATATGAATACATCATTAGTCGGCAAGGAAATGAAAGATTGGATAAAGCGTTAGAATTGGATCCCTCCAACCGGAAGAAGAGTATGTTGGTTGTTTCTGAATTCATTGGTTGCTCTCCGTCTCTCAGTGGAGCTATTCGAGTAAACCCATGGAATATTGATGCAGTTGCTGAAGCAATGGATTGTGCGATAGAGATGGCTGAAGCTGAAAAACAACTGCGGCACGAGAAGCATTATAGGTATGTAAGTACCCATGATGTTGGCTACTGGGCACACAGCTTTCTACAAGATTTAGAGAGGGCATGTAAGGATCATGGGAGGCGAAGATGTTGGGGGATTGGATTCGGGTTGGGATTTAGGGTTGTGGCTCTTGATCAAAGCTTCAGGAAGCTCTCAATAGAGCATATTGTATCCGCTTATAGAAGGACCAGAAAGAGAGCTATTCTTTTAGATTATGATGGCACTTTGATGCCTCAAGCTTCGATAGACAAGAGTCCCAGTTCAAAGTCAATCGAAATCGTAAACAAGTTGTGCAGAGATGAGAACAATGTGGTTTTTCTTGTCAGCGCTAGAAGTCGGACGACTCTTGATGCATGGTTTTCTCCCTGTGAGAATTTGGGACTTGCTGCTGAGCACGGCTATTTTATGAGGTGAAGTCATTTAAGACATTTGTGAATTGAAAAGCTTCGAGATGTGTACAATGTAAACACCCTACGGATTGACATTTGTGTTTTTTGTTTCAGGTTGAAGCGAAATGCAGAATGGGAGACACATGGGCCTGCTGCAGATTGTTGTTGGAAGCAGATAGCAGAACCTGTGATGAAGTTATACACAGAAACAACCGATGGGTCCACTATTGAAGATAAGGAAACTTCACTCGTTTGGAGTTACGAGGATTCCGATCCCGATTTCGGGTCATGCCAAGCGAAGGAACTTCTTGATCATCTCGAGAGTGTGCTTGCAAATGAGCCAGTTTCTGTGAAGAGTGGGCAGACCAGTGTTGAGGTCAAGCCTCAGGTTTGTGATTCTGGATCCGTTTTTGTCTATGGTCTGAATTGTTATTTGTTGCTGTCTGTCACTGTAGGGATAGAACATACAAGAGGCATGAACAACTGAAAGAGTCTAAAAAGTAATCTAAACTCAGTACATTACTCAGTACATTATTTTGTCCATTCTATTCTTGGGCTTCGCCATAATGCATCAGTGTCCAAGCATTGAAATAAGAAAACGTTTTGTAGTTTAGCAAGTATTTCTCTCTTAGCTTTCCATACGGCTCCTAATATTACGTCTTTAAGTTGGTATCCTTGCAATGAAATGACGAATTAATATAATGTGCATTTTTGTGTTACCAAGCAGGGGGTGAACAAGGGGCTCGTGGCCGAAAGGATACTATCATTAATGCAGGAGAGGGGAATGTTGCCAGATTTTGTTTTGTGCATAGGAGATGACAGATCCGATGAAGACATGTTTGAGGTCATCATGAATTCCATAGCAGGTCCGTCTCTCTCTCCGACAGCAGAAATTTTCGCATGCACTGTTGGTCGAAAGCCTAGCAGAGCTAAATATTATCTAGACGACACAGTGGAGATTGTTAGATTGATGCAAGGTCTAGCCTCGGTTTCTGAAGAGGCGGCACTTACTTCCTGAAGGTGACCCTGAAATTACAGCCTTATTATGCTTTCTTTTTTCTGCCTGTGTTGTAAAACGTTGTAGTTTTAATCTTTTTACTTTTAGCCAAGTGAACACCTTAGTAATGGAAGTAGTTTTAGTTTCTCATGTTATCCATCTTAGTGCATGGGAGTCACTTGT
Organism: Papaver atlanticum; assembly: GCA_023531105.1. Lineage (NCBI taxonomy): Eukaryota > Viridiplantae > Streptophyta > Magnoliopsida > Ranunculales > Papaveraceae > Papaver > Papaver atlanticum. The sequence continues at coordinate 196,594 of JAJJMB010010315.1, read as the reverse complement.
AAATACGTTAATACAAATCTCCATAAATCTAAAAGCTCGTTCGAAAAATCTTTAAAAATGCTGTGTTAAATCTTCATGGTTTGCAATTACTTTGTAATCTTTTCGGAAGTTGGCATTATGAAGATTTATAGAGTGAAATCTAGATGAGCCATTCATGGTTATGGGTGTTTTAATTCAATGTTGCAAAGAGATTCTCGACCTGTAAGAGGAAATATTTTGCTTCATTTCACCTGTATAGTCCTTTCAATAGTTCTGTATGCATAAATATATACTGACATTACCAGTTATCTCCACAAACCCATCCAAGCAAGTCTCTTCCCATGCAGAATACCTTATAAAATCAAAACTGCATCTCTTTGATGGCTTACAACCATGACTGAAACTGAAAGGCATATTATTTACAACAGCTCGAACTGGAACTACAATCCTACACTATATTAACAAAGACTTACAAGGCGTAAATCTTCTCGTGTTCGGAGTTGTAAGCATCAGGATCTGAAAAATCTGAGTACCGAGTCCATGAAAATGATTTACTTCCACTTGCTCTTTTTATTCGTCTCTGGGAATCGTCCCCTGACATCCCAAAATGTTGTTGAAAAACACAATAACACATAGCTGCAAGAGTTCCAACAAGGATTGGAACTCCAACTACAGTTATAGTTATTGCCATCCATGATCCTCTCCTTCCCACAACAACAAAAGATAATGAGATGAAAGCACCGCAAGTACTTACACAAGCTGCCCACATTAGTTTGTTAACAACTGAAACAACTTGTTTTTGAGCCCTAGTATCCCATGCAACCAAAGTGATTTGGACCACCACAACTGCCAGAGATATGAAGAGTGAAGTAGCATTCAAAAGACAGAATAATCTGAATCCCAAATTATCTGCAATGTTGGCTTCTCCAGTGTCTGGCCCAACCTGAAAATACTGTCCTGGCAAATTGAAAATAGCCATGAAAGCAATGGAAGCAAAGAGAACAGCAACAAGTGTTACAGAATTGGTGGTGTTTTGAACAGCTTCTCTATGTAGCTTCCGAAGTTCTTTAGCGATTCCAGATACTCGTTTGTTGGTTTTCCCGTTTTGTATGAGTTGCATGTGTACCTCGTGTTTTATGTCACTAACAGTTCTTTTTAACTCCTGATTTTCATCCACTCGGCCAACATTTCTTGCATGCTTGGCACCAGCTTCTGTTAGAGCTTCCTTGATTTCTAATGCAGATTCTCCATATTGAAGTTTTTCTGCTAAATCCATTGCAGTTTCCTTCTGATTATTGATGGCATTGACGTCAACAGCTAAGTAACTAAGTAGAAGGCACACTATCTGAAATCACATAAAGATAACCATCTATAAGTCAATTTGTGTAGAACCCTTACAAGAAGAGTGCACTACGTCAACAAATTCTATAAACTACCAATCCTAAGAACAGAAATTCCCTGATAAGATGAGCAGTAACAGAAATGAAATCAAGAATAGGAGATGGAAGAAACAAAATACTAATATCCAATGGAAAAATAAAACAAAAACTGAAAAGAGAATAAAAACTTTTGCAAAGCACAGGGCATGTTACCACCAACACAATAGATAGAGCAGTGACGAAAACTACCTGTGGTCGACATTTCCTAGTAGCCATATGAACAGCAGTATTTCCCTTCTTGTCGCGTGCATTCAGTATAGAGAGATCGGCAATCAATAACTCCTCTACTACAGAAGGATCCTGACCTTTTACGGCCATATGAAGTGCAGTTTGGCCCTTCTTGTCTTTGATTGAGACGACTTCTGGATCTCTGTCTAGAAGTGCTTTCACTATTCTGAAATAACCATACCTAGCTGTATTGTGCAACGCTGTTTTCCCATTTTTTCTAACTATTCTCATGCAACTTTCATCTGCATCTAATATGGCATTCACTACATCCAGGTGGTCCTGGACAGCAGCTGTATAGAGGGGACTTGTGTTTGATTTGTCACATATATTGCATAGTTCAGGCCACAATTTCAACAGTTCCTTCACGATGCCTGCACACAAACACCATTGTTTTTAAAGTGGAGCTTTCATTAAAGATTATTCATAAGCATACATGTATCAATGTTGTTAATCTGTCAGCATATCATCATACTCAGGAGTTTTCATCAGGCACAGAAGAGAAGTGCTGAGACGGTTTACAAATCCAAGGTCAAAGAACTACAGGGTTCTATGACAAACCGAAACATGGAATGCGCTAGTGATACGGGATTTTTCAACGATTTTCATTCTCCTACTGAACCAATTGCCTTATTTTCCCTAGATACTATCATGGAGCAATGATGAAACCCAATGTTCACCAGATAATCTTCCCTTGGATTGCACCATTCGACAAAATCGGGACAGTGACAACTAATAACCGTCCCCGGGGAGTTTTAGGCCCCCAAATCTCAACAGAACTTCTCTTGCAAGGTGCAATTATACCACTGATTCAGCTGAACATTTTTCTTTTGTTCAGTGTCTTCATTTTGTTAAAAATAATCTTGAGGGGAATGAGAATTTCTGTCCTCAATCACAGCTTATCTTTTCTCCCCTTCTCGAAAACCATGATTAGGTTTCTTATGAAGTTAAGTGGAGCTAAAAACCGAATATTTGGTGCCTGATTTTTCTAAGTGATTGTTTCCTACCCTTTCTCCCCAAAATGATCTCTAGATTTTCTTTACAATGAATTTCTGTTTAATTAGCTCTAACCAACAAAACCTAAAACATAGTTTCAGTACAACTCAGTCCAAGTTCAAGTTCAACCCTAATCTAGACATCAAAATTGTATGTAGATCCTAATAATATCTGTTTCTAGTAAAATTAACAAAATCAAAACAAATTTCCTTAAATTTGACTATTCATTCTCCACTTTTAGCAATTAATACATAATAACTCAACAATAACTACTGTCAACCTCACACCTAAACTGAATTTGCCCTATCTCAATTCAAACCCAAGAAATCATCAAAATAAACAGTGAGAAAAAATGAGAATTTTTCTTACCTAAATGTCCACGCTTAGCAGCAACATGAAATGCATTCAAATCAAGCTTAGACCTGATAGACACAATTCCAACATCACAGAACTGAATCAAGTATTTAAAAACATCTTCAAGATTATTATCCGCAGCAACATAAATCGATGTTTCACCATTATCATTAGTTAATCCCATTAAAGAATTATCTTGATCATTACATTCTTCTAGTAATTGTTTGATCAAATCAAGATTAGCGGATCGAACAGCTAAGAAGAATGATTGATGAGATATAAGTCTTAACGATTTAGTAGTAGTACTAGTATCCATCACTGGTACTGATGATGATGATGATGAAGCCATGGATGATCAGAGGATGAGAAATATCTGTTTGTTTTTGATGTTTAGATTCTTGTGCTGCTGGTTATGGTGCTAATTAGTTTGACTTTTAGTGTTGGAGAAATTAAGAGTCAAACAATAAGGATGATGATGAGTTTTGTTTGTCTCCATTATTTGAGAAGAGAGAGGGAGAAAGAAAGTGAAATGAAAGCAAAGTCGTTGGTTGTGATGGTGAACTGAGATTCCTCTCCTCCCTCCGTTACTCTCTCTCATAAGACATGAAGGATCACTTCACACTTTTATTATCACACTATCTCACACGTTGGACGTTAGTTTTGTGAATAAAAACCAAACCGTAACGGATTTGAAGCTAATATTTTGAGGATATGTTCCTCTTATCAAGTTTTACGTGTTTACCAAAAATGAGCTCATTCCGAGATATAAAACCTCACAATCTACTGGCCTTAATTTCGACGGCCAGAAATCCTCAGATTTTCGACGGCTCATTTTCAAAGTACTAGATGATGGTGTTATACTTCTCGGAATACGCTCATTTTCGGTAGAAAAGTAGGTCTATGTAATAGTAACATATCCCCAAAATATTAGCTTCAAATCCGTTACGATTTGGTTTTAATTCGCAAATGACATCCAATGTGTGAGATAGTGTAATAATAAAAGTGTGAGGGGATCCCTCCTCCTCATAAAAACAGGTTAAATACATGCCCTTTCTCTTTTCTTTTTTGTAATAATTTAATAGGTTTAGTGATATTTACCACTGTTTTCAACTATTATGGGCTACTTTAATCACCACATTAACACACATTTCTTTCTTTAACTTGCACATTAAGTCTCGGGCAGGTCATAGTTCCTAAAGTTGTTAGGTGATGATACCAACGATCTGAACTGGAAGCTCAGCAGCACAATGGGGAAAAATAACAGTGATTTGGGTTTGGAACTCATAATATCAGGGTGGAAAAAAAATACATTATTCGGTATGTGTTTTGCCTTCTTGAACAAATTTATTCCCGAAAAAAGTTGGTTTTAGTCCAAATCTCACTATCATTTCATGGAAAATGTCTAGTTTGGTTTTTATCTTCAACTCTAATCATAAGAGGAAGACTTGCCAGAATTCCACTGCCATTCTCACCAGAGGAAGTCAGATTTTTTGCTAAGATTTTGCCTCTTCTGATACAAAGACAAAGAAGGATAGGAAATCCACAGATTACTAAACAGTGAACTGCTTAATTGGCCTTAAATGACTTGGTCCACGAACTGGCAACATAATTTTCATTTTCCTTATAAGCCATCGAGAAAAGGTTTTATAATATTCATGGAGACAATCCACCTAACAAGCAGAGCTTTCGAGTGTAGTCAAAACAAAATTTATTTCATAAGACCCCATATGCCTGTAAATATCAAGAGCCTAGTTTAAGCTTGATATATTAAGAAGATCGCGAAAGCCGTGTTAAAGAGTAAAGACCATATAGGATTACCTTTCATACATGCATCAGTGTGTCTTTTACTTGGAGAATTAAAATGATTTCTTTTTTCTTCTTAATTAGTTTGTTCTTAGATGTTGCGACAGGCTTTCGTATCTGCTCAGGTAGGTGATTCTTTTCACGTGGTGGGAACATGTTGGTTCCAGGTTGGTTTCTTATAATACATGGATGCTTTGGCACTTGTCGGTTTGGCCCTGCAGAGAAATAATGCAACTCGTGATGATATGGATGAAAATTTGTTATAAGGTGGACAAAAAGAAGTTTTGAGGAGGATTTTCAACCATATTGCCACCTAGCAGGACTCGCCAACAACTGCCTCCGCCACCGACACCACAGCTACCATCGTCATCTCACCCGCTCACCGTCCGTGGTGAAATAGACATGCCGTTAAGGATTCATGTTGTTGGTAAGAGTTCATCCATGTCTCCTCGAATTTCATTTGGACTCCCACTAATAAGAGTTCAAGCCCATGTGAAGCCCATATCCTTCTAGTAGAACGATTTTTTGGGCACTACTCAAAAATGGAGGGGACTACTAAGTGATAAGAATGTCTACCCTATACTTATAAGGGGTGTCCTAAATTGTGGAAATGACTAACCTACCCTTAACCTAATTAAATTTAAACTAATCTAATAAATATACATATACCTAATCTAAATCATTAACAAAACAAAATCAAAATCAAAATCAAAATTATAACAAATCCATTACTATTAGAGGGTTCATTTTCTTCTCTTTTTTCCGCTTCATCGTCTCGATTCAAAGAAATTTCCACAAACCCATTACTTGTGATTCGTTTTTTGTTGAAAAAATGAGTAGTAATCATCAAAATGAGTTGAAAATTGAAGTTGCGGAGAGAAGTTCGGCTAGGAATCATGTGAAACAGTTTGTCGAACTAGCCGAACTCAGCTTTAATGGAGTTTTTTCTTTCAGAAAAAAGTTCGGTTACCTCGTAAAAAAAAAATCCCAGCCGAACTTTTAGTTCGGTTACGTCGCAAAAAAAATTCGTTTTTTTTCCCAGCCAAACTTTTAGTTCGGTTACGTCGCAATTTTTTCTCCTAACCGAACTTTTCTCTGAAAACATACATATTGAGTTCGGTAACGTCGATTTTTTTTTTTCTCAGCCGAACTTTTAGTTCGGTTACGTCGCAACTTTTTTTCATTTTTTTCCCAGCCGAAATTTTAGTTCGGTTACGTCGCAATTTTTTTCTCCTAACCGAACTTTTCTCTGAAAGAAAAAACTCCATTAAAGATGAGTTCGGCTACCTGTGTTTTCAGAAACATTAGCCGAACTACACTTGCAGATGAGTTCGGCTACCTGTTATTCAGATGTCGTAACCGAACTTTATTTCCATGGTCGAAATCAGTTTATAAATTTTTCATTTTTCGAAAGTTTTGGCCAATTCAAGCAACATTAACTAAATTTGAAGTATACCAAAGTACCCGAAACCCTCATTTCGAAATCAACCATCTTACAAAAAAAAAAAAAACCCTCTTCTTCTTTTCAAAAATTATTCTTCTAAAAACACCCGACTAATTAATCTAACCTCACTAATCACTAATTAATTTAACTTAATTATTTAACTAATCATTACACTAACTAATCATTACCCTAACTAATTTAACTAAGAAGAGTAAGTTTGGTATTAACATAAATACTTAGATAAGGGGTGACCCAAAATTACTCCAAATATCCACCAAAAAAATGAAGAGTAGTCCCCCTCCATTTTTGAGTAGTGCCCAAAAATTAGTTCTTCTAGTAAATACTAGCCTGCCAACGAAACTCGCACAAATGCACACCACTGGGAAGATAAGATGTAATCCACTGGCAAAATATGGGACGTCGTTTCGGATCAACGAAGAGAAAGCCAAATGCCAAAATTTTCCACGATCTTCCCATACAAAGTACAAACAAACTAAAAACACTCCCAGAGTCGTTGCTAAATTGTACTACACTACAATGAGGCCCACGTCCCGTTGTTTTCCTTTTACTATCACTTCAGCACTAGTGGTGGGCATGGTCCGGATTGGACCGGTTTTAATGACATCGGCATCCGGTCTAATATATGGCGGATTTTAAGTTTGACATTTGCTCCAATCCAGCATCAAACACATTTGTATCAGTTGGATGTGTGGATGGACGGTTTGGATGCGGGTGGTCCAAAATATACAAAATGACTTAAGTCCCATAAAATTTGCACAAAAACATCTATATGACTGATATAAAAGTAGAAAGCAGAATATGACGGAACATAAAACATAGAGAAGAAGTGTAGGACACACATATATTTTGAACAAAATATTTAAGGAATCAGTTGTTTTGCCAGCGCCATCACCTTTGCCACATACCAAGACTCGCCACCAACTTTCTCCAGCATCGACTCCACAACCACCACCCTGGTCCTAACTAGCTTACGACGGTCGCCAATGGTAAAATAAACATGTCGTTAAAAATTCATGTCTCAAAAGGGCGATTTTTTAACAAAGTTGTCGTAGTCAAGATCTAGGTTTTTCGATCTAAATTCTTTGTTTGAGGTGGTTTCTAGTAATCGGTTACAGTTTTCCTTTCTTCAACCAGGTTAAATGATTGGCATTCTCTCCGTTTCTTTTTTGATTTTTGAAGACTAGAAATTGAAGGTGGTATGAGTTTTGTTGATTGTGTTAAAACATGTCAATGATCTATCTATTAAACTTCTAGATGCTTTGTTTGAAGAATGTCTCAACCAAATATTTTACCAAAATTTATATCCTTTGAAACTGATTTAAGTACACCCATCACAGCTGAATACAAATTAATCAAGATAATTAAAGTATCTTTGTGCAAACCCACCGTGTATCTGCAAGATTTTGGTTTACTTTTCAAAGTATTTCAAGGCGTTTATGTGATCCTCCAACAACATTGGTCATAAAAATAAGCTTCTTAAGACCATTATACTCACCTCACATGTTGTTAGCCCCATCATAACCTTGTCCAAGCAATTTATAATAACATCAATTATGTCTCGAAAAGCAATTATCGATTGTTTTCTTGAGTAAGGGCGCAGTGGTACTAGCTACATGCTTGATCCAACAAAACGTTCAATAAAAACGTTCTTCTTTCACATATCATAAAACAATTGCCGATTGTCCTTTGAAGAAATATCTTTAGATTCATCAACAAGAATTGAATACAATGAATCACCAATATCTCTTGAAATGACGAGGGTACCAAGTACACCTTCGATATCAACCTATAATTCTGATACCTTGTATGATCTAATATAGACAAAGACTCTCAAGAAGATGACAACAGCAAGGTATACACTTGGTATATAGTATAAGCCCGAAACCGAACCTTAAACTATAGGGATCAACCCAAGTGTTTGGATTGACGTACAATGTATTTACTTTTAACTATAACTAAACAATAATTATAGTTGCGGAAAGTAAAAGTAAAAACACAACAAGATTTTGTTAACGAGGAAACCGCAAATGCAGAAAAATCCCGGGACCTAGTCTAGTTTTGAATACTATATACTTAACAATCTTAGTTAGAACAATTTATCGTACACAAACTGTTTTTGTTTCAAGTTGATTATTTGGAAATTACCCAAATAACAATGCACTGTCCATGGCTATTGGGAATATTTCATATTTAATTATGAGAGAGAAAAAACTACTTTGTGCAAGGTACACATACTTGTATGTTTCACCTAGTCAGTCTGAATTCCGCGAATTTTAGAGGTTTGCAACCCCGATTTGCATACCCTTTACATGTGAGTTGGGGAATGGGGATAGGTTTGCAAAACCAGTTTTCGAATCCCTAGGACCTGACTTCGTGAACTGGCAATGTTTGGAAACCGCTATGGCCTGACATCGCGAAATGCCAGAGGTTTGTAAAGCTGGTTTGCGAACCTCTCCAGTTCCAGTTTGGCAGAAGATCACAAACAGTCTTACATGGCTTTGTTCGCTTTTGCTACAACTCTCATATACATTTCTAAGAAAACTTTATTCCCGAAATCACTTTGACTTGTGGATTATTGGTTAGTCTTGAGTGTTTTTGAATACCGTTAATGCTTGTAAGTTCAAAGGAATATTTAGCTGTTATGGACTATCATTTTGCACGTATCCAGAACTACCAACACCATAGTGCTTATTCTTCTTTGTAATTTCAAGGCGGACTATGCACATGCTTACATGAATTTCTAATAGGAATTTCATATAAACTTGGAAAGTTGTTTGCTTGAATCTCAAGTAACCTTAGCTTGAATTCAAATATATCTGAAAAGACGAGAGTACCCAAATACGCCATAATATTTTATTTATCAACCTATAAGTCCTCTACCAAATGTGATCGTCTATGGATAGAGTCGAGACAATGCTACAATTTGGTTCACGCTTCGTGTGATTGTCTATGGATACAAGATCGAGACAATACAACAACAAGATAACTTGTGTGATTGACTATGGTTGCAAGATCGAGACAATACGACAACAAAGTGTGTTACTTGATAATAGGTTCGGTAATAACCAAACTCTATAAGATCACTATCAAGTATTACGGAGCTAACGTACAAGTGTATTTTACTTAATTATAATAACAATTATAATGCGGAAATCAAAGTAAAAGACACAACAAGATTTTGTTAACGAGGAAACTGCAAATGCAGAAAAACCCCGGGACCTAGTCCAGTTTTGAATACTCTCAGAATTAAGCCGCTATACAAAATCTAATACCAACTTCGTATAGTTGAGACCAAGCAGATTACCCCCAGCTACTTAGTTATTCTCCTTCATTTATCAATTCTTGTGATCCTACATCCTTGAGTATATTTTATAACATTCTCAAGAGTGTTTAAAATGTAGACAACAAGGTAAAATGTATGCAATAACAATCGGCTTTGCTTGCAACAAAATTACCTGAGATCAAGGAAGATATGGAATGGGCTGACTCTAAAAGTGAAGATGAAGCTTAGCTCATTCACTTACTCCTTCTATGTTTATAGGGAACTTATTATAAGAATTTATTCTTATTGTTTTAAGGAGGAAAAACTAGCTTTTGAGTAGTCTATTTATGTTTCTTTATTAGCTACTTCGAATATTATCATCTATTAATTATTGAAGTTTATTTAGTTAAATATTATTTTGATGATGATTGCAATAACTAATCTTTATTCAATTATTCAGTGTACTACTTATTTTGTGAGATTTTTTTGCTATCATATTCCCAGTGATTAAAACGTATATCTCATATATTCTCAAAGGTTAAGCTATTAACGCATGTCGTTTGTAACTGGCTAAAGGAGGAGTAAACTGTTTTGAGAATTGCAATATTGATCTTCCCATGATTACACTTTGTGAATATAATGTAGGGATTCCATGAGATGGTCTTAGTTGTCATCTTACCTCTCTGTGTCCATAATCGGCAGGGAATAAGTTCGAGAAATTTAATCTTTAATTATGTACATGGCTAGGGAAGATATAAATCTTATGTAAGTCATGTCGCTCAAATTATGCTCTTTGTTCGTAACTGTCATAGATAATAATTTTTTTCGATGTTATTTTTCTCATGGAGGTGAGCAGAGAGAAAAAAAAATTGGGATACAATTTTTTTAATGTTCAAGAAATCACTCTCTTGTTGTTAGAGAAAGGTTGCTCTTGTTGTTCTTTTGAGAATAACATCAAATGGGGGAGAGTTCAATTTTGAACTTGTGCTTAATTGTTATATCTTTGTGGGGAACGCGACTTTGAAATTGTAATAGATCAATGTACCTTTAGCTCTCACGGATGAAGATGCTAAGTTGTGAACTTGGTAAAATCATCTAAAAAAGTTCGTATGTTATCTTTAATCTCGATAACTCTTTTGTGTAGTTCATTGAGGTCTCTTTTCTTTTACCTTTGCCAATTTTTTTGACAAAAAGGGTGAGAATTATTTAATGGTATTATGCTATAACATATGGCTTCTCGGAGAATCGTGTAAGGGGGAGCGAATTGCAAGCAAAAGAGACAAATAAGGACTAAGGGGGAGAACATATCACTGTAGTCTTGCTTCAAAGTTTTGGTACAATTGGACTTTGAAGTAAGTAAAAATACTACGCAGCGATATGAAAACCATTGAGTAGATTGACTTGTCATTCTTGTAAAACTCTAACTGAGTATTTTCATAAGTTATTATTCGCTACGGATCATCAACAACAAAGGTGACGAAACAATCATATGCAGAACCATTGAAGAACTTGAAATACGAAGAATTCAAGAAGATGTTGAAGATTCAAGAAATCAAGCATTATAGAAATTGAACTGAAAGGTTAATTTTATTGAATCCATCATATATATTGATAGTTTTATCATTAAAATTGACAAAGGGGGAGATTGTTAGAGAATCACTTAGTCAAATGATAGACGCATTTATGTGTCTATTTTCATCTCTATTGTGTATATTGTTAGTACCCATTTTTGTACTTATTTTGGTATTTTATCTCTTTGTAGGTGTTTTTGGAGAAATAAGCTTTTGTGGCGAAATTGGCTCGAAAAGTTGATAAATGCAACCCAAGGGACGAGTGTTATGCGGACTCCAGCAACGGATAAGGGGTAACCTTTCCCCTTCACGTATAAATTCTGAATTTGGGCGGGAAATTATAAACACATTCCTGGCAGTTTTGGTGATCGTGATTTGGAGGAGTTTGAGGTCGAATAAACCTCTGATTTTCATAGGGTAGACTCCTTATGGGTCTAGGAATCTAACATGGGTGTTGAAATCGATTAAACTGGGCTCAATCGACGGATTTTTATCTCAACAACAAAATATGGAAAGTCACATGTGTGACCGATTTTAGGAAATTTTAGAGAGATTAAAGTGCTATAAACCTTCCCAAAGATTGGTATCTATCTAAGGAAGAGTTTAGAATCAAAAGGAAAGCTCAGAAACGCGTAGAAATTCTAAAACAAGAAATTGCCGCAACTTTGCCGTGAAGAGAAAGGAAGAGATTTTGGAAGATTTTGGAGAGATTTTTAATATAAATAGATTGGTTGGGTCATATAGAAGGGGTGTCGAAAGTTAGGGGAAGTTTAGAACACCATAGAGCCGAGAAATCAAAGGTGAAGGAAACCGGGTTCTGCTGCTGCTGCTGCTGAAGAAGAACACGAAAACATTAACCCACACGGAACAGTCGCAGACGAGTGTCGTTCTTCAACAGCAGAACCGATTTATCGTTTATTAACAACACTTCAATTATAACGGTGACTTCTGTAACGACTATAAAGCATTGCAGATTCGCTGTATTATTATTATTCTTCAATAAAAACACTTTTTGAGCCATGAATCAATCTTTTGAGCATGTTTTTACCATGAGGAGCTAAACCCCAACACTGGGATGACGGAGGAAGACGAATATCATACTTGGGGTAATTTTATTAATTCTTTTTAAGACTTTTGCATTAATTTTAATTGAAATTATGATTTGAATTAATTGGTTGTCATTTAATTTGATGATGTATGCTTAGCTTAGGTGTTTTGATACATCATGCTTAGGATTTACAATCAATGTTTTGAGAATCTACCTTGGCAAAAATAGAGTCCATGTTTTTCTTGAGCTAAAATTGTCAAAGAATTAATAATTGAACCTTATATTTTGAATTCGGTGGAATCCTGAGTCCCAGTAACTCTCGCACCCTTTGTAATATTTTTGAATATATTTTTATTAAATTTAAAAACTCGAATCTTCACAAGTCTTAGAGTTCGAATCCTATTTACCACTTTTTCTACAACAATTAAAATAACATCATCAAACTCGCTAGTTTTTCTATCTCAAGCTTGTTGTCAATGTTAGATGCATAGAACTATATCTTGATTTTTACTCTACTAAAGTCAAGTCTTCGACTAGGATTAGAGCATGGTAGTTGATTATCAGACATCACTGAATAACCCTCGAAGATTGAAGACTGAAGAACAAACGAAGATATTTGCGAGATCTTCATCAACATATAGGCATGTGAAAATCGACCTATCCTATTCACTCATCGTATTTATCGTTCCCTCTTATGAGACGTTGTCTTATGATTTTAGTTGATCTAATATTATAAAGAAGAAATTTTGAGTTCAAGCTTGTCTTGGTAAACTCTCGAAATATAATTCAAGCAATGGATGTTCATAGATCCTTAGCAACCTTAGTTAGAATAATTTACTGTTCACAAACTATTTCTTTTTTCAAGTTGATCATTTGGAAATTGCTCAAGCAACAATGCGCATTGTCTACGGTTATTAAGAAAGTTTCAAGCTTAATTATGAGAGATACAAAACTGCTTTGTGCAAGGTACACATACTTGTATATTTTTCCTAGTAAGTATGAATTCCACGAACTGTAGAGGTTTGCAAACCCTATTTGTATACCCTTTACGTTTGAGTTCGCGAATGGGAGTAGGTTTGCAAACCCCTAAGACCTGAATTCGCGAACTGGCAAGGTTTGCAAACCCATATGGCCTGTATTCGCAAACTTTCGGAGGTTTAAAAACCTGTCCATTTCCAGTTTGACAGAAGGTCAGTAACTGTCTTACATGACTTTGTTCGCTTTTTCCACAACTCTCATATACTCTTCTAAAAAAACTTTATTCACAAATTCATTCCAGGATCGTGGATTATTGTTTAATCTTGAGTGTTATTGAATATCGATAATGCTTGTAAGTTCATATGTATACTTAACCTATTTGGACTATCATTGTGCACGGTTCCAGAACAACCTGGACCATAGTGCATATTCTTCTTTGTAATTTTAAGGCCGACTTTTCACATGCTTACTTGAACTCCTAATAATAATTTTATCTGAATTGATAAAGTGTTTGCTTGAATATGAAGCAACCTTAGCTTGAATTCAAAGTTATCTATAGCCTTAAAAATCCATAAATAAAGAGCCTCTTGCAAAATGATTTCTCATTCTCTGACACTCTTGTGTCCTAGTTGTAAAGCTAGAGCCGTCATCTATGACCGAGGTTGCATCAAGAAACTTGTTAGAGCATTGCTCGGTTGAACCCACCAAGCGTTATTTGTCATATTTTAGTATCAAAACTCAATTAGAGTCGCTTGATTAAAATACGACATATGTGTGATTTCATCCTAGGAAACCATGTTTCATTACATTGGTTTAAAGGAAGTACATATACGAACTTGCTTCGTAATAAAAAAGAAATCAATATGTGTTTTGGTTCGGTTTTCTATGAAGATCTTTTGGATGACCAATTTGAACCTAAGGAGGGAATTCAAGTAGAACCGATCTTAACTTATGTTGAGAGTCAAGATAAAACCGATCCCAACCTATCTTGGGATACTTGGTAAAACCGATCCTAGCTTCTGTTGGGAATCATGGTAGAACTGATCCGTACCTATATTGGGAATCTTGGTAGAACCGATCCCTACCTATATTATGAGACTTGGTAGAACCGATCCTAGTTTTTGTTGGGATTCATGGTAGAACCGATCCCTACCTATATTTGGAGACATGGTAAAACCAATCCTAACCTATGTTAGGAGGCATGGTAGAACCGGTCCCAAGAGCAAAACCGATTTTCAATATTCACGTATCACTTTACAATTTTGTGTGAGTTTGAAATTAGGGTTTGCTAGAAAGGAAAGTTCCAGAAGCCGACATAATTTGAACATGTACAGAATTCTTATCATTGATTGTTCAAAGATATTCCATGATACTCAAGGTAATCCCCGAAATATTGAGAATCTTTTAATTAAGATTTTCGAATTATATGTTTTTGATTTTCCAGCAATCAAAAGATATCTCTAAAAAAACGTATTAGTTAAGTGCTAATCTAATATTAGATATTTTCTAAAGAGAGATTTCATAATTACAGGTTGGATATTAGTTGGAAATATGAAAAATCGAAATTAGGTACTTCAATATTGCATATCTTGAGAATCTTTCGGTTTTAGAATTTCTTTGTTGTCAAACAACCTTGGTCTATAAATAGTGAAGTTTGTTTTTCTTACAAACTATCCTTAGCCAGGCGAACTTCAATGTTTCCGGCGGAGCTGACTATTAGTATTACTTGTAATATTATATCGGAGAGGAAAGTACCCTAATTAGGCGAAATCTCTTACTGTCCGCTCATTTAAAAACTTCTTTGGGATCAAGAAGCTCTATAGCAAGTCCATTGGTGGGAGACTAGACAGGAGCATTGTTATTTAGTTTTCGATTATTGATTTGATTGACAAACGGTTGTTGAAACTTTGATTGCCGTTAGTTTGGTTATTCTTGAGATCCTTCTCTTTTTATATATGGTCACTCAAACTAGATCAAATTATCGACGAGATCTTCAGAATTGTTTTTGGTTCTGAAGACAACTTGTGATCATCCATTGTTAACAGACTTCGTTCTGTGCGTGATCGATCATAAGTGGAATCAAGTTTTTGTGTGCTGGTACAATTAAAGACAATTTAAGATATGAAGACAACAAGATTTTTCAGATTGGTTTCGCATCTTGTGATATTACTTTAGGCACACATCGTGATTGGCTGGGATCCGACTAAGATCTGATTTATCTTTGGTAGATTGATCAAGTAGTCGTATAGATCGACAACTATCATTTGGTGGTATCCTCCAATATCCGAATCTGACAGTTGTGAATCTAAATCTGATTATTTCGGATCTTGATTGATCTTACCCGACAAAAGAGTTTTAAGCTTGACAATAAAAACATTAAATTCATGTCTTTTTAAATTTCATTTGGACTCCTTCTAAATAGAGTTCGAGCCCATGTGAGGCCCATATTCTTTAGCAAGTAGTTTGAAAATCAAAAAGCGGACTCCCTGAGTCTTTGGTAAGAACTGTCGCAAGCCAATGCGACATACAATAGTCAGTAAGATTAGATGTGACAATATATACTCCATGAAGGGAAGTCCAAATGACAAAATTTTCCACTATACATCATCTTCCCATGCAAAAAACAAAGAACGGACTTTTGGGGACTACTCAAAAATGGAGGGGATTATTTTGTGATAGGAATATCTACCCTATACTTATAAGGGGTGTCCTAAAGTGTGGAAATGACTAACCTACCCTTAACCTAATTTAATTTAAAACCAACCTAATAACCACCTATATATATATAACCACCACCTACTCCCACCACCGTCGCCCACCACCACCGCCCATCACCTACCACCTCCAACTACCACCACCACCTCTATGTATATAGCTTAATTTAAATCATTAACGAAGATATTCTCACAAACCCATTACTTGTCATTCGTTTTTGGTTGAAGAAATGAGAAGTAATCATCAAAATGAGTTGAAAATGAAAGTTGCAGAGAGAAGTTCGGCTAGGAATTATGTGAAACAGTTTGTCGAACTAGCCGAACTCAGCTTTAATGGAGTTTTTTCTTTCAGAAAAAAGTTTGGTTACCTCGCAAAAAAAAATCCCAGTCGAACTTTTAGTTCGGTCACGTCGCAACTTTTTTTCGTTTTTTTCCTAGCCGAATTTTTAGTTCGGTTTTGTCGCAATTTTTTTCTACTAACCGAATTTTTTTCTGAAAACCTATATATTGAGTTCGGTTACGTCGAGAAAAAAATACCCAGTCGAACTTTTAGTTCTGTTACGTCGCAACTTTCTTTTTCCTAGCAGAACTTTTCTCTGAAAGCAAAAACTCCATTAAAGCTGAGTTCGGCTACCTGTGTCTTCAGACCCATTAGCCGAACTACACTTGCAGATGAGTTCGGCTACCTGTTCTTCAGATGTCGTAGCCGAACTTCATTTCCATGGTCGAAATCAGTTTATAAATTTCTCATTTTTTCGAAAGTTTTTGTCATTAACTAAATTTGAAGTATACCTAAATATCCAAAACCCTCATTTCGAAATCAACCATCTTAAAAAAAAAAAAAAAAAAAAAACCCCTTCTTCTCAAAAATTATTCTTTTAAAAACACTCAGCTAATTAATCTAACCTCACTAATCAATCATTACACTAACTAATTTAATCACCAAGGGCAAGTTTGGTATTAGAAAAAAACTAAGTTAAGGAGTGGCTCAAATTTACTTCAAATATCCACCCCAAAATAGAAGAGTAGTCCCCACCTTTTTTGAATAGTCCCAAAAAAATCATTAAAAACAAAGTCCCCGAGTCGTTGGTAGTAGTTGGTACTAATTCTTTCTTATTTTCCGATTGCAAACTACTGTCAGGCCCATGTTAGTTGTTTTCCGTTTACTATCAGCACCCTAAGCAAAATGGCATCTTATCACATTTAGACTTCCTAATCAGTGTTCAGACATGATATGGATGCCATCATCTGGTGACGCGCCATGGTTACATCATTAGCCACCTAATATTCACATTTCCAAGTCCTGCATGTGCATGCTTGTCCAATATTTGTTGCTTTAAATCGGTACCCCCAGGTGCTGACTGTAACCGTAATAGCCTTAATGGGCCTTCAAGACTTCCAGTATCAAGAGGTGTGATCGGTAATAGTGCTTATTCTGCTATGTTCGGCATTTAATTTCCAGTTAGTAACATTTCCCACAATTTCCAGTTGGCATCAAAAAAGAAGGGAAAAAAAAACATTTCCCACAATTATTCTCAGAGACGTTCTAACTTCTGCTGCAATTTTAAAGATTGCGAAGTTCAAGTGAAATACTCTCTTTGGTTCTAGAAGAGAGGTATTACGTTTTTTCATTTTAATCTGAAAATGGGTCAAACTGAAAATGTGATAATATCATTTTTCAAAACGGAGTGAGTATAAACTTAAGGTGACTAATATAAACACCGAACTAGTCAATTGGCTTTACCTTTACCGAAAGAAAAGATAAAAATGAAGAAAAAAACACAAAAATTAAAAAGTTTCATTTTTTCGAAAGTTATTTTTCCTCGTTTGATTAGGGCCCTAGAAACTAATTGGGGGCCTCCACTAGAAGACAAAAAGGGTCACTAAAACCTAATTTGAGTCACCCCTTATCCAAAAAAATATTAAATGCCTAATCTACCCTTATATAATTAGTGATAATCTTAATTAATTAGAGTTTTAAAAAAAATCAATTTTTTTTGCCCAAATTTGTATGAAAAATCGTCATGGTTTTGAAGTGTTTCAATGACGACTCTAAACAGTCGTTATTGCCTATAAAAGAGTCGTTATTTTCTTCGAAGAGTCATTAATGGCGGAAATACGTAGCTTGTACGACTGTTTGGAGTCGTCACATACATAATCAATTCAAAGGGTCGTTATTGTTTTGAAAGCGTCGTCAGGGAATTGATTATGAATATGACGACTACAAACAGTCGTTATTGTTTTTGAAGTGTCGTTACTGGACAGTCGTTATTGTTTTTGAAGTGTCGTTAATGTCAGAAATGCATTAAAGGGTCGTAATAGTATTGAATACGACCATGACGACCCTTAACAGTCGTTATTGTCTTTGAAGGGTCGTTAATTAGAGTCGTTATTTGAAGAAAAAATATTAGTTAAGGGTAAAATAGTATATTCACTACATTTTATAACACACCAAAATATTTGGGGTGGGAATAAAATGGCTGAGGCCCCTAATTAGTTTCTAGGGCCCCTATCTAACGAGGTCTTTTTACTTGTGGAAATTGTTGGTCGTTTTGGTATTCCTAATCTTTGTTTCTTTACTTACTTCGGACTACTTTGAATTGATTTTATGTTCGCCGCATCTAAATGTGAGCAAAGGACAAAAATATCACATATTGCATGTCTACTAGTACTTGTTCATACATTGCTTTGATCCTTATTCCAGCGTAAGTAACACAACATCATATGTCCCAAATCAGTAATTTTCTTAATTTCCAATCGCATTAAAACTCTACTAGAAATTGTCTGTTTCTTAAGCAAGGAATTAATTAGCAAATGAAACAAACTTTTAATAGAAAAAGAAAAATGAGTCACAATCCACGACCAACAACAACTTATCTGAAATCTCATCACAGTGCAATTTCTTTTGTAGTTTTCGAATAATAAGATCGTCACTTGCACTAACCCTGTCTAAAGCAGAATTCTTATTATAGGAGTTTGAATGTAATAAGATTTATCCACTTGAATTAAGAACGTGAGATGAGACAGAAATATAACTTAGTGGATATGTCGTGTGATCTTGTGCAGAAGCATTTGTTGGTTGTGAATGACGCAAAATCTATCTAGTGTCCTACTAAAGCAGTTCGAGATACCTTGTACGGGACCAATAAATTGGTTTAGGATCGATGCGTTATCTAACAGAATGTGATTCTACGAGACATTGGAAAAGAAGAATAATAATTTAGTGGAGGGAATGAAATAAGAATAAATGTAATAACATGCATGGGTTAGGTTACGTAACAATGAAATGTAAATTTAGAAAATGGTAAATTGATAGTTGATTGAATTTCATTGCCAAATTTTCGTTTTAAACCAAAAGCCTTGAACTAAACAAAAAAAGTAAACAGCACTATAAAAGGAGACCACTTCCAAAATGATGGATCAAAAGGAAGTCACAGACTCACAAATTAGTTTATACCAAAAAAAGGTAAAGGGAACAACAACCCCAACCCAAGTGAATTCAATAGTTTTTTGAGCAGTGCTGTCGTGCACCGTTTTGCGGGAAACTGTCCCGTTTAAACGGCTTCTTTACCGTTAGATCACGCTAAAACCTAGATCCAACAGCCTTGAACCCTTTATGGGAAATAATAGGTCATTTCCTGAAAGTGGTGGGTCCTTTCCTGAATGCGAATCTAACCGTTGATTTGAACATCTAACGGTAAAGAAGCCGCTTGAGCGGGATAATTTCCCGCAAAACGGTGCGGAATAGCATTTGTCTAGTTATTTTATGTTACAAAGTCCTTCAATGTTCAAAGTAGTACTTTGACAAAGAGAACCAGAACAGATCAAGTTACGCCAAAAGAATCCAATGATACAGTGGATCAGCATAATCAAGTTTCAATGTGAGATAGCAATGTTACATTTAAGCAAGATGAAGGATCCCCTTACACTGTTGTTTTCGTACTTTTGATAAAAACCGAAGA
Organism: Papaver atlanticum; assembly: GCA_023531105.1. Lineage (NCBI taxonomy): Eukaryota > Viridiplantae > Streptophyta > Magnoliopsida > Ranunculales > Papaveraceae > Papaver > Papaver atlanticum. Next base: position 176,798 of record JAJJMB010010315.1, on the reverse strand, counting down.
GTAACGGAGTTTGGAACTAATATTTTGGAGATATATTTTTCTTATAAAAATTTATATTCATGCTAAAAATAAGAATATTCTAAAACGTATATCACCACTATCTACTACTTTGAGAATGAACCGTTGAAAATCAACAAATTTTTAATCATTAAAATTAAGACCGGTGGATCGTGAGGTTTAGTATTTCGGAGTGCACTCATTTTTGGTGGCATATAGAGCTTCATATGAGGACTATATTCCAAAATATTAGTTTCAAATAAGATTCTATCCGGTTTTTAATCACAAAAAAAAAGTTCAAAAAAAGTTCAAGGTGAGAATAAAAGTGGGAAAAGATCCTCCCTCCGCAAGAGGAAAACTAAGTGGACATTTCAAATTTATTTGGTTTTTGTAGGATCAATTCTCACTTGGTCCATAACACTAAACTGACTAAACTCGTTCTGACTTCACTTGATGGAGTAATAACGTTCAAGCATATGGCAGAAAATTACATCTTTTGAAAGGTAGTTGGGATTTTATTTTCTTTTGATCGATCAAAAGGAATTGTATTAAGAAGCACACAAGCTGTGCACAAGCGAATACACCAAAATAAGGGGGAAAGACAACCCCAACCAAAGAAAAAAAGCTCCAGGAATAATCAAAAAACAACGGAGGCCTCTTGACAAACCTTAGGAACTAAACAACTATGAACTAAAGAACCACTGTTGCTTGCGAATTAAAACAAGAACGCAAGCTACATTTAAGTAGGATTTTCATCAAACTCTTCCATGGTTAAACCCTTGTGATTTTTCGCCACACCACTAAATATTTCCTTACGACTTGCCTTCGAAGGGGAAAGCTTAACCCCATTAGACTGGCTCTAATGGAGACCCAAGATTCAGCTTTCTTGGGTCTCCCACGTCGTCAAATTCCAAGGACCAAGTTTAGTGGAAATTCAATATTCAAAGTAAAAACGCCGTTTGAAATGGCATCATATGCCATTTGAAATGGTGTATCATTTATCAACCTTTAGATCTCCAACAAGACTATGAATCCAACGGTCTATATGATACCGATACTTGAATTTCTATAAAGTAGTGACAAAACGCCATTCCTAATGGCGTGTGATGCTTTTTAGATACGCCATTCCTAATGGCGTGCCAGAGTTGCTTCCATTTCACACCCAAACAAACTGAAGGTAACTCTCAGAATCAAGCAAATATACGACGCATAAACGACGGAAGTGGGGGAGAAACTTATAGAACCAAATTCCACGAGATTACCGCTGAAAGGTAGTTGGGACTTGAGAATAGATATCGGCAACATTGCGTCACATTTAGTATCCTTGTGGCAGCCTTGTAAATATTGCGGGGGAACTTTTTGATGCCTGTTAAAAATGGTACATATTTAATTAATTGGTTCCACTTCCACATGTATTTGTTGAGCTCCTTGTGTAGGCCAAGTTGATTTCAGAATTCATTTTGAAAGAAAGAGAGAACAGAATCGCCGAATCTCGGAACATCTCCGTGCATGTGATGTACACAGGAATCAGATGCGAATGCGGACAGAAAAATAATTCTATCTTTCTGTATGATATTTCTCGAAACTAACTCAAATGATCAACGAAGATAGTAGATATGAACCAAAAAGTAAAAGATATGAAAAAAAAAAAAAAGACAAAATTTGTGTAAAACAAAAAATACCCTTTCGAAGAGATTTGGTCCATTTGGATGTTGATTAATCAGCTAATTGGCCTTTGAGATTTTCCAAATTGCAACTACAGATAAGACAGTGATGTCTTTGAATCTTAAGGACAGACCCCTTGGTCATGTTAAGAATCAGAGAGATGACTAAAAGATGGTCCATAGAACAAGTTAATTGATTTTTGTTCTTCTAAAATGGATGAGCACTCGATTCTATAATAAACAAATGGATAACCGATTTGGAAATTATTCATCAAAGTTCAATTGATGAGCGGTATGTGCCTATTGACATGTAGAAGAGATGTTTGCTTTAGTTTATTTTGGTTTCAAATCATTAGAATGTGTTGTTATTACTCAAATCTTTTACTCCCACTGTTTCAAAATAATATGTTGATTTCATGTGTAATGTGTACATAAAATCAGCCTATTTTTTGAAGCCGTAGCATATAACTTGGAGCTTCTCCAATGACATGTATGTGGAGATAAATGTCAAAATCCACCAAGGATGCACATCCATTTTCTCTAAAATCATTCTCCAACCCGGATGTCATAAATCAATGTATGCATGACTTTAGGTAGAAAATGTCAAGGGGAATGTCTAGTTTCTCACATTCCCCTTGACATTGTCTATCATCCTAGTCAGTTTTTTTTAATTGAAAATATATTTTATGTACTAAAATTAATTCTAATACAATAAATAATCATTTTTAGATCTAATAACATCTTAAAATTACTAAACATAAAATTTACATTTAATAAGAAAATGATCACAAACAACACCATTGGAGATGAATAACTTTTTTCACCTAAACTTAAGGAAACTTTGGAATAAAGATGTCTTGTTTGTGTTGCCACATAGGAAATACATACAACAACCATTGGAGAAGCTCTTAGGGCCGATACACTAAGTTGGCCTAAACATTGTTATGGCACATTAGCTCTTAGTCTCGTCTGATGGTGTGGAATCTGAAGAATTGTATTGGAAACCACTGAAAATTTGCACTACGTAATACTACCTCCGTCCCATTATTAATTGACCTATTTGTTTTTATATTTTGTCTCATTAATAGTTGATTTTATATCATTTGATACTCATGTTTATATTCGTTACGTAGGTGTTTTAAAATGCTTTCCAATGATATAAAATTTACGAATATCCGTGGTATAGTTTGAGAGATAAATCATTTCTAAATTACACTACTAGGTCATTTAATAGTGGGACGTATTATTTTATTTTATTTCCTTTTTTTTTTCTCTTTTTACCGGGGAATCTTGAGAGTGATTGATAATGCAATGGGGGATATGTGGCGACTCTACCTAGAGAGTTTGATACACATATGTTCTGTTTATCAAGTACAAGTACTGGTGGAATTTTGTATTCGAATTACTTGTAGTTTTTAGTATTATGTTTGTCGACGTAGGTAGTGTTTGTAATCTTATTTAAAACCAAATAATTGGTGTAAACCTGTTTTTTAATCTTAAAAATAGTAGTTGAATATTGCATTTTAGATTCTTCGAAATATCATTATCAATGCACCTAATTACTGTAGGTTTGTCAAAACAGGAAGTTGCATCGCTGTAGCAATAATAATAATTCCTTAAAACCATTTTCAGAAAATAAAAAAAAATACTCAGTATACAGTTTTTCTATTTTATGAGGTGAGCAGCGTACTTCTTGATAAGAACACTTTGTATTTAGTGTGCATACATCACTTTTAAGTTTTAACCGTGTTTCTAACTCCATATAGGAAAATGTAGCTTGTGGTTTTGGTAGATCAATGACAAGGAAATGTTAGTAAGCTAAACCAGCGGTGTTTATTTTTGTTGGTAAGTGGTAACAATGAATTCACCTTCAAACAAAAAAAAGAAAGAAAAAAGTTGTACAATATTTATGAACCTTGTTTTAGGACATACGGGCATGCTGAATAAAGACAAAAATTGGTTGTAAATATCAAAATCAATAACCCCTTAACCAAATATTTTTAGTAATGACAAATCTGCCCTTTTAGGATTAGTGTTAATACTAATGATTAGTTATTGATAATCCTGATTACTGATTAATGATTAGTGATTAAGATAATTTAGTTATAAATTTGTGTAGATGAAGAATTTTGAGGAAATATTTTTTCGGAGAAGAAGAACCCGATGCTTTTACTACACAGGTACACTTCTATCTTATGTTTAATCTCACTTTTGTGGCTTGAAATCATCAAAAATTTGTATTTTTTCACTATGGTTCGACGAACCAGGAATATGTTCGGCTTAAATTTATCAGCCGAACCCACCTGGTTATTGACAAATGATGAACAGTTCGGCTAGCTGAAAGTGTTATGGTTAGCCGCCGAACCTTTATTTTGTTACTTCTCGCCTATTTGCTAGACCCTAGTTCGGCTTGTTTTAAAGTGTCATAAAGAGCCGAACCTACTTCTGAGAGTTTTGGAAGAAAAAATGTTAAAGGTTCGGCTTATTTGGTGAATATCGTAAGTGCTGAACCTTTTGGAAATACATGGTTCGGCTTTTTACATAAGTAGAATACAAGCCGAACATTATCATATATATTCCTGAGAATTGTTAGGTTCAAATTTTTTTAGTGGTTCGGCATATATTGTGAATATCGTACGAGCCGAACCTTATAAATGTACCAGGTTTGGCACATATTATGATTATCGAATACGCCGAACCCCTATGCATCTCTATCTGTGACTAGGTTCGGCTTGAAATTTCATGTTGAACTGTTCATATACACTTACAGGAAGCTTTTGTGAAGAACAGTTTGGCTAAAAACGCAACTCAATTTTGAGCCGAACCCAACACCGTAACCGTCATTTAATCGATGAAAAACAACAAATAGGAGTTTGGGTTTGTAAAACTTACTTTCTTATCCACATTTCCGGAGTTAGAGATGCAGTTGGTTCAATTTCTGGTTCAATTGGTGGTTGATTTTCAGTTTTTACACCTTCATCTTCAATTGGTTCTTCTTCTTCAATTGATGGATTAGAAGACGATTTGGTTTGCCTAGTCCCTGCTTTTATTTGTACGAGTCATTATGTAGATGAGTTTAATCGACGATCAAATTTTTACTAATCGACAATTAATCACGGTGATGAAATATTTTTTTTTCGCAGGAGGGGAAGAGTTCGGCTAGAGGAGGAAGAAGAAGAGATGTTAAGGGAAACTGATTTTGATTTTTTAGAAAACTGATTTTCGATTTTTGTATTAAGGTTATATAGGTAATTGAACTACCCATAGGGTACCCCTTATAAGGTCACCCAAGATGGGACTATTGTTTTGTATGCCCTAAAAGTTTTACGTATGCCCTAAAACAGGGTTCATATTTATGCACGGAAATGTTAGTAGGGCTTTTTATTTTTTAGCTTTGCCGTTAGTAGGCTGATAATGTTTGAAAACATCTTATGAAACTATTTGAAAACATCTTTTGAAACTAGAACAAATACAATTTATTTTGATGCAGTATCTTGTGCATTATTTAGGATCTCAACTCTTGTGTATTTTCAACCGATTTTTAGCACAAAGATAATCAACGTATCCATACAAAGGTATGCTTTTTAGCACAAAGATAATCAACGTATCCATACAAAGGTATGCATATAATGTATGGTATATTCACCAAAAAGCACTCGATCATCACTCTAGAGCCTAGTTAGCAATTCTCCGAATTATACATGATTTTTCCGAATCCAAACTATATACGTATCATGCGCGTACGTATGGAAGCCATGCTTAGTTTAACGAATTCCAGTCTGAAAAAAATCATACGCACATTTACGAATTAAAGAATTATATTCTCATTATAATACTTTTTTTGCATCATTGTTTTTCTATTATATTTTAATCTTCCAGCACCTAATTTCTTTAGGAACATGTGGTCATGAATATACCAATGTAGTTCATCATGATCGTTATATCGTAGTAACCAAAAGTAAGATCATATTAAAAATGATATGTTTTACGGGTTAATGTATATTGAATTTATTTTTTAGAATTTATATTTCTAAAATAAGACATGTCCATATGCCGTTCCAAATTACTACCGGATCACAAACCGTTGATTGAATGCGGAATTTATCTAGCCAAATAAAAATAATTGTATGTTTGCCGTTCCGGATTTTCGGCTTACACGGAATTGCTAACAAGGCTCTAGAGTCCATTTCAGCGGGGCTCCAATCAGGTTCGGCACATAGTTGATCGCATTAGACTTCTCCTCAACAACACTGGACCAGCGGGGTCCAAAGCAAGGTATGAATTGTAAGAGATCTTATAAGAATCTTATAAATCATAGTGAACGGCCTTGATTTCTTATCTCACCCTCTGATAACCTTTGTAATTTCAATGTCTCGTAATTATTCCTATTGTCCTTTTTCTCCTCCACCAACCAACCAACCGGCACTCGCCAAAAGTGGACCAGGGACTCAAAGACTTTGTTAATATAATACAGTATTAAAAAAAAAAAAAAAAGGACACGTATCCGCGGTAAATCGTTTTCTGAATCTATCTATCCCTGGGAGTTCCGTACAGTATGTGACTTGTTTCTTGGACTCAGTACCATTGCATGCATATTTGTGCCAAGTTTGAACAAGACTGACTTTTTCTTTTGTTTGCTTTGCATGGTTACTAGTGCGATACCGTAATAATACGTGCAAAAATGTTTGCTAATGGATAAACTTTGCATAATGGTAAGGTTGCTACGTCAAAAATGTTCCTACAATGATGTATTTAGTTATCCAAGACATATATCATCCGGGCCAAATTGAGGTATACCCAAATTAATTGGGGTAATCAATTATAACAAAAAATTAGGAATTTAGGTTCACAAGCTAAAGTTGAAAAAGCAAATTGAAATTTAGGTTCACAACTAAAAAAACGATCCTGAATCAAAGAAATTTTGGAAACCTCCGTCGAACATGGAAATTTCTCAATGGATAAAACTGTTTATCAAGAAATGCATTTAGGATGCATTACCAACAAGACAGAAGCTAAGAAGTATTATTAATGTAGAAACAAATGTGTTTTTTTCCCCAGCAAGATGTGGAAACAACACCACAACTTATTTTTTGATTGTGCTTTTGCAAAAGAAGTGTGGAATATGGCACCTTGTGCTTCACGGGGAGTAATTTCTAACTCTAGTACTGGTACTTCCTTTTCAGATTATTACAATGTTTGGAGAACAGGAAATGGAGACTCCATCTCCATAGATTTAGCTTCTACCAAGTGTCGGTTCATCTGGAAAGAAAGATGCTCTAGAATTTCCGAAAATAAAAAATGTTCTTCAACTCAACTTGCTATGTCAATAACAAGACATTATGCTTATTGGTATCCTGATATAATTCTCTATAACAATTTACCTATAGTAGTATCTTTTCAGAGAGATGTTTTATGGAAACTACCTACTAAAGATACTTATAAGATCAACTGTGATGCTTCTTGGGTATGTACAATTTCTAACCCAGGTTTTAGTTTCCTTATGCGTAATTATACAGGAAGTTTCAAAGCAGTAGAAATGGGAAGTTTCAGAGCTTCATCAGCAGAAGAAGTAGCTCTGCTACAAACAGTTCAATGGGGAGCCACAAAAAAGATAAGAAAAATTGGACATTGAAGGGGATAATATGGCAATAATTATATATGTTCATAAAAGAAGTAGTTCAGTTCAGTGACAGTGTATTGCAATCTTAGATGAAGTAAGGAAATTAGCAAACCAATCAATGTCTTTTTTGGGTTTTCAAGCTGTAAACAGGAAAGCAAACGGAGCAGCAGATATTTTGGTAAAAAGGGGAGAAACTCAGTTGTTCACTAAGTCTGGGAAGATTCTGCACCTTCTTTTATAATTCCTAGAATTTCCTTTGATTGTGTAAAAGCATATGATGCAAACACTTTAAATAATGTTGTTCATGTAATTCCAGAGGAAACTAATCCATCATATTTAACCATTGTTGGGCCTGCTCATACATAGTTGATCTTAAACGAGACTGAATCAAATGATTAGTGGATACTGTTTTGGTTGTTTATTTTGATAAAGTACCCACTCTCAGAATCCGGTTTAATAAGTTGCCCCAGTTTTTTTTTCACTTTTCAAAAGTACCCCCATTGTTAAGTTTTCTATCTAAGTTAGTAAACACTAGTTTACTTTTCTAAATTTTTCTTATTTACCCTTTACTTGTTGTCACGTTTACCTTCTACTGTATTTTCCGGGTTCGTCGAGCTTGGTTCAGGATCGCTTCACCATTTTCAGGTTCGTCATTCCAAGTGTCTTGGGGTTTTTGGTTAGTGGAGAATCAACCTTCTTCAACACTTTTCGGGTTCGTCGAGTCCGGTTCAGGATCATTACACCGCTTTTAGGTTCGTCAGCGTGGTTCGATATCGTTACATTGCTTTTTGGGTCGTCAAATCAATTACCCACCCAAACCAAGGTGATGTGGTTCAGGGGTAAATATGACTTTTAAATAGGTGAGATAACTGCCAGCTAGCATTTAACTGGATGAAAACCGTTATTTATAAAAAAACGGTAAAAAAGGAGGGTACTTTTGAAAAGTGCAAAAAATCGGGGACATTTTATTTACCGTAATTCAAAACAAGGTTATTTTATAAAAATTCCCTATATTTATCTTACTTTCAAAAAGAAAAGAGCAAATTGAACCATCTGTTGGGAAACCATGATAAATAAAATTACATGGTCTAGATGTGATTTTTTTTGACATCTGATCTGTTATTCCGTTGCCTTCCTGCCTGATGTTGAAAATTGAAACACAAGTTAATGTCCCCTTGGACTTAAAAAGTATCCAAGTCACTCGTCGTGTCAGCTTCCCGCTATAAATTGTTACACATAGACAATATTGCTAGCAAATTAAATTTGATACTCTTCCCAGTAGACTGCCTCAACACGGTAGAGAATTGATGGTAATTGTTGTTGTTGTATTTTTTAACACTGTATAGGGTCGATGATACTTATTAGTATTTTTTATTCGATAAAAAATTCGGTGGTTCAAATCGGGCATTTGTATCATCATCCAATAATTTTATCAGTATAGTATAATAAAGTGACATCCGCCGTGGATGATAATTATTTGTCAAATAAATATATTTCTTCGAATTTTATCAAATCCTTACGTAAATCCAGGTAAAGGTAAGTTGCATTTTGACTAAACATAGTTGTAAAGACGTTGTATTTCGACGGCTGAACTTGGGTTTCCCAAAAATAATCTGCATTATTTTTTTTTAACAAAACTCTACCCTTAACAGATTCACCCTACCAAATATCATCCGCACACTCAAGATTCCGTAAATCCGAAATTGAATCCAATTAGTCAAAATACGTTTCCGGTTATATTAAGGAAAAACTAAACAGAATCTGAATATTCTACCACAGATCATTAACCAGAGTTAAAACAGAGATTTGATTACAAATCGAGTTTACCAAACTTCTACTACTTCTAGTATCGAGGGTTAAAAATAAAAAACAAGTACCCCATTTATTATAAATAGGTGTCTGATCTTATATTTTAGTCTCATCACGTTTCCAGCTAAACCCACCCAGAGAAAAACAGAGATAGATAATAATTAGATTTTATTGTTAATTCATCATATTCATTCGTATCATTAATCAAATATGTCTCTGCTAACAGATCTTATCAACTTAGATCTCTTAGATAAAACTGAGAAGATCATTGCTGAATACATATGGTTAGTTTCTGATCACCATCATCATCATTGATATCATTTTTCGTTCTGTTTTTTTTTTTTTTTTTCCTGCAGGTTTTTAGTTAATGGGTTCTTTTCTGTTTTTCGTTTTATACTCTTGATTATGAAATTTATGAGCTTACATTTTTTTTCTTGATTAATGGGGGTATATTAAATAATCCTTTTAAGGGTATGTCCTGTTTTACTGTTATTTTTGGAGTTGCAATTGATGATTTTTTTTCTTTCTTCTCTACCCACCCCCTTTGATTAAAAATCTTGGTTTTTTTTCTTTAATGGGTAATTTTTTGGTTTTTTTTTTCTCTATGAAAATTATTTTTCCTTGGATCGATGATATGTTCTGTATGTTTAATGGTTTGATGATGATCGTATGATGAACAGGATCGGTGGATCTGGTATGGACCTTCGAAGCAAAGGAAGGGTAGCCTCTCGATTTCTCACTGTTTCTCTCAATAATTGTGATTCATTGATTGATTTCTTGATTGGTTCTAATTTTGTGTGTGTTTTTGGCTTGATTGATTAGACATTACCTGGTCCGGTTAGTGATCCTTCCAAGCTACCAAAATGGAACTACGATGGTTCCAGCACTGGACAAGCTTCAGGAGAAGATAGTGAAGTCATCCTATAGTAAGATTTTTTATTTATTTTACTTGTACATTGAAAAATTGAAATCTTTTATATGTTGTTCTGTTTTCTAATTACAATTTGTACTTTTCTTTAGTCCTCAGGCTATCTTCAAAGACCCATTCAGGAGGGGAAACAACATTCTTGTAAGCAATTTTTTTTTTTTGTTAAATTATTTAAATGTTTTGACTTGAAAATTTCAAGTTATTTTCCGCTTAAATTTGATATCTTTTGTGATGTGATGAAATGTTAGGTTATGTGTGATGCTTACACTCCACAAGGAGAACCGATCCCAACAAACAAGAGGTGCGCTGCTGCAAAGATCTTCAGCAATCCTATTGTTGAGAAAGAAGTTCCATGGTATTGATTCTAATTCCATTTTCTGACTTTTTTTTTGAGATATATGCTTTAAATTTCTGGAGACTCGTTGAAAGATCTTTCTCTAATACGGGGTTGTTTTAGGGAGTATTATTGATCTGATTTGTGTTATTAAATTATCAGGTACGGAATTGAGCAAGAATACACCCTATTGCAGAAGGATGTTAACTGGCCTCTTGGATGGCCCTTGGGAGGCTTTCCTGGACCACAGGTAATAAATTGAAGCTATTTTTGAGGGTTTTTGTGCCGTATTTCTGCTGTTTTTGTTTTGGTAGCACTTGGTATCCGATATTTCCAAAACAGTTTTAATCTTACTTGTGGATAATATCATGATATTAATCTTACTTGTGGATAATATCATGCTAATATCGGCAATACATTTATTTTCTGATGGATAACGTCATCTTTGCAAAGCTTTGGCGTGTAGTAAGTTATCGGGTCCAAGTGTTTCTAATTCTGTTCAGTTTATCCCATGTCAGCTCTCAATTTATAGTGATCAAAGTATCAGATTGTTATGATGTTAAGGTTCTATTGGGTTTTATTCAACACATGTACTTATCATAGCTCGGTTGATTGTTATTTGAATTTCGGTTGGTAGGGAATGCAATTTGTTATGAAACTTGTAGTATGATCCTTTTAAGTTACTGCTGTATTTCCTGCTAACTGTGCGTCCAATTTGCATTCGACAAATTTACTATAAGAATGCTTTTAACTTTGCCCTTTTGCTTTTTTTGTTTCAGCTTTTTTAACTGAAATTTTGTTGATTGATTACCAGGGACCTTACTACTGCGGTACTGGTGCGGACAAGGCATTCGGACGTGACATTGTTGATGCCCATTACAAAGCCTGTCTCTATGCAGGAATTAACATCAGTGGAATTAATGGAGAAGTTATGCCCGGACAGGTGGATCTCGTTTTAGTTATATCAGTTTTTTCTATTCGGCTAGTTGGTTTTCACCTGTTTTGTGTGTTTTCCTTGAACAATTTGGAAAATCAAAGCCTGATTATTTTTGTTATACAGTGGGAATTCCAAGTTGGACCTGCTGTTGGTATCTCTGCTGGTGATGAGATATGGGTGGCTCGTTACATTCTTGAGGTAATTAGTACATCAATTTGCAAACATTAAGTTCAATCTATGGTTTTACTCATGTTAGACTGTATATGTTTCTTTACTTCAGTTGGACTTATAATATTTTCTCTCCATCTGAACAGAGGATCACTGAAATCGCTGGAGTCGTTGTTTCCTTCGACCCCAAGCCTATCCAGGTCAACTTTCTTCTTTTTTCTTTGTATTGTTTCTACCAGAAATAAATCCTGCGTAGTTTAAATATGGCCATCCCAGTATCTTAACTATTGTTGGCTACTTTCAATGTTATAGGGTGACTGGAACGGGGCTGGTGCTCACTGTAACTACAGGTAATTTAATTTTACAGACACTTACCACTGAATGAGTAATATACTCCTGCTCCGTTTTCTCCTGTTAGTTGAATACCTGATGGTAGCTCTTACGCTTCTACGATTTTTTTTCATTTCCAATATCTTATGTAAGTCTGTTTTATCCAGTACTAAGTCCATGAGAGAGGATGGAGGGTACGAGGTTATCTTAAAGGCAATTGAAAAGCTTAGTCACAAACACAAGGAACACATTGCTGCTTACGGAGAAGGAAACGAACGACGTCTCACAGGAAAGCATGAAACAGCCGACATCAACACTTTCAAATGGGTATTTACATGCTTGTCCACCACTTATCTCAATTCTTTTCTTTTTTCTTTTTTCTTTATTCTTTTTAGAGTTCTTTGTAACTTTCGCAGAAGGGGCTTTAAATACATACTTCTCGCATAAAAAGTTCAACCAACTTTTTATTAAATCAAGTTAGACTGATCCGATATTTGACCGATCCTTTACTTAATATCCTGTTTTGTCTGATTAACAGGGAGTTGCAAACCGTGGTGCATCCATTAGAGTTGGGCGTGACACTGAACAGGCCCGTAAAGGTTATTTCGAGGACCGTAGGCCTGCATCCAACATGGATCCGTATGTGGTCACCGCAATGATTGCCGAGACCACCATCTTGTAGAACAAACACATTGCGAAGGCGAAGTCATTCCCTTAAAGATTATTATGTTCACATTTTCTTTTGAATTGTGATAGCTATTTTTATTTGGGAAGGACCCCTCATCTTCGAATCCAGAGGTTCAGAACCCTAGTTACAATTTCTATTTTAGTAGTGTGGTTTTAAGTCTCCCTCTTTGATTGAGGTATATTATAACTAGGCTAGTAAGTGATAGGTTAATACTTTTTACTGCCTTTATAATTTCGCCTCTATTGTTCAATAACAGTTAATAACCAATAATTTGAGGGATTATTATTGTTAATAACTGAAATCATATAATGTTTGAAGTACTTTATCACTTTATAACGACTTTAATCCACGAATTCTTAGTTTAACCACTAATTGAAAATGCTTTTCACTTTCCTCTTCTCCGTCTTCCTACGATCTAAACCCCACAACCAGGGATTTATTCTCTTGAAACCCCTCAAGTCCACTAGCTCTCCTTTCTTCCTCGGTTCTAGTCGTTTGGCACTAGATTCGAGCAATGATCTTATTCAACTTTGTCTCTGAGTTTAATAATTTGGTCATCTTTTTAGATTTTTTCTTTCTTTTTGCTATTTTATGTTTTAACACTAATGATTTATATAGGCTGTTTGGATACATTTCTAGAAGTTGCTTTTTGACTTCTAAAAACAAAAAGGTCAAAAAGTTTGCGTACACAATTTCAGAATAACTTTTAAAAGCAAGTGTTAACTTTTTGTGAGCAAAATGGTTCTAGCTTCTGCTTCTGGTATCCAGATGCGCTATTAACGAAAACATATTTTTACGAGAGATAAAAATAGTAGTTATACTGGATTATTTTGTTATAGTGTTAGTGTTGGTAATGATGTTTTTAGGGTTGATAAGGGTTAATTGTAGCCAATCGATATAGCAAAAAGGATATCTTTCGTTGTTGAGTTAGTGATTCTGATTTTGGTGACGAAAAAGTCATGGTGTGGCTACCTTTGTATTTTGGGCGTTGAAGAAAAATAGGTCTTCTTCGAATCGTTCAAGGTAGTATGAACATTAATGAACGTTGTTGATGGAAATGGATCTTCAACAATTAGTTATGTTGATGACGACATGCCGACAACATTTGTGATTTTGGTAAGGTTTCTATGGGTATTTAGTTAGTGATTTTTATTTGGCAAACGAGGGGCAATGCGTGTGTTTCTGGTTTTTGGGCGTTGAAAATATCGGGATTTCTTCGATTCTATGAAGGTAGCTAAATAGTAATAAATGATGTTTACTTTGGGATTTGCTTCATGAGAGGCCGTGATGGGAGAATTAGAAAATTAGAACACGACCAGCTTATTCGCTTTCTTGACTCGTTTGATTTAGGGTTTTTCATTTTCTTTTTAGGTAGTTTTACTTAGTTTTCTCTTCTTATATATATATATATATATAATTTGTTATTTACTTCCTATAAAAATTCTGTTATGAACAAAATCTTTCGTTCCACTAAAAAAATCATTTTGTTTTCTTTTTAAGTTTTGTTTGATTTGAAAATAAGACTTATATTAAGAACAAGCTTAATGAAAGTGGTAATTTTATTGTGATTTACTTAGAGATCTAGCCCCCAATATTTTCCACTAACCATCGGTTTTAAATCATTTTAATAGTTCAGTTCGTTGTCAGATACTTTATCGGCCATGGGTCTTGAATCAGTCCTTAGAAACTTCTTCTTTTATGAGTTTATGTTTCCGTTTCTAAACTTAAATTTTTATTATTATGAGTTTCGTTGAGTCAACTTTGTGAAAAACTTATTTCTTTTTCGGTCAAAGAATCAGTTGTTGTATTTCCTGATCCGTGCATAAAAGAAAACCCAAAAAGGTGTTGCACTCTTTTAACACCTATTTTCATTTTGCAATATGAAGTTGCGTTGCCATTTAATTTTGTTTGGATTTCCTTGCATGTACCTCAGTAATTATTGATAATCCTCTTGAATACAAAAGTGTTGCAAGTCTGCTTCTTTTGCCTAGTTTGCTGCAAGCCATAAGGCTACAACTTTTGCTTCTTTTGGTCAAAGAAAACTTAACCGCGGTGAGCTTTAGTCCAAGAAGCATCAAAATTAAAAAACACCGAGTCTTAAGGCGCTTTTTCCCGCTCTTGATTCCTTTTTAAAGCCTTATTTGTCAATCGGGTAATAAGAACAAGACTTCATATTCCATAAGTTTAGGAATGTTTGATTCTTTTGCCTAGTTTGTTGCAAGCCATAAGGCTACAACTTTTGCTTCTTGTGGTCCAGGAAAACTTAACCACGGTTATATACAGTCCAAGAAGCATCAAAATTGAAAAACACAGAGTCCTAAGGCGGTTTTTCCCGCCCTTGATTCTTTTTTAAAGTCTTATTTTTCAGTCAAGTAATAAGAACAAAGTTACTTTCTAAAGTTCTACGATCCATATTCCATAAGTTTAGGAATATTTGTACAATTGAAGAGACTTTTAAGCTAGATTCAGATTCGCCAGAGAAAATTACGTTGCATATCTCTTTCCAAATCTGTGCACTTGATTCCCTTAGCTGACATCCTTTATAGCCTAAGAGTTGCTTCAACCTCATTGAATACTTTTGATACCTATCTACCTCTAACAGAAAAGCCTATTTGATTTCTCTTTTGATATGCTTCTATCTGTTGGGAAAATTGGCACCCCGAGCGCAGCGAAAATCAGGATCACAAAGGGAAATTGGTGATTTGGACCAAACATGAGAGAAATAATAAGAGAGACAGAAGATAAACAACCACAACACAAGATATACGTGGTTCACCTTTACAGGCTACATCCAACACCACCAGAAAAACTTCCATTATAATCAAAGACCATTACATGTTCTTTCTGCAACCAAAGACAAGACCCAAAAAGTTAACAAGACATACCCGAGAACACCATTGAAGACACTTTAGAAACCAACTCTCTAACCATTCCTCGAACCAGCCTTATGTCTTCTCTTCTACAACTTCTTCACAACTGCTAGTAACAGAGGAGAAACATGGAAGCACTAGAAACTTGGTTTACGGCAAATCCCTAAACCCTAAACACTAGAACACCAAAATCCTCTCTCTACAAGTTTTTCTCTCATATCAATATTGACCTCCACGGTAGCACTCGACCCTCCCAACAAAGAGACCAAAATCCTAAGCACAAGGATATGCCACTCTTCTAGGTTGGATGATTACAAACCTACAATTCTATTCATATATATAGAGAACACAAGAATGAAGTTTGCCTGGCGCTTAGGAGTGTGCAAGAAATGCAAACTTAAGTATTTATACACCAATTTTATTTGAACAACAAGGAAATTCCAAAACCAAAAATATTCTCAAGATATTCTCATTAGAGTACCAAATTTCGGTTTTCCTATTTCCACATAAATTCCAAACCAATATTTCCGAAAACTCTCATAGAAAACTTCTATTATTAGTTTAGCAAATTAACTAATAATATTTTCCATAGGATATGCTTTAATTGCTGGTAATTAAAATATATATGATGAAAATCATAATTAAATATTTTTCACTTTTCGTACAAGGGATCACCTTGAGTATCAAGGAATATCTTTGAACAATAAATGATAAGAATTATGTACATGTTCAGATAATGTCGACATCTAGAAGTTTCTTAGCAAACCCTAATCCAAGCTTCACACCAACATAAAGAGATATGTGAATATTGGATGGGATCGGTTGTTCCAACCTCACAATGTAAGTTGTGATTGGTTATACCATGTTTCCCAAACCAGGTTGTGACCGGTTACACCTTGCTTCCCAGAGATATCTTGTGATCGGTTACACGTTACTTCCTGAGTTAGCTCGTGATCGGTTACACCTTGCTTCCCAAAGGTAGCTTGTGATCAATTACAACTAACTTCCCAATTCATCTTGTGACCAGTTATACCTTGGATCCCAAAGTACACTACACCATTTTAAGGGATTTGCAACTCATATTAGCAACGGCACCAGTGCCGTTGCGAAATTTCTTATGCTAATCCCCGTTGCTAATATTTCGCAACAGAGACATGCCGTTGCGAATTTTGCAACCGCGCACGTGAGGTTGCGAATCGCAACTGCTCAGGGTTCAAGCGTGTGAAACACGTGTGTGGTCGGGAACACTAGCACTGATAATTACGCCCAAGTCAAACTTCGGTCAAGTATGCTTCTTTTTGTTTCCACCCTTCAGCCAAAGTTATCCTATATCCTTTCCTCATTGTTTTTTCCTTCACATTTTTTCTCCTCCACAGAACCTCATCTCTTTTCATCTCCTCTCCACAGAACTGCAGCTCTGAAGAACTCATCTCTGTCATCTCTTTCAATCTAAAACCACTGAAATCTACCAGGTTTTAAGTCTCTTTAATAATCCTTTTGTTTCAGTTTATAGGGTTTATAGATTTTGCGATTTTAGATATTTTGATTTCTAGGGTTTCAGCTGTGAATCTATTTTTTTCTTTTTAGTTTATCGATTTTTAGGTTTTTATCTGTGAGTCTGCTATTGTCGAATTTAAGGATTTCGATTTCAGTTTATCGATTTTAGTGTTTCATTTGTGAATTTGTTGTTTTCAATTTCAGTTTTTAATTTCTTAACCTCGCAAATACAAGGATGAACCCGTTGAGGAGAAGGTGATGAGTTGAGCCGGTGCTGTGTAAGAAGAGTTAGAGTAATCATTGAAGAGAAGGTGATGGTGATGATAAGTTGCAGTTGATGAAGATTGAAGCTCGAGTTTGATTCAAGCAGAAGGGTTTCTGTTTAATGAATCTGTAAAGGAGATCGAGAGGAATTAGGGTGGTACTAATAATGGAAGAACTGCTATTAGGGTTTGAGTTGAACTCAAGAATTGATGGTGGTGATTCTGTTATTTTGAAGAATAAATTTAGAGAAATTCAAAATTAGGGTTTCTTGTTCTTCCCCAATTCTTCAATTGAAGTTGTTATCAATGCTTGATGCATTGTAGGTGAAATCTGGTGGCGAAATTGCAGTAGCAGAAGACCTAGAAGGAGTTCTGAGACATTGAAGTTAAGGTTTGATGCAGGGAATGTATGGATTGTGGTACAGACTTGTGATAGAGGATGGGTTTCTGTTGGTGGTGTTAAGGCACTTATTAATTTTAGTAATTTAAAAGGTTTCTCTGTTTTCAGCTAAGTCGTTCTCGGTGTTAAGGCACTTATTTGGAATCATTGTCAAAATTTGGAATCATTGTCAAAATTTCATTTTTATACTATGTAAGCTCTAATTTTTTTATTTTTTTTTACTTCGTGTCTATGTTGGTCCTTGCTTCTGTAATTGATTGAGTTAGTTCTATTTTGCTGCTACTAATTGGTGTTGCTTTTTACAGGTGTATATGATTTGTTACAGGTCGTGGCTTCACCAAGGTTGGGAAGAATTACGGAATTCATAACAGTCGAATTAAGAAAAATTGAAGTTACAAAGCAAAGTCTTGTTAGTGTTTCCAGAAATGGACCCTGGCAGGAGGGCGGAAACGAGCTTAAACAATGCTGGACCAGGCCAGACTTGGGTAAGTTCAACAATGATCTTGTAAAGTTTGATAGTTAAACATACCATGACTGTTTTGTATGCTTCTTATCTGAAGTTTGTTGGCTAAAACAATTGTATTGAGCAGCTTGATGTTGTTTAATATTTCCAATCTGGTTTGTCCTACACCAATAGACTATTGCTTAACAAGCCAGTTCACCTGATTAGCTAATTTCTTGAACGTTATATAATGCCTTGATTACATTAACGTTATATGCTAGTTGACTCATAGATCTTATGCTATGTTAAAGCCATACATGGTTGTGTGGTTGTTTAGTAATTTACCTATGTAAGACTGTAACACTCGTTGAAATTGCTTATGTTACATATGCAGATAAGGAGAGAAATCTCAACAATGAAGCTGATAAAGCACCCATACATCGTTCAGGTGATGGGAATCATAGTGCTTGCTTGTGTCTCTAGGTTATCTCTATTTTATTTTTTATTTTGTAAATGATATATTCTCTTGGTTTAGGTGATGGGAAGCAACGCAAAGATTTTTATCGTTTTGGAGTTTGTCACTGGAGGGGAGCTCTTTGAAAAAGTTGTAAGTGGCGATAATTTATTCTTTCCTGCACTCTCTTAAGTCCTTAAGGATAAAGGTTATGATGGGGCAGCCGCAGATTTGTGGTCATGCGGGGTCATCTTATTTGTACTTCTTGCAGGTTACTTGCCTTTTGATGATTCTAACCTTATGGTCCTATATAAAAAAGTGAGCATAAATATTTCTACCATTTAAGTGTACTCTTGTTTGTATCCATTCACGCCACAGTGTTTTTATTGGACTTGCAGATTTCGACTGCAGAGTATATTTATCCTCCTTGGATCTCTTTGGGCTTTGAAAATAATAACTCGAATCTTGGATCCTAATCCCACAACCGTAAATATGTTTTGTACATTTGTAATCGTGGTACTAATTTGTTGTTCAGCGGCATTTGGTCTCAAGTGAACTTGTAAAAGGCAAGTCTGACTTATTATGGTAAATGACAGCGCATTACTGTTCCCGAAATTTTAAAGGATGAATGGTTCAGGAAAGGGTTTAAGTGTCCCGTGTTTCAAGAGATAGATGATATCAACTTGGATGACGTAAACGCTGTTTTCAAGGTCCCTGAGGTGAGTCAAGAGCAAGTTAATAAGATGTTTTAAATTTTGCATCGTTGTTGTTGATAATGACTGAATTCGATATTTTTTATTTGCATGGTACAGGGAAACCCAATGAACCAAATAAGAGCGAAGAAGGAAGAGCATCCAGTCGCTATGAATGCATTTGAATTAATTTCCTTATCAAGGGGTCTCAATCTCGGAAATTTATTCGAAGTAGAACAGGTTCACAAAGCTTATCCTTTTCTATGATATATTGGATGTTTATTTTCTGTCATATTTGAAAAGGTTAATAGCATAAATCAAATTCATCGAAATGCAATAGTTTAAGAGTCAAGATTCTAGCGCAATCTCAAGTTGCAGTTAAATGGGGATGAGTAGGGTTTTTTAGATATACGTGTTGGTATCGTTTATGGACTGTTTCGTGAGCTGAGCTTTTCATGTTCAATTTGTTATCGTTTTGCAGGCTCTGACTGAAGGTGAGGAAATAACCTGACCATATGTACATCTGCCGGATTGAGTCCGGAAATAGTCGTTAAGGGAGAGATTGATGTACAAGTAAACCAAGTTGATGAGGAGGTTCAGCTAGGGAACAATGAAGATGTTTTTGTTTAGGGGACTTCGCTGGTGAAGCCCCATGATAAGTTGATTGGTTCAACCTGCAGTTCTTCATCTTCTATATTTCATCATATTCCAGGTAATGAAGATTGTAACTTCAGTGATTGAGTGCAAACACTTAGGTTGTTCTAAGGTTTTATCATTAGTTTCCTTACAAATATCAGTTGGCTTTTGCATAACTCTTTCTAACTGGCATTCATTACTCTGACATGGGTAAGCACTCTGATAAGATCAGACTGAGTTTTTTACTTGTCATTTTTCAGTTTTCTCACTACTTGTGGCAGGTTCTTCATCATCTTGGTCTCATTTACAAGATGATAATTGGGCGCTATCGTGTGATTATCCTCTCAAAGCCACAATTATTTGCAGCATTCTGATTTCTCACTGTAAGAACTTGTAACATTCCATTTATATATGCAACCCATAGAAGCATACAAACATAATTGCACCAGTACTATGTAAGAAAAAATATTGAAATTATGGCTTTATATTATATAAATTCTTTTGACTCTTAATTTTTTCCAGTTATGCTATGTTTTAGTACAATTTTCACCATTTTAGTTTACACCTGGTCTCTTATTGCAACTCAGAACCCATCCCTGCTTTATTGTTTTTGGTTTCCTTCCTTTGTAGTTTGTAGAATGTCTTTGATATTTAAACCTGTAACATGGAACATATAACTGCATGAGAGTTTCAGAACTTGTGCAAATGCTGAATTTTTTTTATGTTAGGTACACAACATTGTAGTAAAATTATTAGATCTGTGGAAATGTAGAATATATGAGAATTATTAGATTGAATCACAAGAAATGGATGATCAGGGTAATTGCAGGGGGGAAATGGATTTTGACCAGGTCAATGAAGACTTGACCTCATTTTTTTTGTCTATTGCAACAGATTAGCAACGGCTAAAATCTGTTGCTAAATTAGAACCAGAACAAATACCATATAGTTCCGGGTAGGGGTTTTCCTGTAATTAGCAACAGTTTAGCAACGAAATAATTTGGTTGCGAATCAACCCTTTAGCAAATTCGCTGCCGTTGCGAATCTCCGTTGCTGACCGAGAGTCGCAACGGAGCTAATGCCGTTGCGAAAAAATGCAACTTGGTGTTTTGCAACAGCGATCTGCCGTTGCGACCCCAGTCAGCAACAACCAAAGTCCGTTGCTAATCCTTAAAAATGGTGTAGTGGTAACTTGTGACCGGTTACAACTTACATTTCAATATATCTTGTGATCGGTTACACCTAGATTTCCAATGTAGCTCGTGACCGATTACAACTAGGTATATTATATAGGCTATGACTGGTTATACCATAGGTTCTACCTTGTCATCTTATATTGGTTATTCAAAAGATATTCAATAAAGAACCTGCCCAATCATGATTTCATTTTGATTATGAAACAAGTTCATATATGTACTTCCTTCAAACAAATGTTATAAAACATTGTTTCCTAGGGTGAAATCATACCTATATAATTCAAACATAATCAAATAACTATATAAAATAGATTATATCGATGTCGTATTTACGAAGTTCAAAAGATAAGCATTATGCTTCGTAATTCAATAAATTCCTTGACACTTTGATCATAATGTCATGACCAAGTCTAACCACCAGAGTATTATTTATATACATCTCCGCATGTTATGTTTTCAGTATAATACGACTTGAAAGATACGTTAGGAATGAAAAAAAGATCAAGTCAATATTACTAACCTCAAGAGGAAGGATGATGTTGTCGTTACATATTCACATTCTTCAGGTCTTCGGAGTAATACTTGTACGTCTCAACATTCCTAGACTTTCTAGTTTAACCTAAACGAAGTTGACTCTAGTATTTAATCAAGCGACTCTAGATGAGTTTTGATACTAAAATATGACCACCAAACTTGACATACCAACGCTTGGTGGGTTCAACCAAGCTATGCTCTAACATATGCATTATGGTCCAGGGTTCTGGAACCATGCACAATGATGGTTCATAGCGGCTTAGTAGTCTTTGAACTTACAAGCTCATGGTGGTGTTCAATGACACTCAAGACTTAATCAATAATTCACAAACACAAAGTGATTTAGTGAATAAAGTTTGTCTTAGAAGTGTCTATGAGAATCGTAGCAAAGTCGAACATAAACATATAGAATAGTTCGTGTAATTTTTTTATACTAGAACTGGACAGGTGCAGGGGTTTGCAAACTGGGTTTGTGAACCTACCTAATTCCCGAAATCAAATGTACATGCTGCGGAATTCAGAATGACTTTGATAAAACATACAAGTATGTTTACTTATCGCCAGGGAGTTATTTTTTTTCACTTAATTTATTTGAAACATTCCCAAATAGCCAAATGCAATATGTACTTGAATCATATTCGAGAATCTAACCAAGACAAGCTTGAACTCGAAATTTCTTTTTTTTGCAATATTAAATATACTGAAATCATACGACATAGTCTCAAGAGATACAATGGTAAATAATGTGAGTAAATAGGATGGGTTAGTCTTCACATGCCTCTTTGTTGATGAAGTTCTCGAAAATATCTTCGTTTGTTCTTCAGTCTTCAATCTTCGAGGGTTATTCCGTGATGTCTGATACTCAACTACAATACTCTAATCCTAGTCCGAGACTTGACTTTAGTAGACTAGAAATCAAGGTATAGTTTTGTACATCTAATATTGCCAAAGAGATTGTATAGAAAAACTTGCGAGTTCGACGGAGCGATGCTCTATGAATCCCCCCCTTTGTTAATTTTAGTGACAAAACTATAAAATATATATGGATTTAGGAAAATAAACCTTTCATCTCAATATCCATGATGCTTGATTTCTTGAATCTTCAACATCTGCTTGAATTCTTCTTACTTCAAGTTCTTTTATGGTTTTGCACCTTTGTTGTTGAAGATCTGTAGAGATAACAACTTACGAGAATACTTGTTTAGATCTTTTCTAGAATGAAGAAGTAAATCTACTCAATGGTTGTTACGTCGGTGCTTAGTATTTTTACCTACTTCAAAGTCCAATGATACTAAAACTTTGAAGAAATACTACGGTGATATATTCTCCCCCTTAGTCCTTACTTATATATTTGCGTAATAGGTGAAACCTACAGCTTGTAATTAAACCCCCCCCCCCTACATAATGCTCCGAAAAGTCATATGTTATAGTTGAATACTACTAAATAATTCTCCCCCTTTTTGTCAACAAATTGGCAAAGGTGAAAGACAAGGAACCTTAATGAATTATACAAAAGAGTTATCGAGACTAAAGATAACATACCAACTTTTTAAGATGATTCCACTAAGTAAACTTAGCGTCTTCTCAAGGAGAGATAAAGGGACAATCATCTCCTATAATTCCATAGCCGTACTTCCCACAAAGATATAACAATTAAGCACAAGCTCAAATTGAATTCTCCCACATTTGATGTCATTCTCAAGAGAACAACATGAGAGACCTTTCTCTAACTATAACAAAAGGATTTCTTGGACACTAACTTTTAAATTTGCATCCCAAATATTTTTGTTTTTTTACCAGTTACGAACAAAGAAGTTAAAAAGAACAATCTTAATGTCAGAGGCACTAAGAAACATTACTTGCATGAGAAAATAACACCGAAAAAAATTATTCTACATGCCAGTTACGAACAAAGAGTATAACTTTAGCAATATGACTCAGCATAAGGATTATATCTTCCCTAGCTATGTACAGACTTGGAGATTAAAATTATCAATCTTATTCCCTGAAGGTTATGCATTTAGAGAGTAAAGGCGACAACTAGGACCATCTTATGGAATCCCTGCAATCTTGAAAACAATACAAAGCTTGGCTAAGTTAGCATAAATAAGTGGCGGTCCAGATTTGTCTAGGGAGTAGATAAATCAATGGCTGAAATTATCCAGTAAACAATGGTTCATATGCTTTCTTGCTCTAAAATCGTAGGGTTGTAAATGGATGGTGAAAGTGTAAAAATGTTATCTATTGTAATTTTCGTAGAGTAGTGTAGTGTCGATTTGGTTTTCATAATAAAATTCTGAAATCTACGTGATGCTCGAGTGGCTCTTCTTCTCTTTATTGCTGCATCTCTCCATATTTCGTTGAATTCAGATCACTCAGGTATGTGTACTTGGATTGGCAAATTTTGTAGAGTTTAAATCGCTGCTTAGATCAAAAATAAAAATAAAAAAACTCAAAAGAACCGAAGAATCAAACCCCATATAAGAATCAAGGAGGAGCTATTTATTCCCCCTTTTGCGTTCTCTTGGTTTCATTTTCAATTTGATAGAGTTGATTACAATTACTGTATTTTGTTTCGTTGGTGTTATGAGTTTTGATGAAATAATGATGGGTAGTTTGGGTGGTTCGCGTTTGATCTTTAAGACAGTTGCACAATTATATTCACACATGTAGAAATTTCATTTCTGATTTGGTCGTGATACACTCTCTCAATAGATAAACCAACAGCTTTCATTTTCCCATTAAACCAAACTTCGGTTCGCACGCATGGATCAAAGTTGATGTTTCGAGTTCCCACTTTTGAACAGATGAAAATTCAATTGGAAGGAGATATAAAAAGATAAATTATAGAAGAAACTATTTATTTTCTTGGCTGAGTTATGTAAAGAAAGTTCGAGAAGCATAATAAAGTCATGAACCAAATAAATAAGAAAGAAAAGTAAATTTATTCTTTCCTTATTTTTCAGGGTTTTATAGTCGATTCTAAGTCTAATCGAATTTAGTATTTCTTATTTCTAAGCAACTTTAAATATGAGATATATTCAATTTTAGAATTCTGATCGCAGAAACCACGTCGTAAGTGTATCCCCGGATTATTTACTTTCCTTAAAACTCTGTGAAAGTTTGGGCAAACTGAAATAAAAAGAAATAAAAGAAGATTCACAAAACCCATTTTTGGGAACCAAGTTGGTGATGATGGGGTTGTCTTCATAGCGACTATGAAATTACAAGCATTTATCGGTGCTCAATAACACTCAAGGCTAAACAATAATCCACAAGCCCAATTGATTTTTCGGGAAAAAAGCTGTCATAGAAGTGTCTATGAGAGTTTTAGCAAAAGTGAACAACGTCGTACAAAATAATTCATGTTATGTTAGTACTGGATCCGGTTTGCAAACCACTGGAAGTTCACGAAGTCAGATTCATGGGGTCTGCAAACCTACCTCCCATTCCGTTACTCAGATGTAAAGGGTTCGCAAATTGGGTTTGGAAACCTCTACAGTCTGCGAAATTCAGATTGACTTAGGTTATACATACAAGTATGTATACCTTAAGCCAAGTAGTTCTAAGTCTCTCACAATTAATTTGAAATATTTCCAAAAGCTATAGACATTATGCACTGTAGCTTGGGCAATTTACAAATGATCAACTTGAAACAAAAATAGTCTGCGAATATCCATTGCTTGAATCATATTTCGAGAGTTTGCCAAGACGAGCTTGAACTCAAAATTTCTTCTTTGCAATATTAAATCTAATAAAATCATACACATATTCTCATAAGATAGAATGGTAAATGACGTGAGTAAATATGATAGGTCAATCTTCATATACCTGTTTGTTGATGTAGTTCTAGTAAATGTCTTCATTTATTCTCCAGTCTTCAATTTTCGAGGGTTATTCATTGATGTCTGATACCTAACTACCATACTCTAATCCGAGTCCAAGACTTGACTTTAGTAGACTAAAAATCAAGATATATTTGTGTACATCTAACATAGACAACAAGCTTGAGATAAAAAAAATTGCGAGTTCGACCGAGCGATGCTCTAACATATATGATAAGCAGATTTCACAGATCTTTTTTATTCCTATTAAATTCTCATCTGAACCTATCATGCCCATTAAATGGAATCCTAATTGCAAGAATGTCTGCTACAGACTGAGAGTCAAACAAAATAGTTATAATGTTTACCTTCCTGTTTAGTATCATTATCAATCAACTGATAAACGTGTTGCATATATATATGACTAGAATTTTGATTAGTATTCAGTTTAGATTATTTATTAGGAATCCACTTATCCTACCGTATTGACGCCTCTTTTATGTTCAATAAACGTTAATAGTAGTAAAATTTGAGGGATGAAAATTATTCTTAATACTAATTGAAATCATGTCATGCTTTTGTATCATTATATGGTCTAGGATTTATTTATTTTTTATTTTCTGTTTCTTTTTGAAGCATGGTCTCCAGGAACATGATCTCAAGTCACTGATTGCTGCTCCTTTTCTTAAACTTTGTCAAAAGTTTCAAGTACTTTGGCACTTTATAACAACTCTAATCCACAAATTTTTAGTTTTTAATCAAGAAAACTTTGTTAGTAATATACCAAATCGATTTTTTATTTTTAATTAGTGTCCACTGTCCACAAAAGAATTATATTATTTGTACTTATTCTTTCAAATTTTACATTAAGTCGGTCATCTCACGGGAATGATGCACTGACCACGGGTTTAATCCGGCGGTCCATCCCTCCGGACATAAAAGTTGGGTCTCCTTGACCCGGTGGTTTAGCAGGGGGTGGTTTTAGGCTGGGACCCACCCCCATTGTCTCAATCGGAATAAACCTATGGGATTCAACTCGCGAGACATAAATCATTTCCGGTCATCTCAAGACTCCCAACCACCAAACAACCAGTAGGAAGATTGATAAGTAGGACCTAAAATCTACGCACGTAGTTTTCACCACATAGATATTTACGAATTTGTCAGTTGCTTAATTGTTGAGGTGCCGGAAGTCATACACAATTAACACTTGGTAAACAGCTAAACATGAATGTGATTGTATTAGAGTTAGAAAAGACTTGACCTTTTGAACTTGAATGTGATTGATTGTATTCGAGTCAAAAATGTCATAGAGGGATGACGAGAGAAAATTATATGCGTCATTACTTGATGTTAGTATTTTCCCAAGTCTCTAGGAGACGGACACTCCATGAGGGATATTAGGAAAGTCGAGACTCTTTTTCTGCAAAATCCGCTCCGATTTTACACTGCCTCCTGAAAATATTTTGTAATCTCCTTTTCGACAAAAACTTCACGTCAAAAGAGAGATGGAGGAATGGTTCAGGTCCATAGTTATCATGGAAGCACATCACCATTTTCATAAATTTCTCTATCTTTAGACTTTTCGTACTGTTACTTTTGTTGTTTTCTCAAGCACAAATCACATACGCAACTATATCCAATTCAAACATGGACAACCAAGTCCTTAAAGCACAAGAACGTCCCAGACCTCTTTTCTTTTTTCTTTCATGCAACATGCGCCACTTGCTAGCTAGTTATTGACTTCAAAGATATGCCATTTGTGAACTCGACAACGCCGTAATAACCCTCCGATCATAAATATGCCATTCGGAACTGGGGCACCTAATCACAGGAATGGAGCCAAACTTAGGCATGGGTGGTCCCTTGATATACTAAATCTCTCCTAATTTTTCAGTTTTGCAAACCCATTCCATTTGGAAATTTAGCGGTGAATGTCCTCACAAAAAGCACAAGCCTTTCTTTAGCCCCTCCTTGACATCTTGGCTCCCCCGCACCATATCACCATAGCACTGAAGAAACAAACGTGCAGCCTAGTAGCATGGTGGTGTTCTTTTACCATTCACACACGTAATGCACATGTAATCTAAATATTTGAAGATTTGGTGCCTTTTGATTTTGGATAAGCCGGTCACTCGAGTCGGCAATAAATTAACTCATCTTCAACCGGTATCCCTCATTCTCATCAAAGTCCCCATGAATTTTTCTTTTGAAAACATTCTAGAACACGCTCCACAGCTACAATATTGAATGCCACATTCTGCTCTCAGCAACAACAAAATTTTCAAAACCACCGCAAGCGGTTTCTATTTTTTGCTTCTTTCCTTATTCAGTTCTAACTTGTAACTCTGTTTCCTTTACTGCCTATATATATATAGACACTTCCCCTTGGCCACATGGTATATGGATCTTCTCTGCCTTTTCTATCTCTCTCTCTGTTTACAGCTCTCTAAAATTTTGTTTCCTTGCAGTGCGATCAAACATGGGTTTTCTTTCGTGCAGTAATCTATCAGCACCTTCTCTTGCAACTAAAACAGGGAAAGAAGAAAGTGAAGAAGTTTTTGATACTATGGCTGTTGATATACAACTGTGACTTCCGATACTGTAACAGTAATGGTTTAGGATCTTCGGTTAATTTAAGAGTATGGTATTTAAAGTTTCGGGCTTTGATGCAAAGAATGCGAATCCTGTTCGTGTATCCTACCTATATGAGTCGGCTTCACTTTCTCTGCAACAAAGTCCGACCCTTAACATCTGCTTAAATTCATCTGGACAAACTCAAAATCTTTCCACTAGAGACAATCAAAAGCCACAAGTTATTAGCTTATTACAATCACAAATAGATGGCTCAAAGGCCCCAAAAGCTAGAAAAGCGTTTTTTAAATCTTTTAGGTACATTATTTATATGTATGGACTCAACAAACTATCAAGTTTGTTGATTTTGCTCCCACTATGGACTCAACAAACATGAAAAATGGATGTTCAAACCAACAAATTTGTTGGTTTGTTCATTGAGTTGGATGATGTAGCGAGCGATTAATGATAGGCCGGGCGAGCTTGCCTCAAACGCTTGCGTTTGAGACACAAGCGCTGGTGCTTTTCTTGAAAACATGCGTTCTACATTAAAGAGCCAGAGATTGTCCTTCCAGCGCGCGTTTGTCATAAAAGCGCCAACGGCTGAATCTGGACGGCTAGAAACTCTTGTGATCTAACGGCTATAATTTTTGAGTTCTATAAATACTCCTCATTTCAACTCCAAATTCACACATTCCTACACATTCTTCACTCTCAAATCATCTACAAAAATGCCTCCCAGAGTCCGTGGTGTTAGATTCACTAAACAAGAGGATTTAGCTATTTGTAAAGCCTTTGTTTTTCACACACAAGATGCTGTCATGAGTAATGTAGCCGATTCGACCGAAACTTTCTGGGAGAAAGTTTACAAAATGTTCACCGCTGAAACTGGGAACATCCATGGGCGTGATTCTCACGGATTGCAGCATCGTTTTAGTGTAATTAGTATGAATGTATTGGAGTTCGTCGCCCAACTAATGGAGAATCACCAAAATAAGCTCAATGGTGAAGCCGAACATGAAGTGTTGCCCAGAACTCTGGCGATGTGGCAAGCATCTCACCGTGGTCGTCCTTTCGACTTCCATGCTTGTTTCAACATTTTTAAGGTGCTCAACAGATACGATCCCTACATCGCCCTAGGAATTCCACCGCCCGCCGAGAATTGACGCCTATGTAGTAGTTGTTTTAAGTTAATGTATTTCTTTTATTCTCATGTATGATGTGGGTGTTCAATGCAGTATGTTTTTATTTATGAAATTGTTGGTGCAATGTTTAATGGAGGAAAAATTTAAATTACTTGATATTGATGGTTTTAGATAATCGTAATAACACAAAATAAACAACAAATTAAATAACATAATACCATAGTGAATCGATTTGTCCTTCAACTTCAATCAGCCCACTCCACCAAAAAACACTTAGGACATTCCCAGAAATGCCTTCCATAGGTGTCTTCTTCATAAGAAGTCCGCAAATGCATAAAAGTCTTGCAATCGGGCTTTGAGCATGCACTGATTCTCTGTGGACAATGTTTGTATTCGTGATCTCCATATCCACAATGCTTGCAGTGTAATAACTCCTTCTTCAATTTGGCTTTAAGTTTGAAGTTTTTGCAGAGTGTTGCAATATTTTCTTCTTCTTCTTCCTTTTTAATCTTCATAGCATCATCTAGCATATGTGGTTCCTCTGGACAGTTGGGATCTTGACATTGCAAATACCTGAGCTTTTCCGGTTGTGATTCAATCACCATTCTGATGTGTGAACAACCTTCCCGCGGACACTTTGAATACATCCAAGGGCGTTGCATAAGACTGTGGTTATCCATGAAACATAATGGACAAACCTCTTTTGCTTCGACACATAATATTTGCTTCGCTTTTCCTTTAGAAAACATGGTGGATGTTGAGAAATAAATCTGTTGGTTTGGTTGAGAGGCCACCCCTAGTGTTGTATTTATAACAAAAAAAAATAGGCGTTGGTAATTCAAACGGGCGCTTAAAGGAAAGTCGTGCGGGTTTACTAAAAACGCGAACTCATATGGTATTCAAACGGACGCTTAAAGGAAAGCCGCGCGCGGTGTTACTTCAAACGCCAACGGCTAAATTTCCAACGACTCGATTTTGTTTCTTGACCTATAAATTTCTTTCCTCACATCTTCTTCTTCTTCTTCTTCTTCTTTTTCTAAAACTCTTGATCTCTCTCACTCTCCAGAAATGTCTGTTAGAAATCGTGGTCCCAAGTTTACTGAAGAAGAGGATATAACTATATGCAAAGCATATTTTTTTCATAGGGTAATCACTGGTATGGCCTTTCATCAAGACACTTATTTTTGGGAGAACGTTTTTTCAATGTTCGTCTCACTGACGGGAAACCCAAGAAACCGAGATGCTCGTCGATTGCGTGCTCGTTTTCAATCTATTAGGCTTTCAGTCCAGCCATTTGTTGCTCTGGTAATGGAAATTGATCGAGAAAAGTTCATCGGTGTAACTGAAGATGAAGTGATCGAAACAGCTCTTGATAATTGGGAGGAAGCTCACAGCAAACCTTTTTGTTACGAAGCGTGTTTTAGAATTCTAAAAGATGGTCCATCTCAAGCACACCGTTACTGCACTCGAATGCCGCTCCCGGTCTTTACAATGGAAGAAGATGTTACTCTTGTTCGATGTTGGATACATCGTTTGATGAGACCAATGAACAGTGACTATTTCTGGGAAAGAGTATTGGGACATTTTGTAGCATCGCGTAACGAAACCATAAGAAACACTAAGAACCTAGAACTAAGAATTGCATTCATCACTAAGGAAGTCAAACATTATACAGAAGTTTTGTGGATGGTTCACCGTAGCAATTCTGGATTATCCATCGAAGAACTGGTGAGTATCTTTACCTTTGTCCTCACTGATCAACTGCATCATAAATATCTGAACTTGGTGTTTATCTTTTTTACAAAAAACCATCGCTCAGACCAAGTTTACTGAAGAAACCGGAAGAGAGTTTTAAGCATTTTGAATGCTATGAACTCTACAGAAATAATGTCACTGGATTTGATGTAGTTTTTGTTGTGGTTTATTAAAAACTTGCACTTCCCTCTTACAATTTTCAATCTTTTTAAAACTCCCACATATCTTAAAAACAACAGCTTCAAGGTTTTGCATCGCAAAAAAGTGTGATCGCCTTTTCAGCCATTGAGAAATAGATTTTAGAAAAGAAAATTCAAGAGAAGTGAATTTTGGTGTGAGTGAATTGTTTGAAATCGATGGTTATTTATAGAGGTAAAAAGTGAATTTTGAAATTTAAAAAACTACTTGTTGGCGTTTTGGCTACAAACGCCAGCGTCGTATGTTAAAGCGCCGCGTTAAAGCTTTGAGCGCCAGCGCTTGTTATACCAACGCCGGCGCGTTACCTACTAACTCCAGCGTTTGTCTCTCAGTCGCGCGCTTAGTTATCTGACGCCCAGTGCTTTACCATAGTGGAAAAACCAGTTTGGCCATCCACCTGGCTCAACAAAGATATGGGTTTGTCGATTCCCATAGGAATTGCCCTTAGTTTTGACACCCAATAAATATATCCTTATACAACAATAAATATATCCCTACTTTTTAATAACCTTATCCATTTAAAATTAGATTACCTAAATACCCCCACCAATATAATATTTTTCTTTATTCCAAAATGGAACAACCACCACTTACCAACCACCACCTACCAACCGCCACCGCTGCTAATATTCCACCACATTGCACCACCACCACCGCTGCTAATATTCCACCACATTGCACCACCACCACCACTGATGCCACCACCACCAATCCACCGCCGCCGCCACCACCACCACTGACGCACCACCACCAGTCCGCCGCCACCACTACTCCCCCGCCGCCGCTGTTGCCACCGGCACTGGTTTAGATATTTTGTATCAACAACAATACTTGATCCAAATAAAAATAGAATCAGCAGTAAAAGTTGATCCGTTTTAGGGGATCAACAACAGTAGTTGATCCAAAAAAAAAAGGATCAACAGTAGAAGTTGATCCATGTAAATGGAGTGAACTTGGTGTGAGTCGAACACAATCATGCTACCATTGCACCACAAATTCAACATTTGAAGAATTTACATCTATAAAATCCAAGCATTTAAAGTACAAGCATCATTATACTGATCCAAGGAAATGCGGTCAACAACAGTAGTTGATCCTATTTATGGGATCAACAACAGTAGTTGATCCCGTAAAAAATTGGGTCAACAACAAGAATTGATCCCATAAATGGATCAACAACCGTAGTTGATCTCATAAAAACCGAAGTCCAAAGATATACATGAACAAATGGTAATGCTTGATCATTTCAAAATGTTGGAAAACAGCAAAATGAGATCCCTTCATTTAAAACCATAAACAATAACGAGAATGTTTACATTCTACAAAACTGATACTAGCAATTAAAATGTTGGTAGGTGGTAGTCGGAAGGTTTTTAAATGCACTTGGCAGAAAACCCCTGCATAAGCTGAAGACACCACCGCGTTCAATGATACCTGTTGGCAATAATACTATATGAAATTGTAAGACTTCACCTGGTAGTGTGGGAATTTTGGTACTGGAAGTGAAGTAGATTCTAAGGCTATGTAGATGCTCTAATATTGAAACCCTTGCCTGGTCTACATACAGAGACCTGTAGTTTAGCTTATATACATTATGAATGATATATACAGTAATTCTTGAACATGGTCGACAAATCAACACTGACACCGGCATTTGGAGAATGATTTATCCAAGGTGAATGATTTTACCTGAAAAAGCATCCCCAACCGTCTTGTTTGCTGATCCACTCATTTGGAGTCGTCTTCTCACCGTATCCAAGGGATAACATATAAGCCTGGCAAGAGTTGCAGACACCAAGCTGTTGCAAGAGATATTTCAGTGTTGGACAAATAATTCCCTTGTTCATATACTGAGATTAATCACCATTAAGTCAGCACTGCAGTTTTCAACAATGATTACAAAAAAAAAAAAAAAATCTCCGGAAAGGGTTAGCTCACAGGTAGAAATGCAGAAGTTCACTGCAATTTAAGGCGCTACTAATCCAATAAGAGAAGGTTCAATCCAACGACCACCACCTCTATCATCATCAACAGCAGCAAAAACTAACGGAGCAGAAATTTGTCTTCCATAAACAATCTTTTGAATTTCAAATTGATAAGCAAAAATTAAATAGAGCTTCAAATAGGCATGGTACGCAGCTAGCTAATGCTTACCAGTATAAATCGAGTGGAAATCACCATAGCCACCAATATTTGTATACCCTTGTTGTTTCACAGCGAGAAGAAAAACTAGTTACACCACCACCATCCGGCACCAGCAGAAACTTAATAAACAAGAGAACGAAGCTAAACGATGCAATCTCTTTTATCTTCTTCAACCAATTGAGAAAATGAATGAATTTGAATTTGGATCTGTAAATGAGTAGATCGAAAGAACAAATCCAGAAAAGAAAAAAGAAAAGAAGATAATTAATCATACTTCTCAATCTGTTTGTTCATTATCTGGATGCGGCGACTTCGACGATGATGGTGGAATTTGTAAAACAATAATGGATTGTTGATGGTGGAGGTGAGAGCGACGGAGACGATGGAGATTTATCTTCTGGGTTAGTAGATAGGAATAAAGAAGAAGAAGACGTGGAAGGTTAAATCCGGAATTACTGATATTAAGTTTGTAATTAAAATTTCAATTATGTTACTAGGGATATTTATAAGTCTGTTAGGGATATTTATGAAGGCATGTTACTAGGGATATTTGTAAGCCTGTTAGGAATATTTATGAAGGCCGAGGGACAATAATTTAATTTCCAATTTAAAATAAGCAGTATCAGGCTTTTCCACGGAAAGTCAGGTCTACCTACTACATATGTATCAGAAACTCCGATTGTCGCAACCCCTCTTAGCCATTTTTACAGCAACAAACTTATACAAGCCTGTTCAAAGAGAACGACATCATACCTACCTAGCCTTAGCTGCCATCCAGCGTTGCATGACAAACCAAGAAATAGAACCAGTACCGTAAGATTGAATTACACTTTTTTGAATCAGAACGTATTAAAACCTTGCTATATCCCCACTGAACTGACCATTCTAGGCCTGCACTAACCGAGCTGATCTCAGCAATATAGTTAGTAGTAATGCCAAGCACACTACAACCATTTCCTGCCCCTGCGACCCAGGATTACCACTTGATGCGCCATCACAGCATTGCAATAATTCTTCCAGATCAGGAGGACGCAAACAACATTCTATTGGGATAAGCTGCTTACTTCTATGAGCAACTCTGAAATAGTTCAAAACATTCAGATCTGCACAAGATTTGTGCATAGTGCCAGTCATGCGACGAAGAGTTTTCATGGATGATCTGATAAACTTTCATCTTTTGTTGAATTTGCCCTCGTCATAGGGCATCCTATTTCTTAACTTTCATAGTTCAGTACGCACAGCTAAACTGGCGACAAGCCATAAGTCCTTGACCATTCTATTACGACTTCTTGCAACTTTATAAAAAGTAATCAATTGTAGCTCAGGCGCCATACTAAAAATACCTGCAATCCACTTCCATCCTTTTAGGGAAAAACTATTGTCTACCGACTCCTCCTCACACTTGCAGATAACACACCTTGAGGCAATCGGAACCTTTAACCTTTCTTTTAATTTTTCCTGAGTTGCCCAGCAGTCAAAATGAACTATCTTCCATGATTCAGCAACAAGAGCAGAATGCATACTTAGCTCTCAAAAAATGTCCAGCTGACTTGACAGAAAAAAGTCCCTTATCGAGATTCCAGACCTTAGTATCCTTTCCACCACTTGGCTTAGGTAAAGCTTCAACCACAACACCAGCATTAGTCATGATTTCTTTGATATGATCAGGAATAACCCAACTTTTAGTCTTTTACGCACAATCAGGTCACCACTAACCATGTTATCTAACTGAAACCTTTGCGTGGATGTAATACCCATACTAGCATCTAGGATATTGGCACCACACCAGTTGTCCAAGTACAACTAAGTATTGCGACCAATTCCAGCCGGATAAGACTTCTACTGTGTTTTTCTACCTCATTGTAAATACATCTAATCCCAGGCCATCCCCAATTGATATTAATGGGCCTGTCATACTTGAAACTGCATAAGGCACGCCCTAGGCAATACATATACTTCATGCTCGCGCAGACAAAATGAGTAAAGCTATAATAGAAATAAGAATTCTTGCTCAGAATTATATAGAGTTAACTCCTAAAATTACCTGTACCTTACTGGTCCTGCTGAAGCATAAAGTAAGACGTACCAGGCAAACAAACCAGTAGAACCCACGAAATCATGGACCGCTACAAAAAGCATCACTGCATAACTGATTGAAGCTTAGTGTTAGGTGACAATATGTAGGACATAGAAGGAGAGCAGACACTCGTATCAATGCCTTGCGAATATAATCAGAAAACGGTTATAATTGCGGGAAACTGAGAACTGTTATCTTACTGAACATAGATGGTAATACGACTTGAGAAAATATAAGACAGGTTTTTGAGAATTCAAGTCATAACAATATGTACAAGCAGAACCGCCATACTTCCACAACTGCTAGAAACTACATAAACTAATAAACAACACTCAAATGAAAATTTGTAGTCTGAATTAAAAACTGAACAAAACTAAAAGAAAACATAACAAGTGTGTTTATTTCTTCCCGAAATCAGCCATCCTGTAGCTAGGTTGTTATCGACAAGGTGCCTCAGCTCAACACAATCAACTTCACTAATTTTAGCTTCTTTAGGAATGAAGGTTTTCAGAGAAACAATGTTCTCAACTTGAACGTGCAGCTGATAATCCATGGATGGGCAATGAATATTATCATCATCACCAATACAACGCTCTAGGTCTTTGTTCATCTTTATTTGAAAAATACTAGGATAGGTGTGGGAGCATTCCAGCACCTTGAGACGTTTCTCATGCAAATTGTAGAATATAAGACGTTCCCCATTAAACCAATACAAGAACACCTGATCAGAGAAAGTTGATATACGTGTAGGAGGAGGCATAGCATCAGAAGTGTCAAAGTACTGACAAAGAGGAGTTGGTAGTAAACCTTCCTGATCCATAATCTGAACATCAAAAGTTTCCTCCCTGGTCCATACTTGCTTGTCCTTGTCCTTCAATATGTACATATGAACCTTGCAGCAACAACAACAACAAACACCGGTCTGATACTTACAGCGATGGCCGCAATGATCAATATTGTTGGACTTGGATCTTGTTATCCTCTCAGAACGTTCAATACAAGGGTATCCTTTAAACTCCAGAAGATGATCAACTACTAAATCCTGACGCTCATGTGTCGCTGTTATCGGAGTACATTCATTCGGGAGTCGAATGAAGCGAATCTTCTCATTGTGGAGGTCAAACGAGAGCAACATTTCAATCTTGTCATTATTATTAGCAACATAATTCTTCGTCCTCCAAAAAAGATCACCCCCGCAAAAGGTGGCTTGTCTACATAACGTTCTCGAAACTCTGGTAAGCATTCGACTAGGAAAAGGAGAAGAACCCGGTGGCGGTGCCATACCAAAAGTACTAGTAGTTATCTTTCTCCATGACATAGTTCCCAGTGTAATGACCATGCAAAGAAACCCATTGCTGGATTTTGAAGCATAAACAATGACAGCCTTGTATACTTGTGATAATGAATCGAAACCAAAACCATGACACAGGTAGATGTATCCCTCAGTGGGTCGTAAATAAGAGAGGACAAGTGAGTCGCCCCCGATCGGGTTAATAATACTTACTGAATCATAAGTATCATCAGGTGTACTGGATAGTTTCATACACGCTAAACCATTACAAAAACCTACAAATTCATATATACCCTGGATTATTTGACCTGAGAGAAATCTGATATCTGTCTTTTCTCGTCCTAATATACTGAAAAAAGTAATTCCTTTCTATGCCGCCTCTCGATACATTAAACGTATTAAAGACTAGAAATGGTTTATGTTTGTTTTGATTGTAGTGAATCACAGGAAATCTAGAATCATTAAGGATCGAATTGTACCATAACTTACTGACGCAACAGCATACTGCTAGAGTCCGGGCTGGTAATCTCGTCAGAATGCTTTCAATTATCAAATCCTCGGGAAGAAGATAATCAATTGGTCCTCTTTCCATACCGTTCTGCTGCTGCTGCTGCTCCTCCTCTTCTCCTTGATCAATTTTTAGATGGCATGATTCTTTTCCCGAAATTGCTCTCTTTTTTCCTCCATTGATGCGTGCAATCAAGGAATTCAAAATGGGGATTCAAAATGGGGTGAGGCGTGCTGCTGCTTCAACAAGTTGTATCCCTTTTTTTCACAATTACCCCCCTCCTCTTCTCTTCTCTTTGATATCGATCTTTTTCTTCCAATTGCTCCTCTTTCTTTGTCAAGCGGTTTCCTTCGTCTTTTCTTAAAGGTTTACTCTTTGTATTTTGTTTTGCTGCTCAGTATCATAGAGATCTGGTCATGGGATCGATTCCCATATTTTTTAACAAAACATGGAAAATGAAGGAGATATCACAGACAGCTAGCTGAGTCGGGCTTCCCCAATCCAACAACATGCGTGGGCACGGTTAAAGCACGTAGGCCCGAAAAACCAATTTTGAAAACAACAAGTTTCTCCAAAGGCTATATTAGCTGCTCTGTGATGTCCTTTCCCCTAACTTGGAAACAAGAAGCTGAATCCTGCATGTAATTCTTTAGTGTCAGCTCCAACTGATCCAAGGATTTTAGATGACACACTTATTTTCTTAGATGCCAAAGAGGAGGCAGTGGAAAACCTGGTGATGGTACTACAAGTATATGAAGCAGTGATAGGGTTAAGAGTGAACCTAGAGAAGAGCACCATCATCAGTATTGGTGTAGACAACAAAATCCAAGACCTAGCAAAAATATTGCATTGCAAAGTGGAGGTATTACCATTCAAATATTTGGGAATGCCACTGGGAGCATCTTGGAAGCAGACTTCAATTTGGGATCTAGTTCTTGACAAGTTTCAAAAGAAATTAGCAACCTGGAGGTGGAGATATCTATCAAGGTCACAAAACCCTCATAAACTCAGCACTTGCAAGTTTACCAATCTATTACATGTCAGTGATGCAAGTTCCAGCAACAGTGGAAAAGAATATGACAAAAATCATAAGGGACTTTTTATGGGGAGCTACCCAAGAGAATAAAAATATATGTTGGATAAGCTTGAAGAAATTGAGTAAACCTAAAGAGCTGGGCGGAGCCGGACTGAGAAACATTAGAGCTGCAAATAAAGCTCTACTCAACAAATGGGCATGGATATACTCTGAAGAAAAGGATGTACTCTGGAGGAAAGTAGTTCAGTTGAAAACTAACTCAGATAAGGAGGATTTGTGGGCAAAAGAGTACAAAAAACCGCATGGAAAAGGTTACTGGAAAGCTATACAAAAGGAGAGTGGATTACTACAAATGAATTCCTCAATCAAAATACCAAATGGCAAAGCAGCAAAATTTTGGAAAGATAAATGGTGGGACTCTGCACCTTTTTATATGTATCATCAAAGAGCATTCAAAATAGTCAAAAACAAGAATGCAAAAGTAGTTGATTTAATTCAAGAGAGAAAATGGGTAATTCAATTAAAGAAGCATCCAAACAATGAGGAGACAATGGAACTTTCTAATCTGCTAACTTCGTTAGAAGATCCTCCAGATTTAGTAGAAAGGGAAAAAGATATGTTAGTCTGCTCAACCAATAAAAAGTACACTACAAAGGATGGGTATGAATAGTGGATGAAATCCAATGCTGATGCAAATGCAGATGACTACAAGTATTCTGGAGGAAGAAAGTTCCAATGAAGGCGCAATTTTTTGCATGGTTAGCTGTCCAGAATGCAATTCCCACCATTGACAATCTTCTTAAGAGAGGATGCGATATAACATAAACTCAATGTTGTTTCTGTTCAAATTCCATGGAAGAAGTAGATCATCTGATGGTACACTGCACTTTAACACAAGAGATATGGAATTAATTTGTGTCAAAACTAGATAGCTCTTGGCACAAAACCTTCCTAAAAGAGCAACTAAAGCAATGGACTTAACACACAGGAGTGAGAATTGGGGAAAAAGTCTGGAAATTTTTTCCTTTTACATTAATATGGGCAACATGGAATGAGAGAAATCGCAGAATTATGGCAAAGAAACGCCCAAGAGAGAAAGAAACAGTGACCTAAGTCAATGAGGTTTAAAGTATCTAGCTTTGTTGCAAAGAATGTGAATCCTAGAGTTTGTGTATCCTAAGTCAGTTTCACATTCTTTGCAACAAAGTCGGACCTTCAAGCAACATCTGCTTAAATTCATCCGAACTTCTCAAAGACAAAAGCCACAAGCCACAAGTTCTTTGCTTACAGTCAGAAGTTGATGGCTCATCCTCTGATACTTTTGAAGTTGCTGCGTTACAAATTGCCCAACATCTACGGTACAAACTCTTGCTCAGAATTTTGTACCTAACTGGTCCTACTGAAGCATAAAGTAAGCCGTACCAGACAAATATCTTTGACCCGTCTCGAAAAACCAATTTGTTTCCTATTCGGATCGGCACTAGGTTTCCACCAAGTAATAGAAGTTAGATGCTAATTCTGAATTCTTTTCCTGATCGAAAGACTACTTTGCGAGTGCTATAAATATATCAAACCAGAAAAGTATTGTTCTCACAACTTAGATAAACTATAAACTTTTGAAAAACTTATAAACACTAATCTACGGGCATGGATATTTTTGACGTGGAGAGTTTTGACGACAATATTTTTGACGACAAGGAAAAGGATCATGATATTCAAAACAAGGTTGATGAAGGTCTGCAAAAGAGATTAAAAAGAGACGAAGATGAATATTCGAACCTGAAGCCTCGGCCTTACTAGGACTGCATCTCTAATGACAATAAAAAACAAAAATGAAGTGTGGTCGGCAGGATTCGAACCTGCGCGGGTAATGCCTCGGCCTTACTAGGACTGCATCTCCAATGACAATAAAAAAAAAAAATGATGCGTGGTCGGCAGGATTCGAACCTGCGCGGGCAAAGCCTCGGCCTTACTAGGACTGCATCTCCATTGACAATTAAAAAAAATGAAGTGTGGTTGGCAGGATTCAAACCTGAAGCCTCGGCCTTACTAGGACTGCATCTCCAATGACATTAAAGAAAATGAAGCGTGGTCGGCAGGATTCGAACATGCGCGGGCAACGCCTCGACCTTACTAGGACTGCATCTCCAATGACAATAAAAAAAAAATGAAGGGTGGTCGGCAGGATTCGAACCTGCACGGGCAAAGCCCACATGATTTCTAGTCATGCCCGATAACCACTCCAGCATGACAACATGCATTGCTTATTCAGAACACTTCATACTTACTAGAAAACAGCACAGGTTACCTAAATTATATACGTTCTGCCCCAACAATATTTGAAGAACAACTTCATGTCGTAAGCAATGATAATCAAAGTGAGCACACTGCTTATCAGAATGAAAATATCGATAATCATATCGACCCAATTATGTGTTTCATCTTTGATCTGATAACAACGGTCGAAGAAATAACGCCCTTGTTGTTATCCGCCCAACACAACTAGATAGTAGTGTCAAATGTCAATGACCTGCATTCGAAATTCGGCACAACCAAATGAACAGTGGCGCTAGTTGAGCATTTGTAGGAAAGCATCAGCAGACCACCATTAACCGTCTAAGTGCGACACACGATACAATCACAAATTCACAATGTACATAAAAGAAAATGGTCTAAGCTAATACTAATAAACTCGTAAAACGGCAAGACCTGGTCTGAGAGACGGCTAGAGACCTGTTGGAGTTACACATGGCAACCAATATATGGCGTAGAGTTTTGAGTTTTAAGAATTACTGTGAGGTATAGAACTGCCCCATTACTCGCAGGGCCGAGGAATGCATTAAAAACGTCCATACTGAATAAGGGAAACTCCTTACGCCAACCGTACACAGTGGTTGCATAAACAATAATGTCACGACCACCCCCTCTTTTTTATTTTTGAAAAATAACGACCTCACTGGAATCGAAAATTTCTCAATTCAATTTGTTTCCTATTCGGATCGGCACTAGGTTTCACCAAGCAATAGAAGTTCGATGCAAATTCTAAATTCTTTTCCTGATAGAAAGACTACTTTGCGAGTGCTATAAATATATTAAACCGGACAACTAAAATTCCCACAACTTGATTATTAACTATAAACTTTTGAAAAGCTTATAAACACTAATCTACAGGCATGGATATTTTTGACGTGGAGAGTTTTGACGACACTATTTTTGACAACAAGGAAGAAGATCAAGGTATTCAAAACAAGGTTGATGAAGGTCTGCAAAAGAGATTAAAAAGAGACGAAGATGAATATTTTAAAGCTGGGGGAAGATTTAAACAGTTCGATGTCATCTTCAACGATGACCTCTTTGTGCATGGCGATGAGGTTAATGCTAATGATTCGGAACCCGGTGAAGGAGATATTCGTAGAAAGAAGATTATGGAAGATTGGAGAATACTAAAGGAAGGTCTTCCAAATACGATATTTGTTAGGGCTTACAAAGGCTGTAAGGATTTTTTACGAGCAGTGATTGTTGGTGAACCAGGTACGCCTTTTCACGACGGCTTATTTTTCTTTGATATAATGTTTCCGGCGAGCTACCCGAACAAACCACCGGATGTTACGTACCGTTCTCACGATTTGCAATTGCACCCTAAGTTGGGATCGGATGGGAAGGTTCACCTAAGTCTTTTGAAAAAGAAAAAGTGGAACACTGACTTATCGAAATCTAACGTACTGAGAGTTTTGATGTCGATTCAAGAACGTATACTGAATTCGAAGCCGTATTTTGATAAGCCTAATAAAAAGATGTTACCAAGGTGGATTTATAAGAATAAATCATTGGCTTATAATGAAGAAACTTTTAAATTGAGTTGCGAGACAATGCTGGAAGTAATGCATAAGCCACCAAAGGATTTTGAGTTTTTCGTGGCACAACACTTTCGTGACCGTAGCCATACCATTCTACGTGCATGTCTTGCATATATCGACGGAGAAAAGGTTGGTGGTCCTATCCAAGATGATGCGTCCTCTGTCTGCTCGACCATAGATGATGATCACTATGATTCCTCTACCGTACCTGACTATGATTCTTCGTCATCAGATGTTTCCTCTATTGGCTCGACCATAATATCGTCACCTAATTCGAGGAGAAGAAGAAGAAAAGCATCGGCACCTAAAGTGGTGACCTCTAAATCATCGTTACCTTCTAAAGCCGTCACCTTAAAGTCAAAGAATTCTCGAGGTGCTACAGATGGTCTATTTGCGAGATTTTATCAAGTATTGCCTTTTAAAGGTGTCACCTCAAAATCATCATTACCTTCTAAAGCTGTCACTTCAAAATCGAAGAATTTTCGAGGTGTCACGGAAGATCTGTATGCCAGATTTTTTCAAGCATTCAAAATGAATGGGTCTACTTTGGACTACTTTCTTGCTTCTTACTAGAGCTACGAGAAGCAGAAGATTTGAAGGTTAAGAGGAATCAAGTAATTGGCAGGCTGAGCATTCTAGTTCTAGAGTTTCTTAGCATACTAGGAGTCTTGTTTGTCCAGTGTTGATATTCAGTTCATTTATGTTTTTTACAGATTTTTTATAGATTTTTTTTGTTTGTCTGGTATTGGTATATGTTCTTTTTCTTTTAATGTTTTTTACTACATACCATAGTTTTGTTTGTCTGGTGATCACAAATTACTGGTATGGTATCCCTATAAGCAATGTTGCTTCACCACTGGCACCTGATTCTTGAGTGCAAAACAAACAGCTAGATAACACCAAATCTAATAAATAAATAAAACACTCAAGTTTTTCTTATTTTTCTCAACAAACAATTATATTAAACCACCAAACAGATTACAACCAATTCATGAGCCCAACAGGCAGAAGAAACCAGAGGATTAACTTTACAAGATCACTAGAATTGAAAATAAAAACCACTTGGAGATTCAAATCTAGTCGTAAAGCTAGGCATTGAGTTATAAACAACTTGATTACAACCTAAAGCAGCTCCTTCCGTAGCCGAAGAGTAAATTGATTTCACAACGTTCACATCTAAGTGTGATCTGTTCCAGCCTGCTACAAATGATCTTCCACCCCAACTTAATACCCAAGGAACTTTTCCTCCCATAAAAGCTTGAAACAACTCAATACAGGTTCTTTCACAGGAAAGATGCCTATTTATAGACGGTTATAACTAAAAATGAACAATTTATATGATCAACATATTGTAGAACAGGCCACAAAAGATCATACATTATGACTGTCCTTAAAATGGGACACAACCCATAGGTTCTGCTTTGAAGCTAATAATCAATTCTAGTGATACTAAATCAAAAATATGGATCATTGTTGGACCACAGAAGTTCATACACTAGAATTGTCGCTAAACTGGGATAACCCACAGATTCTGCTTTAAAGCTAATAATCGTCTCCAGTGATACAACATCAAAAAAATATGGATCATGTCTGGTCCCATGCAAATTGATCTACACCGATCCACATACCTATTTTCAACATCGGTATCGACTATCAAGAACAAAATGGGAAAACATTTGACACAAGTAAGATACCATGACGACACAGTTCAAACCTGTGAGGGGACATCATTACAATATGCAACCACACAAACAAACATTAACCAAAAAGAACCTAATTGCAATGATATAATCATGTTGATAAAAGATAACAAATAGTATGAAAGAGGTGTATCAATTTGTTCGGGGCCATATTTGAAATTAAGAGATTTCTATTGCCAACCTGCAATGGAAATCT
This sequence comes from Papaver atlanticum, assembly GCA_023531105.1. Taxonomy (NCBI): domain Eukaryota; kingdom Viridiplantae; phylum Streptophyta; class Magnoliopsida; order Ranunculales; family Papaveraceae; genus Papaver; species Papaver atlanticum. Next base: position 133,033 of record JAJJMB010010315.1, on the reverse strand, counting down.
GCACATCATTAAAATAAGACAACTTCAGCTAAAGGGCTAAGGTATGGCTGGATTCAAAAATACCTGATTGATTTTCTTAGGGATCAAGTTACTAGAAACATGACGTTAAAGTAATAAAACGGATGGAATATAAGGTGGAGAAGGGCTCAGAGAGTTGCTAACTGTGCTCAAGGAAGAACTTTTTTAAGGTCCTTCTCATACAAGAGGTGTCAGAAATATAGCATTGATCATCATTGCCCACATTGACGCTCCATTAAATCTACTTGTAAAAGATCATGAAGGAAAAAAACTTTCATTTCAATTTTTGTCTTCCTGCAGCTACTATCAGGGAAATGAGATTTAGGGTTTACGGAAATAAGAATCTATGCAAGATTTAAGTTAATAAACAACTTGAGAAACATGACTTTTTTGACACAAAGGAATGCAGCACTAAAAAAAACAAATAAAATGGGCAATGGGACATCATCAGCCATCATATTTCAGAGAAGACGAGGTGCAACATGCCACATAAATCCAGGCTTGGATTTGGTTAGCCTTGCATGAGACAATATAGTGTTGTAGTTTAACTGCGATCTCGTGAATTTCGAAAGAAGAAGCTGATAGACAACACACACTTTATAAGTTTTTTCAGTCTACATGTCAACCAGTTATCGCAAAATGTAGAATAGTTAAAACTCAAACACGATATAGGAGTGAACAAAGTAGTAGTCAAAACAAAACTTAAAAAGATAAAATAACTACATTAGCAAAATGCCTCGGAAATATCCATTAATTTCATGTGAAATGCAATTTCCCCAAGGGGTTCTCCCTGTAAACAGGGTCTCAGTTCCACTACATCTCCAGGTGATTGGACAGAGTCATCATCAGCATTTGCAATAAACACAAGTAAATACGAAAGTTATTATATACATGTATATAACAGTGCTCAGACAGCCAAGGGTTTGTAATCAAATATTAGGGTGAAGTGCCCCAATCAGAAACTCTAGTCCACAATAGTGTCATCACCGAACTTTCATGTCACTAAAAATAGCATTGAGTTCAATTCCGATACACACATATCTCTGCATTTTAAAATACCCCCAAAACTATCAAAAAAACAAAACGACACTAAATAAATAACTGAAAAACAGAGGACCAAGGAAAAATTACAAATGTGGAGAAAATGATTGTTGATAAATCAATAGATTATATGAAACTCAACTGCCCACCTTCACCAAAAATCATTTTTGCAGATAACTCTTTCGGATAAAATGCATTTAAAGCACAACTCCGATACACACATATTTCTGCATAATAAATTCATTAACTCTAAAATTATAAATAAAAATACTAACTAAATAAATAATCCAAACAGCAACCTTACCTTTGAGTTTCGTGTAGCCTGATATGACGTTTGGGGCAAGTTGATTGATTTACCAAAAGCACCCAACATTCTCCCCCACTGCGACGAAATTGGCTTAGATTTTATATTGAAAATGACATGTCCACGATAGTATAGTACTTTGAATAACCAAAAACAGAAAACAAGCTATTGAAACATTAAATGATTAGCATTAATCATTTAATGACATGTCCACGATAGTATAGTACTTTGAATAACCAGAAACAGAAAACAAGCTATTGCTAAAATTAAATGATTAGCATATAATCTTCAAGATGTTAGTCTTTCTATAAAGGATCCAAATGTAAAAGTTTACAAAAAACCCAACACAAGAGGATACAAACAAAAAGACCAGAAAAGTTTTGCACAACTTTTGAGCTCATCAGGTCTTTTATGAAAATGTCACCTGTAAGCCTTCGAATGTGCTATCCGAAAAAACCAATTAGAATTAGAAGATTTACATGAGAAAAAATAAAGGAACAGATTTTTCATGGATGTATTATCTTTCAACCACATACACAAATATTTGAGGTTTGGGGTTTATACCATAAATCTAGAACTTAATGTACTAAATAAATAACTGTGTGCTTCTTACTTATCATGAACAAAATATAAATGAAACAGAAAAAGGAATCTATAAAGATACTTGAGCTCAGTGGAAGGAGAAGTCGTTTTTGTCAAAGGCTCACGGCAAAGATTTTTAGGTCTTCCCCACTGCCCTATACACACTCCCGTGTGCTTCAACTCATCATTGCATCAAAATCTAATTTGATTCCTATTTTCACAATCCATTGAAAACCCATGAGAAAAAGATAAACTTGAAGTAAGATTTAGGCTTAGTGTGTAACTTTCAGATATCATTGATAAAATCTAACTTAAATCCGCTAAATATAAAAATCTTTCATCATATACAGGAGTTTTTGTACAAAATGTTGACGTTGAAATGAAAAATATAAGCAAGTATTTTACTCCATTATGATGGATCTGAAGATCAATAAGGATAAGGAAAAAGTTACAAAAAAAGAGTTTCATAAAATGTTTCAGACATCCAAGGAAGGAATAAAGCAGCACTAGCTCTCAAGCCCGGCGAAAGGCGAAAGCTCTCAGTCGGCAACTGCGAATGTTCTTGAGAAACAAGCCTTAGATTTATCATCATAAACATTGAACAACAAATTTTATTCAACAGAACACAAATCACCACTTTCAAATTATCAGGTAAATGAGGCAACCATCAATGCGAAAACAAATTCATATTAAGATAATGAATAACAAGTGTTTCATAATGCGAGGAGAAAAAAGATGGATCAGAGTACTGGCTTGGAAAACCTCCTCTGTTGAAAAAGAGATTTAAACAAAACGCACACTATAATCTTAGTCGATCAGCTGGGGAAAGGATCATCACCTCCATCTTATAAATCTCCTCAATAAAGCAAAAAATAACGGGACAACTAGGGAAGGAAAACCAATGCAGTCACCATGGGTAATTTAACTCTAACAATATTCAAAACTTGCAAAAAACAACTATATGATTCTGGTGAATTGTAAAACTGCACAAATGTGGCCGTTATTTTGACACAAATAAGCTGTTAAAGAAACTAAGCAAACCTGCAACACTAAACGGCACAAATATAGCACAAGCATCGGGGCTTTTTTCATCATCGCATACTTCAGAGAAGCCCGGGGTGCAACATGCAGTTCACATTGGAAATGAAACAAATCTACAATACAACAGTGGTCTAGAGATCTAACCAGATATTGTGGCTCGCAACATATACGTGAATGACAAACAATCTTATTACAAAAAATCTTAGTCTGGTAAAATTAATATTGGCTATTGAGCTATAGAGTTCTATTTATCACAAAAATCCACATACATACAACCTTGTCCCTTAGGTATTTATTCCATCATAATAGGTAATCAAGCAGTTTAAAAGAGCTAAAATGAAAGAAGATCAACACCTTCCTTCAGTAAGATGAACGATTAACACTATATTATAAGTAAAGATAGATAATGCACATTATAGACCGATTTACTCTCTCTTAGATAAACTGAGCTTAACACTATAGTATGTATAAAATAGCTTGACATATGACCAAAGGAAAATCATTATATTCCCTGAACAAACTAAAGCACAATATCTCCCCAGACATTCAGTTCATTCTAAACTTAACAAACTAAATAAATGTGTATTTAACATTGATAAAATATAAATGAAACGGAAAAAAAGAAATCTATCAAGATACTTGAAGCTCAGTGGAAGGAGAAGTCGTTTTTGTTAAAGGCTCACGGCAAAGATACTTTTTAGGTCTTTCCCACTGCCCTATACACACTCCCGTGTGCTTCAACTCATCATCGCATCAATATCAAGATTGATTCATTTTTCACAATAACTCTAAAATATATCTCTATATATCTCTGATTGAATGACGAGAAACAAGTAACATCGAGTGAACAAAGCATAAAAATTTGAAACCAAATTGAAAGGACAAACAATAAAATGCCTCAGCTAGATCCATTGATGTCATTTAAAATATAGCTTCGCCAAGGGGTTCTCCCTGTAAACAGGGTCTCAGTTCCACTATACCTCAATTAATTGGATAACATCATCATCGGCTTCACAATTAATAGAAGATGTGACATTATCAGTCTGTATTCAGTGAAAATATGCCATATATAGAAAACAAAATAAAAAGAAAATTAGACTCAGATATATTTCAGCTCTCTCTATCAAGAATTTTCTGAAGCAGAACTGGCATAAAGCTGTGTATAAGTCATCACTGCCAAAACTCCACAAATAAGATTCAATTACACAGTGTCTTCATAATGCTAGACAAACAACTCTCTTCTCTTGTTCACGAAAAAGCATGACAGGCAATGGTTTCCAATCTACAACAGAGTAGTAACTCACCAAATGTTCACAAATCGACAATACCTATTTGTGAACATTTGGTGAGTAGTAACTAAGTAAACAAAAAGCAAAAAGCTAATGCCCCAAGGCCTAAAGAAACATAGCTAACTTGGGCAATATATCCGTTTCTTCATTGTTGGATACTTGATCATATATCACGAAGATTGAGAACTAGATTATATGGCACTTAAAAAATGTCATGAGTCATGACCATCCACAGCAAGGTTCGAACTAGAGAGGGCAAGGCCAAACATAATTCAAGTCTGTCTCTTTAACCACTTGGAGATATGACCTTATGCAACAGTAAAGCTAATTAAGAGTAACAATCACAAATCAACTATTATTGTCTGCCTGATAAAAAAAATGAATAACAAAGAAAAATTGAGTATTTAAAAGAAATGTATCGACTTGTTCGAGGCCTTGTTCAAAATTGAGGTTTCGATAGGCACGGAGAATCGTTTCTTATTATTGCCAACCTTCAATGCAAATGTTACGCCATTAAAATTAGACGACTTTGCTCTGCAAATTGGCTTTTATATAAAGAAGGTAAACGAATCAAAGCATAAGAAGAACATCAGACAACTTTGCCCAGCAAATTGGCTTTTTGTATGAACCATAAGCCCTAGAGCTTAGCTGAAGGGCTGAGGTATGTTTGGGTTAAAAATTACCTGATTGAAAACGTGAGGCTATAATGACAAAACAAGAGGAACATAAGGAGGAGAAGGGCTCAGAGAGTTGCTAACTGTGCTCAAGGAAGAACTTATTTAAGGTTCTTCTCATACAAGAGGTGTCAGAAATATAGCATTGATCATCGTTGCCCACCTTTACACTCCCACTAAATCTTGTTCTAATAAATCATGAGGGAAAACACTTTATTCATTTAAGAGTGACACGTTAATCAAATCCACATAAACCCAAGCTTGGATTTAGTTGGCCTTGCATGAAATAATATAGTGTTGTAGTTTAACTGCGGTCTCGTAAATTTCGAAAGAAGAAGCTGATAGACAACACACACTTTATGAGTTTTTTCAGTCTACATGTCAACCAGTTATTGTGAAATGTAGAATAGTTAAAACTCAATCATGATGAACAAAGCAGTAGTAAAAACTAAACTTAAAAAGACAAAATAACTACATTAGCTGAATGCTCAGAATTATCCATTAATTTCATGTGAAATGCAATTTCCCCAAGGGGTTCTCCCTGTAAACAGGGTCTCAGTTCCACTACATCTCAGGTGATTGGACAGAATCATCATCAGCATGGCAATAAACACAAATAAATACGAAAGTTATTATATAACGTATAACAGTGCTCAGACAGCCAAGGGTTTGTAATCAAATATTAGGGTGAAGTGCCCCAATCAGAAACTCTAGTCCACAATAGTGTCATCACAGAACTTTCAAGTCACTTAACTTAAAAAATTGAAACCCAAATAGAAAAAGACAAATACTAAAATGCCTCAGCTAGATCCATTGATGTCATTTGAAATATAGCTTCGCCAAGGGGTTCTCCCTGCAAACAGGGTCTCAGTTCCCCTATACCTCAATTAATTGGATAACATCATCATCGGCTTCACATTTTTTAAGACATTATCAGTTTGTATCCAATGAAAACATGTCATACATAAAAAACAAAATAAAAAGACAATTAGGCTCAGATATATTTCAGCTCTCTCTATCAAGAATTTTCTGAAGCAGAACTGGCATAAAGCTGTGTATAAGTCATCACTGCCAAAATTTCACGAATAAAATTGAATAAGATAATGTCTTCATAATGCTAAATGAACGAGTCTGTATGCTTAACCACTTGGAGATATGATCTTACGCAACAGATACAGCTAATTAAGAGTAACAATCACAAATCTAACTACTATTGTCTGCCTAATAAAAAAAATAACAAATAACAAAGAAAAATTGAACATTGTAAAGAAATGTATCGACTTGTTCGAGGCCTTGTTCAAAATTGAGGTTTTGATAGGCACGGAGAACCGTTTATTATTATTGCCAACCTTCAATGCAAATGTTACGCCATTAAAATTAGACGAATTTGCTCTGCAAATTGGCTTTTACCAAAAAAAAACTAAACCCTAGGCAGCATTAGCAATCACTAAGAAAGTATATCCTAAATCAGCCAGAAATTTTTTTTAATAGCTATGACTATCTTGAGATCTAGATTTAACTGAACAAAATAGATTTTTCCAAAGAAAACAAAGAAGATGAGGAGGAGGAGAAGGACTCAGAGAGTTGCTAACTGTGCTCAAGGAAGAATTTTTTTAGGGTTCTTCTCATACAAGAGGTGTCAGAAATATAGCGTTGATCATCCTTGCCCCCTCTTTAAACTCCATTAGATCTAAACCTAAGCGAAGAAATACATTTTCTCTTTCGGCGGCTGCTCTATAAGACGAATGAGGTTATGATGGTGAAGTGCTTTTTATATAGAATTTTTTTTTGACCTAGTTAGGGCGAGTCCGGACTTGCCAAGAATCCCATATTTGACATGCCACCCATAGATCGGCATAGTGTTAACGCGCTTCTAAGATTTTGTATCTCTTATATTTTAATTACAATTCACATCTTCATGTACAAATTTACATCTTCATATACAAATTTATTAACGAGGAAGGATCCCTTCACACACACTTTTTACGTCATTTTGTATATGAAAACCAAACAATAACAAATTTGAAACTAATATTTTGGGAATGTGATCCTCTTACAAAGCTCTACATACCTACCAAAAATGAACGTCTTCCGAAATATATAACATCACCATCTACTATTTTGAAAATGAGTCGTTGAAAGTAAACAGATTTTTAACCATCGAAATTGAGGATGGTAGATTATGAGGTTTAGAATCTCGAAATGCTCTCATTTTAGTAGGTATGTAGAGCTTTCTATGAGAATTATATCTCAAAAATATTTGCTTCAAATCTGTTACCGTTTGGTTTTTATTCACCAAAATGACGTAAAAAGTGTGAGATAGTGTAAGATTTAGTATGTCAGGGGATCCATACTCTTTTATTAATTTCTTTCTAAATAAATTTCTCAATCATCTCAATTTGACTTAATTCCTGATCAATGGATCATGCCTTTCATTCTTTCCGAGATGAAAAACGAAAATGTTTAGTTGTTTGTAGATAGTATAACAATTTAATGAAAAGTCAGATGATGATAGACGAGATGAACAATATATTGGCGCTTTAATTTTAAAAAACCGAAGGACCAAAAAAAATCGAGTGAACTTACTTTATTCTTTGTTAACTTTATCCGTCGAACCATCATACTTGAGTTTTTCTCAAGATAGTTGATTATCATAACTGATAGTTCTAAAAGATATCATTGATGCTAGTATCTAATGCCAAGAAAAACTTTATTTTATGATATATCTGAATCACATGTATCACATATATAATATATAATGTAAGAGCATAGCTCGGTTAAACCCACCAAGCGTTTGTATGTCAAGTTTGGTTGTCATATTTTAGTGAGTCAAAACTCATCTAAGAGTCGCATGATTATGTACTAGAGACAATTTCGTTTAGGTTAGACTAGAAAGTCTATGAATGTTGAGACATACAAGTATTACTCGAAGACCTGAAGAACGTGAAAAAGTAACGAGCTACAACGACGGCATCATCCTTCCTCTTGAGGTTAGTAATATTGACTTGAATTGTTTCATTCCTAACGTCTCTTTCAAGTCGTGTTAGAGAAAATGCAAAGTCTGAATGGTACACAGCCCACTTGAGCAATTTGCCATTATTCCGCTCATTCCTATGAAGATAGTGAACTTGTACTGTGAAGCTATGTATGGATATATTACTCTAGTAGTGAGACATGATCACCTTCTCATAGTATTAGGGAATTAGACTACGAAGTATAACGCTTATCTTTTGAACTTCGTAGATATGACATCGACATAATCTTATGAATGCTGTTATGATTATGTGAATGGGTAAAGGTGAAGATTTTATCCTAGGAAACAATGTTTTACATTTGTTTAAAGGAAGTACATTCATAAACTTGTTTTGTGAATCGAAGGGGAAATCGCCAGGCTTATTGGTACGGTAATTCATTGCAAATCTTTGGATTACCAATATGTGTGAGATGGTAGAACCGATCGTAACTTTGTTATGTGTCTTGGTACAACTAATCACAATGCCTGACTTATGATTTGGTATGACAAGTTGTGATTAATTAGTGTAACCGATCCTAAGTAATCACCTGAGATGGTATGATCGATATTTATAATTGGTGTGACCGATCCTAGTAATTGGTGTGATCGATCACAGAGAGTTGTGTAATCGATCCTTGCAATTGGTGTAACCGGTCCTAGTAATTGGTGTAACTGATCCTAGTGACTGGTGTGACCGATCACAAGCAATACCATGTGTATATGGTAACCGGTCCTAGTAATTGATGTAACCAATCCTGGTAACTGATGTAACCGGTCCTGGTAACTTGTGTGACCGATCACAAGTACTTACATATTAGGGTATAACCGATCCCAGTGATTGATAGAACTGATTGAACCCATGGATGTGATTTGATATTTGATCAATCACATAGTTGTCTTGGAATACAGATGAACCAATTCTAAACTTGTTTGGAAGTGTGGTATAATCGATTCCAAGATTGTAAATATGAAAGAGGATTTACAAAGAAGAGATGTCAACATTATTTGAACACGTACAGTAACTCTTATCTTTTATTGTTCAAAGATATTCCTTAGTACTCAAGGAGATCATGTTCCGAAATAAATTAAGAATCTTTTAACTAAGGTTATTAGTTTTATATGCTTTAATTACCAGCAATTAAATGCATATCTCTAGAGAATATTTTTTTTTAGCAATGTGCATTTACTAATTGGAGATTTTCAATTGAGAGATTTCGGAAAATATTGGACAAAGCATTTACTGGAATTATGAAAACCGAATGGGCATTTATTGCATATCTTGAGAATACTTTCGGTTTTGGAAATTCCTTGTTGTCCAAACATCCTTGGTCTATAAATACCTAAGTTTGCATTTCTAGCAAACTATCCTAAGAGCCAGGAAAACTTCATTTTTTTGTTGTTTCTGGTGGAGCCGTCTAATCGAAGAGGAAAGTACCCTAATTAGGCGAAATCTCTTACGACCGCTCGTTTAAAGACTTATGTGGGATCAAGAAGCTCTACGAGTACCGTTGGTGGGAAACAAGATAATTGCAGTGTTATTAGTTTTCGATTGATCTGATTGACTAACGGTTGTTGAAACTTTGATTGCACCTAGTTTTTTTTATTCTTGAGAATCTTCTCTTCTGATATAAGATTCACTCAAACTAGATCGAAGTATCGACGGGATCTTTAGAACTCTTTGTAGATCTAAAGACATCTTGTGATAATCCAATGTTAACAGACTTCGTTCTGTGCGTGATTGATCACAAGAGATTCGAGTGGTGTGGTGCAAGTTTTTATTAAAGATTAAAGAAGATTTGAAGACAAAGAAGATTTCTTATTTGGTTCTCATATCTTTGGGTGTGCACAAACCTTGATCGACTGGGATCCAACTAGAATCGAATTTATTCGATTGATTAGTTGCGTGAGATCGGCATCACTTTATAGTTTCTTGTTGGAATCTATATCGATTGATTGCGAATCTAAACTTGAATACTTTTGTAGTTATTGGATAGATTGATCTAACCAGGCAAAGGAGTTTATTAGCTTAAACGGAAGAGCCTTTGCATATGACTTGAGATATCTTATCTTAAAGAATCAATAGAGTTGTTACCAAATAGATTTGTTGTTCCTTTACTGTTTGGAATATGATCCAAAGGAATTGTTCCGGTGCGTGCACTCATCGAAGTCGGAAGCGCAGGGATACTAAAGAAACTAAGTGAACTCGGGGTAGTTGTTTGGTCTCAACTATACGAAGTTGGTTTAGATTTTGTATAACGGCTTAATTCTGAAAGTATTCAATTCTGGACTAGGTCCCAGGGTTTTTCTGCATTTGCGGTTTCCTCGTTAACAAAATCTTGTTGTGTCTTTTGCTTTTCTATTTCCACAATTATGATTATTTATTATAATTAGAAGTAAAATACACAAACTTTAACTCCGTACATACTTGATAGTGATCCTATAGAGTTTGGTTAAGTCTGAACCTATTATCAAGTATCATACTTCGTTGTTGTATTGCCTCGATCTTGTATCCATAGTCAATCACACAAGTTATCTTATTATCGTATTGTCTCGATCTTGTATCCATAGACAGTCACATGAAGTGTGAACCGATTTGTTGTATTGTCTCGACTCAGTCTATAGACAATCACTTTCGGTAGAGGACTTTTAGGTGGATAAATTAAAGATTGTGGTGTATTTGGGTACCCTCGTCTTTTCAATTGGTATTAGAGAAGGAAAACACGAAAAGATCTAATAATTTGTGTTTGGTGCGATCCAACCTATAAAAAATGAGTCAAAATAAAAAAAGAAAAGCTACACTTATTAAGAACTCAGTTAACGAACATCAAGATGGTGAGAATAAACTCTCAAAAAAGGTCAATGGAAATTGATCTCGTAAGTCTTTTAGGAAATCAAGAACAAAGTCTAGGACTGATAACTTGATTGAGAATCATGATCATGATTAGAAAAGAATGTATCCAAAACTAAAGGAACATGTTTTGGATCCGACTCCAATCATTGGTGAAAAATCTTCTGTTTTTATTCCATAAAGAAAGAAGAATTTTGATTCACTATCCTGCCCAAATTCTGAATTTCGTAAAATATTACAAAGGTTTTTCAATCAAGTTGAAACCTATTCAGAAGCAGAAAAATCCATTGATAGCCTGGAAGATGTCCTAAAACTTATTGTTCAACTAAATGTAAGAATCTGTGAAGAAAAGCGAGAAACACTCAGCCTTCAAAATAATCTGGCAGATTATTGGGAACAAAAATTGGCTTTATGTAATGAAGTGAATCAGCAAACTTCAGAGTGTGAATATCTTACACAATCGCTGGAACATTCACAAATAAGGAATAAAATCCTTATAGAAGATCTTCTTACAGAGACATGTCGAAAGGTATACCTTGATAAGTGTTTAGAAAAACATTTTTAAGAAGGAATAAATACCTTAAGGGGACATATAGAATGTCTTGAACGAAAGACATTTGCAATCTGTTTAATGGCACATCAAGATCACTCGGGTTCGAATACAAAGAATATTCCATCCTGGGATCAAAATGTAATCAAGAATATAGCATCACGCAATATTCCTAATAAAAGGGATGAATTCGAAACCCACACAAGGGCACAAGATCATGTCCCTAAAGATAAGAAGGAAGATGTTGCTTAAATGGTACTTGGTGAGGAAGGTTCCTCTCACCCTAACACTTAAAAGTGTTGGAAAGTGCATCCTTACAATGCCCAATCTTTTGATGTAAGGAAGCACAAGTGAAAAAGCGGGGGTCTAACAACCACACCCAATATTTCGTTTGGAAATCTGAATAGACAAACTCCAATATACTTTTAAGAGAATCAACTAGACAGTCAGACTCAATCTAAAAAAAAGTATATCAAAGAGCTTTATATCTCTATCTCTCAATTCAATCCGCAATCAGCAAATAGGAATTTGCGAGCCCGATTGAATATAAGAGAAATAACTTGAACGGTACCAAATACCAATGTTCAAGGATCAATCAATTTCAATCAACAACCAAAGGTTGGATTTCCCAATTGATCGATTCAACGCACAACCTGTGATATTTCAATTATATAAAAAAAATATAATGCGGAAAAGAAATAACACAGACACCAGAATTTTGTTAACGAGGAAAACCACAAATGCAGAAAAATCCCGGGACCTAGTCCAGTTTTGAACACCACACTTTATTAAGCCGCTACAGACACTAGCCTACTACCAATGAACTTCGGACTGGAATGTAGTTGAACCCTAATCAATCTCACACTGATTCAAGGTACAACCGTGCTCCTTACGTCTCTGATCCCAGTACGATACTACGCACTTGATTCCCTTAGCTGATCTCACCCACAACTAAGAGTTGCTATGACCCAAATTCGAAGACTTGATAAACAAATCTGTTTCACACAGAAAAGTCTATTGGAATAGATAAATCTGTCTCCCACAAAAATACCTACGAGTTTTGTTCAGTCTTTTGATAAATCAAGGTGAACAGGAACCAATTGATATACCGGACTTATATTCCCAAAGAACAGCTTAGAAATATCAATCACCTCACAATAATCTTAATCGATTAACGAAACAAAATATTGTGGAATCACAAACGATGAGACGAAGATGTTTGTGACTACTTTTCAATCTTACCTATCGGAGATAAATCTCAAGCAAATCTTAACAAAGATAATACTCAATCACGATAGTAAAAGTAAGATCAGAACATGCAACTATAAATAAAATAGTTGGGTCTGGCTTCACAATCCCAATGAAGTCTTTAAGTCGTTAACCTACAGGGTTTCGTGAAAAAACTAAGGTTAAATAAGAATCGAATCTAGCTTATACAACTAGTATCACACAGAAGATGTGGGGATTAGGTTTCCCGGTTGCTAGAGTTCTCCTTTATATAGTTTTCAAATCAGGGTTTGCAATCTAAGTAACCTTGGTAACAAAGCATTCAATATTCACCGTTAGATGAAATCCTGATTAGATTCAAGCTAATATATTTCAACCGTTAGATCGAACTTAGATTGGTATACACAAATGAAATGTACCCTCATTTAGGTTTATGTAACCGTACCTAAACGCGTACAACATGTTGGCTCAACAGTAGTTAACCGAGGTTAGCTATATGAACACTCTCATATCAACCTTATTTATCTTAACCATAACTAGTTCAAATGACTCAAATGAAACTAGTTAAAGAGTTGTTCAATTGCTATATTCTCATAGAAGTATACAAGAACACAATTGAAGCAAAATCGGTTTGATTCACTCGAAGCAATTCATGAACATTATAGCCACGGTTTGCAAAGAATGCATTCCTTATTATATAAATGTATTTGTTCACAACAAAACCGATTTTAGAACTTTAACCTTTCAAGTATGCAAACGGGTACGCATACTTGAATAGCCGGACCAAGTTTGGTTTTCGCCAGTATGCGAACGGGTACGCATACCTCCAAACCCAGCAAAAAATTCCGGTCACAAACCTACACTAGTATGCGTACGTGTACGTGCACTTAGGTTCCCGGACTTCTCAAACCAATAGGTACGCATACGGGTATGCATACTATGGTTCTCGGACATGGATCATATATATGCAAGAGTGCACAACATGTTTATAATTCATTGTTTGTTAAGTGTTCCAAACTCTTATTTCAATCATTGAAACTTTCTTAGAGTATGACAATAGCCGTTTTCACACACTATTAGCATCAAATAAATTTTCAAGTTATTGAAATAATCATAACGAAACATTCCAAGTCTACACCAAATAATTGTATCACACAAACCATGTAAGATGTTACTCGGCGATTTTCACATGATCATCTTTTGACTTTCGTCAAGAATATAAGATGAACTTGGTTGAAGCGAAAGCTTACCAACACAGCGAGTTAAACTCAACTCGAAATCTCAAATGTGCATAATCGAAAACCATATAGTAATACGACTTATGTCTCAATATAGGAGATAGAGTAGAAATAAACTTTCCAAGTGATAGATGAGTTTTAGTCTCCACATACCTTTTGTTGATGAAGTTCCATAAGCTTGCCTTAGTAGTTCTTCGTCTTCATTTGATGAACGTCGTGAAGTCTAATGTTCAACTACGCAATCTATCCTAGTCCGAAACATCACTATAAGTAGACTAGAAATCAAGACTTATAGTTTTGATCACTAACATTGACACACAAGCTTGAGATAGTAACGCTTGCGAGTTCGACCGAGCAGTGCTCTAACAATCTCTCCCTTTGTCAATTTTAGTGACAAAACTATCAATACATATGGATTACAAAATAAATCAACTTTGTAGCTTCTCATCCAAATGCTTAATCTCCTTGGTTCTTCAACATTACTCGAAATCTTCGTCACTTCCAAGTACTCCAATGATTCCAAATGTGTTCAATTCCGCATCATTGTTGTTGAAGATCCATAGCTATAACAATGAGAAAACAGTTGCTCTCAATCATTGTTATACAGTGTCATAGTATCATTATACAACATCAAAGCCCAATTGTATCACAACTTTGACAACAATACTATGGTGATATGTATTACCCCCCTAGTCAATACTTCATCTCACAATGAAAACCACTCCCCCTTACATAATGATCCGTAAACCATATGTATTTGTAGTGTGAACTACACATTAATTCTCCCCCTTTTTGTCAATATAAATTGGCAAAGGTACGAAAACTAGTGGGATCCTCATGAAATTTTCATAGAGATACTTCATGACCAAAAGAAAACAACATGCCAAATTGTTTCGATGATTTCACATAGTCAAACTTAGTGTATCCATCAAGGAGTTTATAAAAGTTAGAAGATAACTTCTATAATATTCCACGGCCGCACTCCCCACAAAGATTTGGCAATTAAGCACAAGTTCAATTAAGAACTCCCCCCATGAAATGTCATTCCCGAAAGAACAACATGAGCGACCTTACTTTTACAAGAAAAGAAGGATTTCTTTGTACATTAACAAATCACATGAAACATGAATTTGCATCCAAAAATCTCAATTGAATTAACCACAAGGAAAATGATCAATTCAATTGGTCATGCTCAACATAAGAGAACTTACAGAGAAACACAGTATGTACACAAAGATATGGACCAGGGAAGGACCAATACTGCGGAATCATCAAAGATTCATTCTATTTTTTATCACTATTTGCACAATGACATATAATAGACTTAATCTTTGTAAACAAAAGTTCATCCTTTCTTCCATCAATATTTGCATAATGACATAAAAGATTTAACTTTTGTATTCAAAAGTTCATTCTATATTTTATCAATACTTTCGTACTGACATATAATAGAGTTAACTTTTGAACAAATATGGGATAGTCAAGGTTCACGGACGTAAACAACATATCCCATAACAATTTGCAATGTATAAAACCATAAAGATTAATAATGCAAAAATCATCTTCCAAATAAACTTTAGAATTTAAACAAATAAATCTAAAAACTTTGCAAGATGAAAAACGTTGGCAATAGCTATGTGTACTCACAATAATGGTTATTCCAAACCCTAGTTATCTTTCTTAAAACACAAGAATAAATTCCCATAAGAAGTTTCCTAGATATTAAGACCTCTAAAAAAATTCTTTATCGTCCCCGAACTCCTTGTCGTCAACAACCATAAGAATGTAAGGTTCATGAAGAAAGGAGTTAATTCCAACAAACCTTTTAGACTGATGTCGAACCAGGGCCTTCTGAATTTCGAGAGTCTTAAAAACAAAATCCTTTATTTCCTGAATCTCCTTTCTTGTTTCCTTCAACTCTTCAAGAATCCCAGAGAACTTCTGTTGATTAGACGGAACAACTCTTGGTTTTCTTACATTCCTCATTTTTCTTTTCAAAGTTGAAGATACAGGAGATTTATCTTTTTCCTTCATGATTGATGGCATAACAATCATATTAACATCTTTTCCATCAGAAGACATAATGCTTGGAATCTCCATACACGTATGAGATTGTGGAAGGAATTCACAAATCAGACTCAACAAGCAGTCTTGAGATAAAAAGAGTTTTTCAGATAAGGAAAAAAAGAATGTAGGGTTACGGAACCTTTAAACACACAAGTTCACGTACACATAACTCTCAACCCTAAAGAGGGTAGAATTGTCGAGAATAGCCCTCTCTTATTGATTAAACAGGGAGGTCCCTTCCAATATCAATTAGATATGAATAAGGAACGAATTCCAGACTTGCATATAACAGCAAAACTAAAAGAGAAAATCAAAACAATCTAAAAACAATTCTCTTTTCCTAAAGCCTGCGGTGTGCAAAATGTTGTCTCTTTTTATCAGGCTCATGAGACAAGATGTACCAACCAACACAATCAAGTTGTGCTGGGGTGAACAATAATCTGTCCACCATAACCTTTTCGAAAGGAATTCATAGACCCCTGTTTCACAGAATGTTTAGACCATAATTTTTCTTATAGTGGTCTAGTCTTTTCTTTGGAAACTAACTTCTTTGAAGAAGAGATGAGTTTACATACCTCTGATGATTTTTGAACAAGTTTGATCTTGTTTGCTAATCGATTCACTCTTCGTTGAAGTTTGTTGACGTATCTTATTTTGTGTTTGTACTTGAAACACTTTGAAAGTTCATGACCTCTGAGAAAACAATAAGAGCATGTCAACAAGGAGGATGATCCAGACGCCCGAGATGTGTAAGAAGCTAGACACATAAAGGAACCTGAAACATCAAAAAGAGAGTTTCCAGCAGAAACAAATGGATCCATTTTTTCTTCCAGACCGGTTGAGAATTCTTCTGAAAGAATATCAAGATTGATGTATGTATTCTATAATTATCAAAATCAATATTTTCACAAAGAAGTCCAACACTTGATTTTTCGTCTTCGTTAGAATCATAGTTGTCAGACATTTCATCAAGAGTTGCAGCTAGACCTTTGTTCCCAGTGTATTATTTACGATTTGGACACTCATTTGCAAAATGCCCCAACCTTTACACTTAAAGCACTGAGGCATATCCTCGTCATCAGTTTCATCAATATCCCTATTTTTAGGAGGAACACGATTATGAGGTTTAACTGATGACCTAGGTTTATCTCTGGTGAACCGTTTACTTCTCTTCAAAATAAGATCCCTAAACTGTCTTGTGATCGGGGAGACTGACTTGTCAAGATCTTTATCTGATGAATTAGCCTCAGAAAGATCATCTTCAGAGATGCAAACACTCTTACTTTTGTCAAGTAATTTAGTGTTCTTTTGTACTTTGAAAGCAACATCCTTTCCGGATTTGGATGTATGTTCATGATCAAAGATCTTTAACTTCCCAACCAGAGTATTTCTGGAAAGAGTTGCAAGGTTATTTCCTTCAACGGTGACATGTTTCTTAGAATCGTATCTGGATGGAAACGATCTGAGAATTTTCATCACAATGTCCTTTTCAGGAATAGTCTTACCTAATGCAAAAGATGCATTAACAATTTCAGACAGTTTGTGATTAAACTCATCAAATGAATCTTTATCTGCCATACGAAGGTTTTCCCAATCAGAATTTTAGTTTTACGGCCTAGCTTCCTTTTCACAGGTATTCCCTTCAAATACGGTTTCTAAGATATCCCAAGCATCTTTAGACGATGTGCAAGTTGTCACATGATGCTGGAGCTCTGGGGTAATGGCATGGATGATAGCATTTAACCCGTCAGAATTTTGCTTTGTAGCGAGAATCTCGGCGGGTTCATATGCACTAATATCCTTTGGAACAGTTGCATCGCCTTCTGCAACAACCGGAGGATTATAGCCACTAACCACATAAACCCATGATTGAAAATCACGCGCTTTAAGAAAGGCACGCATAGAAATTTTCCACCACAAGTAATTTGAGCCATCGAAGACTGGTGGTACGTTCATGGAGAAAGCACTTCTGTCCATATTCAGATCGCTACAAACACAGACTTGTAAGGTCTTTAATGTGTTTGCCTGCTCTGATACCAATTGAAAACGCGGGGGTCTAACAACCACACCCAATATTTCATTTGGCAATCTGAATAGACAAACTCCAATATACTTTCAAGAGAATCAACTAGACAGCCAGACTCAATCTAGAGAAAAGTATATCAAAGAGTTTTATATCTCTATCTCTCAATTCAATCCGCAATCAGCAAATAGGAATTTGCGAGCCCGATTGAATATAAGAGAAATAACTTGAACGGTACCAAAGACCAATGTTCAAGGATCAATCAATTTCAATCAACAACCAAGGTTGGATTTCCCAATTGATCGATTCAGCGCACAACCTGTGATATTTCAATTATATAACAAAATATAATGCGGAAAATAAATAACACAGACACCAGAATTTTGTTAACGAGGAAAATCGCAAATGCAGAAAAACCCCAGGACCTAGTCCAGTTTTAAACACTACACTGTATTAAGCCGCCACAGACACTATCCTACTACCAATGAACTTCAGACTGGAATGTAGTTGAACCCTAATCAATCTCATACTGATTCAAGGTACAGTTGCGCTCCTTACGTCTCTGATCCCAGCAGGATACTACACACTTGATTCCCTTAGCTGATCTCACCCACAACCAAAAGTTGCTGATAAGCACGTAAGTGTGACGCATTTTCACCCATAACTACATTATCTTGGACTCATTTTATTTCTAATAAAGTTGTTTTAAGTCTTTTCTAGGGAATAAGCTCTTGCGGCAAAATTGGTTCGAAAAGTAGTGTTTTACACCCCAGGATAGAGTACTAAAGGCACCCCATAAATGCACCGGAAGCACCCCAAAAATGTGTCGGAGGAACCCCGGAAAAATTACTATCTACGCCTAAAAATTACTATTTGCACCCCATAAGACAAGTGCTAAAGGGACATCCGTGCAGGATTAGGGGGAGGACATCTTCTTCTCAAATTCAAAAAATGAATTTTGGCGGGAAAACGTTTCTCTTCACTGGCAGAATTTCGATCGGATGTTTGGACGTGATTTAGTGAGATTCAATCCTTTAAACTTAGTGGGTAGACGTGATATGACTATAGAAAGCTAGTATGGGTGATTTTATCGATTAAATTTGGCTGGATAACTTGGTTTAATCCAAACAGGGAGTTGGAGGAAAAACATGAGCTTGCACGAGTTGTGAGAAATTTAAACGTGTACTGCACGTGCTTGGAAGACTTAATCGATATCCTGGAGCGTGAAGAAGGTATAGAAGGAAAGAAATACAGCTTCAGATGCGTGAAAATCAAAATCAATGATAAAAATGGAAAAAAAATATACCCGAGTAAAAGAAGATTATTTGTAGTTAATGGAGGACATTCAATGTCGAAATGATGTATAAATAGGTTCCTAGGATCACATAGAAGGGGTGTCGAGAGTTTGGGGAGCTTAGGAGAGCCAGAGAAGAAGAAATCACGAGTTGCAGAAACTCGGGTTCTGTTGCTGCTGCTGCTGCAGAACTGAAGAACACGAAGAACAAAAGCCTGTAAAGGAAAGTCGTTGAAAACTGTCGCTTAAATGCGACAGTTCCATACTCCTTTCCAACGACCGCGGAACAGAGTCTACAACACTTCTCTTGTATCGTTCATTTTGTGACGATTTTTGTGCGTCGCAAATTACTGTTTTTCACTATTTTCTCCGTTTTCACCATTGTAAACAATTTTTGAGCAAATAAAAAATATTTTGAGAGTGTCTATAATATGAGGAGCTAAACCCCAACACTGGGACGACGAAGGAGGCCGAACTTCATACATGGGTAAATTTGTTTTATTCTTTTTTATGACTTTTGCACTTAAATTAATTGAAATATGATTTGATTAAATTGGTTGTCATTTGATTAGATGGGTCATGCTTAGCTTAGGTGATTTGATGTCCCATGCTTAACATTTACAATCAATGTTTTGAGAATCTACCTTGGCAAAAATAGAGTCCATGTTTATATTTCTTGAGCTAAAATTGTTGAGAATAAATAAGTGAACCTTATGTTATGAAGATTGGCTAAATCCTTAGTCCCAGTACCTCTTGCACCCATTGTAATATTATTGTATATTTTTTATTAAATTTAAAAACTCGAATCTTCACAAGTCTCAACGAACCTTTTACTACAACAAAGTTGAAATTCGATCAATTTTTGGCACGACCCAAAGTCGAAGACTTGATAAACAAATCTGTATCACATAGAAAAGTCTCTAGGATTGAATAAATCTGTCTCCCACAGAAATACCCAAGAGTTTCTGTTCCGTCTTTTGATAAATCAAGGTGAACAGGAACCAATTGATAAACCAGACTTATATTCCCGAAGAACAGCCTAGTATTATCAATCACCTCACAATAAACTTAATCAACTAGCGAAACAAGTTATTATGGAATCACAAACAATGAGACGAAGATGTTTGTGATTACTTTTATATCTTTCCTATCGGAGATATAAAATCTCGAGTCAATTATTCCAATTGTACTAAATACGATAGAAACAGCAAGATCAGAACAAAGAGAATAGTTGGGTCAAGCTTCATAATCCCAATGAAGTCTTCAAGTCGTTAACCTACAAGGTCTCGAGAAGAAACCAAAGGTTAAAGGAGAATCGACTCTAGTTATGCAACTAGTAACACACAGGAGGTGTGGGGATTAGGTTTCCCAGTTGCTAGAGTTCTCCCTTATATAGTTTTCAAATCAGGGTTTGCAATCCAAGTTGCCTTGGTAACAAAGCATTCAATAATCACCGTTAGATGAAAAACCTGATTCAACCAAGCTAATATCTTTAACCCGTTTGATCGAACTTAGCTTGTTACACACAAATGAAATGTACCCTCGTTTAGGTTTATGTAGCCGTACCTAAACGTGTACACCATGTTGGTTCACAAATAGTTAACCGAGGTTAGCCATATGATTACTCTCATATCAGCCTTATTCATCTTAACCATAACTAGTTCAAATGACTCAAATGAAACTAGTTAATGAGTTTTTCAATTGCTATATTCTCATGAATTATACAAGAACACAATTGAAGCAAAATCGGTTTGATTCACTTGAATCAATCATGAACATTATAGCCACGGTTTTTAAAGATTGCATTCCTTAAGATTTAAATGTTTGAGTTCATGAACAGACCGATTTGATAAAAATAACTATCTTAAGTATGCGTACTTAAGCAACCGGATTTTGAGTTTGTTAAGTTTCCAAACTCAGCAGAAATTCTCGGTTCGAAAACTTCCGCCACTCCTTCAACAATTTCTTATACACACATATGCATACACTTGGCTTCCGGTTTATGGATTTATACACTAATGTGCGAACACACTATATATGCTTATATCCAAAGATGGTTACATTATCAACTCTACATTCCAATCATTGAAACATTCTTCTATAATGACAATAGTCGTTTTCACACACTATTAGCATCAAAGCAATTTTCAAGTTATTGAAATGTCAACATGACTTTCGTCACGAGTAAAGATGAACATGGCTAAAGCGAATGCTTGACAACACACATTTCGAGAAATATGTAAGCGGTATATACTCAGCTCGAAATCTCAAATGTGTATAGTACAAAACTATATCGTAAAACGACTTATGTCTCAATTATAGGAGATAAAGTAGAAATAGACTTTCCACGTGATAGATGAGTTCAAGTCTCCACATACCTTTTATTGATGAAGTTCCACAAGCTTCCCTTAGTAGTTCTTCGTCTTTAAATGATGAACGCCGAGAAATCTAAGCTCAACTACACTATCTATGTCCTAGTCCGAGACATCTATAAATAGGCTAGAAATCAAGACTTATAGTTTTGATCACTAACATTGACAAACATGATTGAGATAGCAACGCATGCGAGTTCGACCGAGCAATGCTCTAACAATATCCCCTTTGTAATTTTTATTGATAAAACTATCAATACATATGGATTACAAAAAAGATAAAAATTGTAGCTTCTCATCCACATGCTTGATCTCCTTGGCATCTTCAACATAACTCGAAATCTTCGTCATTTCCAAGTACTCCAATGATTCTAAAGGTTGTAAGTTTAGCACCATCGTTCATTGAAGATCCATAGCTATAACAATGAAAAAACAAATGCTCTCAATCATTGTTATACAATGTCATAGTATTATTACACAACTTTGACAATAACACTATGGTGATATGTATCACTCCCCCTTAGTCAATACTTCATCTCAACATGAAAACCACTCCCCCTTACATAATGATCCGTAAACCATATGTATTTGTAGTGTGAACTACACATTAATTCTCCCCCTTTTTGTCAAAAAATTGGCAAAGGTACGAAAATTAGTGGGATCCTAATGAAATTTCCACGGAGATATTTCATGACCAAAGGTGTACTAACATACCAACAAATTTAGATGCAATCATATAGCCGAAGCTAAATGCATTCATCAAGGAGACTATAAAGATACAAGATAACCCCTATAATATTTCACAGACGCACTCCCCACAAAGATTTGGCAATTAAGCACAAGTTCAAAAGAACTCTCTTAACCAGTGCGACAGAATGTTTATCTCTTGGAAAACGAAGAAAAAAACCCAATTATAAAGGGAAAACATGACTAACTCGATGATCGTCTGTTTTTGTGAAGAATTGCAAGAAGAGATGAGTCTTAAAGTTAGTCGTCGATTGTTTTGGAACCGTAAGTCACAAATATTAGTCCCACATTGCTCAAACCAGAGTTAGAGATATGAAAATGAAGTTATAAAGAGCAGTTGATGCGTGACTGCAAAACTCATCTTTGCGCTCGGGGCAATGACGCAGCTAATGAGGTCATAACCAAGGCGCGTCAATTGATGGTTAACCCCGCTTACTACAATTTAGTCCAAACATGGACGAGTTAGTCCAAAAGCAAGACGAGTCCCGATTTTCCGAATTTTCAATATACCCTAGTTACCCTTGAACCGATTATATATATATACAGCGTGTTTTGAAATCGAATATTTTGGATCTCAAACATGAATTCAAAACAGGGAGCAGGTCAGAGATGAATTTTGTGAGGCGATTTAACAGTTTGAGAGAGGATTTAATCTTTTCTTCACTATAATTCAACTCCAGGTTACTTTGAAAGTCTTCCTAAATCGATTTATTTCATCTCAGATTTGAATTCACGACAGATTGAGAGATGGATCGATCCAGATATAGATTTCAGAGGTGATTTAATAGATTCATAGAGGTTAGGTTGGATTTGATTGTTTCTGCAGCAGAATTCAACCTCAGGTTAGTTTTCTTTTAGTTGTACGATCTATTACATCTAATTTTTTATTTTGTTTATGAGTTTTAGTTTTTCTGAGTTTATGAGTTGATGATATGAATTCGATCTGTTACATCTTATTGTTTGTATGATCTTGATTTGATATTTGTTATATATTAGCTTTTGATTCTCGTGAAACGATTTTTGTTTACTGTTGTTTGATGATGATTTTAGTTTTATGATGCATGATATGAAATCGAACTGATATTAGATCGTAGGCTTCTGATTTATTCAATTATGTGTTCCAATAAGATTCTTAAGCTTAATCGATGGAGTATTTGATTTAGTTTTACTGTTATATGATGTTTTGGCTTTTATTAAATGTGTACTTTCCTGTACACTGTTTAAGTTTTAGGTTATTCAAATCTGAAATTGTGATTTGAAGCTTCAAATGTTTATTATCATTTCTTTTGTAATATGTAGGGGTATCAAATATGTCTGAGAAGGTTATCCATGCTGTTTTGAATCATGGTGAGCATTCTGCTGCTTTTCCTGTTAATACTTCGACAACCGTAGATGAATTGAAGCATTTTGCATGCAAGCATTGGAGGTCTTTGTCTCCTGGGAGTATACGTTTCAGCTATTTGGATAATGATCAATTAGTTTTTGTACAAGGTGATATATAACTGCAAGGTTTAGTTGCTCTTGTTATTCTTATTAAGAATGAATATTTCTATTTGAATGTTGACGTGATTCGGAATCATACTTCTCGTTCTAAGTCTGGTTGTAGCACTAGTTCTGGTTCTAGTACTTCAAATTCTTGTGTAACTGAAAGTCCTAAGATGGTAAGGGTGGTAGATCATGATGCAGACCAGGCCAAGCCTCTGATTTCTAAAAAATGGATTTATGTTTTTGACAAAGTTGGTAGAGAATTTATGGGTGGTGTTAAAGCTGTTAGAATTGTTGTTGATAAGTACAAGATGGCTACTGGTCACAAGATTAGTATTCTTAAAAATGACAAAACTCGTTTTACTGCAAAGTGCCAAGAAGATGGTTGTGGTTGGAGGATTCACTTTGGGCATGTGAATGGTGACATTTTTCGGTTCATGCTGAAAGATTCTAATGTTATTCACAGGTTAGTGGTGTTCATATTAGTCCACATTACGAATTCTTTTTTTTTATGCTTTTATATGTAGACTTATTTTTGGTGTACATTGTGGTGCACATTACTTGTTGTAGGCTTTTTAGGTGGCACATTGTGGTGTAAATTACATATTCTTGCTTGGTCTGTGTTTTCTTTTTGCATATGTGGTGTTGGTTTTGAGATCTTATTAGGTGTACATTGTGGTGCACATTACTTATTCCAGCTTTAATTTTTTTTGTAGTAGATGTGGTGTTGGTTTGAGGTTGAAGAGTCCTGCGGTGACAACCAAGTTAGTCAAGCATTTGATCGCTGACAATATACAGGGTGATCCTAGTTTAAAACCCAAACAGATCATGTCACTTTTTAAGAAGACTTATGGGTCCAATATTAAGTATCACCATGCCCATAGAGGGAAAGAAGCCGTATTTGAAGAACAATTTGGTGATGACGAGAAGTCGTATAACGATTTAACTTGGTATGTCAAAGCAATTGAAGAAACTAATCCCGATAGCTATGTGAAGTTTGAAGTTGATCATGGAACCAGAAGATTACAGAGAATTTTCATTTGTTTCGGTGCATGCAAGCATAGCTATAGGTATCTCAGGCCCATGATTTACTTGGACGCTACTTTTCTTACTGGTAGATACAGGGGTACTTTGATGGCTGCAACATGTATCAATGGAAACAATGGTTTTTACCCATTTGCTTTTGCTTTTGTTTATTCTGAAAACAAGGAAAACTGGTTTTGGCTTCTGGAGAATCTTAAAGAAGTTGTCGATGGTCGTCAGATTGTTTTCCTTAGTGATCGTGGAGAAGGACTTTTGCAGGGCATTCCAAAAGTATTTCCTAATTTATATCACAGCTATTGCTTTTACCACATCAAGTGCAATCTCCTCATTGGATCAGGTGATGCGAATTCGAAGGCCGTTATTGATTTATTTTACAAAGCTGCTTACTCTTACACAGCAGCTAACTTTTAAGAAGCTTTGCGGGGCATGCATGCAATTGGATGTGGACATGTTGCTAACTATATCAGGATTATTCCAAAGGAGAAATGGGCAAATGCATGTTTCCCTGTATGCAGATATAGTGCTCACTCTTCAACTCTTTCCGAGTCGTTCAACAACTGGATTCTTGAGTTCAAAAAGTTGCCTGCTTTTGCTCTTCTCGATGCGATACGGTGAGTTTTATGTTTAGTGTTTCATTCATTTATTTTCTTTGATGTGTACATCTTCCCTTGTACACATGTTTATCTGTCTACATTGTTGCACACATGGATTTGCTTGATATGTAGATACTTGTACACATGTTTTATCTGTGATTCTGCAACGGTGTGTACACTGTTGTACACATGGATTTCCTTAATGTGTACATTGTTGTACACATGTTTTATCTGTATTCCTTCTAGTTCATGTTTTTATTTTATGTTTTGTGTTTTTATTATGTTAGTTTGAAGGTTATGAAGATGAATTCTACGAGAAGGGTAGAAGGTCTAGAAACTTTCAACACTAGGCTCACTCCGATATTTGAGGATTTACTAGAGGAAAACATCGACATTGGTCGTACTTGGACTGTTACTGAGTCCATGGAAAGATTGTATGAAGTTTCATCTCCCCGGTCTCATTCTGTAGATCTATTGCAGAAAACTTGTACATGTCACAGGTGGCGAGTTAATGGTTTTCCTTGTGCACATACTTGTGCTGCCATTCAAGCTACGAGGGAGGACATCTATTCATTTGTTGAGCCATACTTCACAACTGAATGGTACAACAGGACATACCAGGAGATCATCTTTCCAATCCCCAATTATGACAAGCCGCCGGCTTATGATCCTAGTGATAGGGTTATTGTTCCTATTCCTGTTCCTCCACCTGGTAGACGAAGAACACAGCGTATGAAGAATGCTTGGGAGAAGCAAAAGAGGCCTATGATGTGTACAAAGTGCTTCACCCTTGGTCACCACAACAGAGCTACCTGCCCCATGCTTTGATGATTTTTTCTATGTTTGATTTGTTCAAAAGATTCTATGTGTTTTATTTGTTTAAAACTAGTACCAATATACAGAACTGAAAACATAAAATATTACTAAACAAAATAGACTAGTAACATCCATTGTACAGAAAGGTGTACATAATAGTACACAGGTAAAAAGACAGGTAAGAAAACTGAAGTGCACAGGAAGGTGTACATAATGGTACACATGTCCTGGCACTAATTATCCACACCAAAGAAAATTTAAAAAGACATTTTGCTAATGCCTGTTCAATTCTATGTTTAGTGTTTCAATTCTATGTTTTTCAATTCTGCAGGTCTGGATAAATCTGTCAGTACATGTGTACCATTATGTACACCTTCCTGTACCATTACTGTGATAAATTTGTGCTCTGTCAGTAACAGTGCACAATCATGTACACCTTAATATTTTACTAACCTGTAATATACACCTTAGTACTGACACAAGTATACTTTCAACACATCAATATTGAAACTAATAAAAAGATTAATTCAAGGTCTTTATAGTAGTCATAAGTCTTAAATTGAAACTAATAAAAAGATTAATTCAAGGTCTTTATAGTATTGAAAACTGAAATTTGAAAAGTTGTCTGAAGATAAAAAAATGTTTAGAAGCAATTCAGAAAGTGATCTTGTATAATGAAGCTTAAAAACTCCTCTTCCTCTTCAATGGTTTCATTTCCATACTCAGGCGCCACTCCTTGTGCTGTTCATCCTTTGCTATATCCCAAACCTTTTCATACACTCCGACTTTTTTCAGCATCTTGGCCACCAATTTTGTTCTCATTTTCTGAAAAATGTCTTCGGCCCTCTGCTGATCTCTTTCGATACTCTTTGTTTTCTTCACACTTCGTTTCATAAAGTAACAAGTGTATAGCAGGCAGTCTGGGTTGATTCCTTGTGCAGGGCATTGCATGATGTTAATATCGTGCGGTTCTATAGGTGCATCACCCTTCAACGCTCTCTTCTTGTTGAGTTCCAACTGCACCACAGTTGCCAGTTGTTGTGCATCATCTTTATAGTCCTTATTTGAGGGCAACGAGTTGTACCATTTCCACTCTAGAGCTTCGAAATCAAACTTCAAAAGCGACCAGTGAACTCCTACTGCCAATTGTTCTGTAGAGTGATTGACGGGGATTACAAGAACTTCCAGATTGTCAGGCATGTCCCGTATGAAATCAACCACAAGCGTTTGTAGAGTGCTGATGATATTGTTCTTCACGTAGTACTGCAATCAATAATTTGTTGGAAAATAAAATGAATTAGGTATACCTAAATCAGACCAGAAAACTAACAAACATGTACACTACTACATATCAAACATTTTAGGCCTGGAAATAGATGTATGATATAGATGTATCCATGACGTATAATACAGGTGTACAACTATCTACACACCTAAATAAAATCTAACAATCAAGCATCCATGCAAACACTTAACAGAGCATGTGTCATCAATCATATAGCATACTGGTGTACATCTATGTCCACACCTAAAGAAATCTACAAACACATAGAACATGCCATGTCAATTAGGTGTTCAACTATGTACACATCATTAAAGTATCTATATATGACATTTTTTATTTGTTTTTGAGAAACTTACACATGCAGTAGGACTCATTATTTCACATCTCATGTACTTTTGATCATCTGGATGACGAAAGCTATCTCTGAGAATTGCTCTGCAACGTCGATGGATGTAGAACTGCAGTACCTCTTGGTCCAGATATTTGTTGAACATCAGTTCACGAAGTACTTTTCCCACAATCAGAATTTCTTCCTTGACCGTTGGATCTTCGAGTCTTGTTAGTTCCCAAGCTACAGAGCTGCAGAATCATAAAGGAAATGTTAACATGGTGTACATAGTGGTGCACATACCTTTTTTTTATAAGATTCAATCATTCGTATAGTGCGATGTATTGATTTGTTAACTTACATCAGGCTTGCATAGTCGAAATTTTTTTGTATCCTTTTTTTGTCCTGTCCTGGTTCCATGGCATGGTATAGTAATGATTGACGAACATCTGGCAGTGGGCGACAAGGATGATACTCATTTTCCTTTCTCTTTATTGTTGCAGGATAGCCTGGTTCTTCTCCCTCTTTGATCCCCTTTCCTTTTTGATCCACTTTTATCCTAACTTGTCTGGTTTTACCCTCGGCAGTGAAATCAGGATCTAGTTTTTTCTTTGCAGCTCTCTTTGGTGGTGTCTTGGACAACTTGCCAGCTGCTTTTGTCCTCAACATCTCAGCTTCCTTCATCTTCCCTACTCTTGTCTTTGCTGGTGGTGTCTTCTGCTCCTGTACTTCTTGACTGCTAAAAAATTCATCTTCATGCTGTTGGATGAACTGCACTGCTTCAGCAACGATCATTTCTCGTACATCTTCATTGGATAATGATATTTGCGATGACTTTTCTATTGGTTCTTCTTGGCTCAACAATGAAAAGCTTGGACAATCGTGGATCAGGGTTGCCATCTTTACCTTCACTTCAGATGGTGCCGTTCTATAACAACCTTTCTCAAGCTTTACGAACACAGTTTCATACAAGTTATCTAGAAGGTTCTCAATTGATGTATAAGTCTCCTTCTCTGTCTCTTCTCCTTGTGTGAGTAAAAGGACATCTTTTTCAACCGGCTGAGATATGGCTTTAGGGTCCAGCTGAGATATGGCTTGAGCTGCGATTATCATAGCTTCATCAATTTCAGCAGATGGAGTGGCATCTATCACATTCTGGTGTTCTTGATGTTCAGCGATTTCAGCTGTCTCTGGCAGAGAAGTGCTGAAAAAATGCATATTTTGTTAGGTTCTACAAAAGTGTACATCTTTGTACACACACACATAAGAAATCACTAAGGTGTACATCTTGGTACACATATACAGAAAATGAAAAGAAATGCGAGCTGAGATCATTTTCTTCATACCTAGGCTTCTTAGAGTTCTAGACTCAACACCTTGCCTTGTTCCATCCTTGCCATTCTTATGTTCATTTGTCTTTGATAGAGGAGTGCTAAAAGATTCAAGTTTTGAGAAAAGGTATGAGTTTTAGCATACTGGTGTAAAACTATCTACACACATAAAAAGAAATGACTGCCACATTTAATAAAAGTTATTTTATACCTTCGCTTTTCAGGAGTTTCAGACGGAACTTCATTCTTTTCAGATTCAGTTCCATGCTCGTCATCACCACCTTTGCTACCCTCTTTGTCATTGTGATCACCATGCATATCACCACCTTTGCCACCCTTCTCATCATCATCATCTTTATCATCATGCATGTCACCACCTTTTCTACCCTCCTTGTCATCATCATCCTTGCTACCCTCCTTGTCATCATCATCCTTATCATCATGCATATCACCATCTTCATTGTGCTCCTCTTCCTCCTCCTCCTCCTCCTCAATATCCTCATCTTCCTTGTGCTCCTCCTCAACCTTGTCATCCTCCTCCCCCTCCTCAATCTCCTCACCTTCCTTGTTCTCATTCCCATCCTCCTCAACCTTGTCATCCTCCTCCTCCTCCTCAATCTCCTCATCCTCCTCAGTTTCAAGCCGTATTTCCTTTGCAAATTTAAATATTTCATCCAAAGTGTAATTACGAAAATTATTCATTTCTCTTTCTGTCAAGTTCATTAGACCAACTTCATTAACTTTTAGGCTTTTCTCTTCGATGAAATTAAGAAGCCTTTCTTGTCTCTCCTGAACTTCAGTAAGCTCCTCATCCAACTCCTTTCTTTGCATATCTGATATGCGTAGCTTTTCCTTCACTGCATCTATGCTATTTTCTTGTTTCTGCCTCCGGTACTCATCCAAAAGCAATCGCTCTTCATCAGTGTAAGCCTTTACCCATCCTGGTTGCAGCTGAAAACATGCCAAAGTATCAATATTTATCACAGGTGTACAATTTTCCACACATGTGTTAAAAGTGTACATTGTTGTACACATGAATTTTTTTTCTTCAAATCTATTACCAATTTTTTACAATCCTGTGCACCTTATTAAAGGTGTATATCAATGTACATATACTATCAACAATGTACAATCCTGTACACCTTATTAAAGGTGTATATCGATGTACATATACTATCGTAAGAAAGTTTTTTGAGATACCTTTTTCATGGCGTCATTCAGGTCTTTCTCGATTGTATTACCGACGTCACTGATGATCCACCTGAGAAGCCTTGGCACACTGGTACTTGCTAATCATACTTCCGTTTGCCTGGGTAAAAAACACCGTTATACACAAGTACATAGTAAACAGAACCACTAAGTCTTCAACGTCTCTTTCAATCTCCAATCGCGACTTTGGGTTTAGCTTCATGATACGTACGTTTTCCTCCTCCACATCTTTTTTCCCAAGCTCATTTCGTTTCTTAAGAGTCAATCTGTTTATCAGTGGACCGTATCTTTTTTCAGCTGCAATTTTTACATCTTCTCCTTTTTCAAGTTCCATTGCCACCATCTTAATCCCATAAATTAGAAACAAATCCTCGGGTTCACTCTTTACTGCCACTCTTACGTTCTTCTTGGGAGTATCAAACATGAAATAATGTCCCCCTGTGTCACAAATTTCATGGCGATAATGTCTCACAATTTTCAAGATTGAGTTTGGGTTCTTAGTCCATATATCATCTCTCTTTTTACTTGGATCTTTCTCATCTTTCTGATCTGCTTTTTTGTGGACAAAGATATCTACAACAGGCCAGAATGGTCCTTCCTTTTGCTTCTCTAATTGATGATTGGTGAACCATACTTTTCCTCCTCTTTTTGTTTCATCTTCATCAAAGTTTCTATTCACAAAGTCACTGATTGCATGGAAACTTGATCTATAAGGTTTGTTGATATCTACGAAAATGAACCAAGAAGAATAATACATTCATTATACTCATAACTACAAAACAGTCACATAGGTGTACAACAATTTATACACAAATATTTAACAGAGCACTAATCAAATATGAAGATGAACTAGCATGCTGGTGTACCTGTATGTACGCTGGTACATACAGGTGTAAAAGTCTTTACACTCTTATAAAAATCTAACAAAAACAGTTTCAAAACACACTCAACAGCCAATATGAAGATGAACTGGCATGCTGGTGTACCTGTATGTACACTGGTACCACAAGTGATGAAAAAACAGTTTTGAAACACAACAGTCGGGCAATATGAAGATGAACTGGCATGCTGGTGTACAGATCTGTACACCGGTACCACAAGTGATGAAAAAACAGTTTCAAAACACAACAGTCGGTACAAAAACATACAGAACATGACACCAATCAGTACAACAACATGTGACTGTAGTAGTATATACACATGAACAAGAAATCTGAACACAAATCAATGCAACAGCATGGTGGTGTACATATCTGTACACACCAACAACAAATCTCATAAAAATTGCAAGAAAATAGATAGAACTGAAACTGAAAGCCTGCAACAGCATGATGGTGTACATATCTATACACACCAACAACAAGAGATGGACAACAGTTTGAAAACACAAACATCAGAACATATAAACATGATATAGCATGCCGGTGTACAGATCTGTACACTGGTAAAACACAATAGATGGACAACAGTTTGAAGTAGCATTACCCTTTTTTGCTTGACCAGATGTTGATTTCTTTGAAGTTTTTGATTTCTTCTTAGGTGGTGGTGATTTTGAAGTATCTTCTAGTACAGTTGATGTTGAAACTGCTGTAGATTTTGATCTCGTCTTCGGTCCTTGTGATTTTGAAGTATCTTCTTCAACTGTTGCTGTTGTATCAGAAGATTTTTCTGTTGATTTTCGCTTTGCTACTGGTTTTTTAGCACTCACCATGATGTTACTGCCACTGTATTCATAAATTCTACGAAAATTTAAGGTTTGATTTTGAATCTTTAGTGTTTCGATTTTCAATTTTGGATTTTAGGTTAAAGTTCTCTCTGAGTTTTCTTATCTTCTCTCTGCTAAATGAAATAATAACATTTCCGGGTTTTTTCTTTCAGTTTTTTTTTTTGAACCAACGTGTCTCTCTCGCATTAACTGTGTCAGTTACAAAACAGTTTTAATTCGCTGCACGTGTGCTTTATAAGACGCGTGCGAAGGATAACAGCGTCTTTACACATTTTCAAATAAAATTTGGACTAATCTGTTCCTAGTCGGATCGGGGTGGACTAATCTGTATCTTTGGGGACGGTTTTGGACTAAACCGCTTTTTTCCGATTTCTAAACCCCCTCTTCGGCCTTAGGAGACCTAAGGCTGTCGAGAATTTCTGGAAGGGCTCCCTCTAATCAAGGGTAAAGCCCTACAAAACTCTAAACCAATAATTTTTTTGATGAAAAATTGGCTTAAATATGTCAGGGACTCCTGTTGCAGTACTCTTCCTAATTCAGTATTTCATTTCAAGTGTTACGCATTTTCATTGTTTACCGTCCTTGTCCTTTTTAGTTATGAGAGACGTGTCTCTAAATCATCAAATTTGGTCGTTTAAACTGGAAGGGCCATGGGTACACCTGCACGACATACATAAGGAGAACGCAGTGACTGGGGACACATGGCCATTTAGATTACTGTTAGCATGATAGAGTCAGAACTAAATTCAACTTCCGCATGCCTTTCCTGACTCAAATTTATCACATCAACTCATTCGATTAAAATAAGTCATCTTAAGGATTCTTAGATCAATTCAACAAGATCTTGACAAGCTATAAACTCATGATAGATATACTAGAGGACCGCTGCCACGATATAGAGAGATTAATTTCTCTGCTGAGGCCTATTCCTACGTACATGCCAAAAACTGATATTTGGCATATATGCACCCATTATGGGTATGCCAAACTGCCAAACTCATATGCCTATATGCCAGGAATAACATATAGGCATACACGATGGAGTTTCCAGCGAGCGATAGAGTGTCCATCGCTCGATGGTCATAATAGCGCTCGCTGGTCTTTAAAGCGCCAACGCTAGTCAAGCTACTGCTCGCCGGTTTGATCATCGCTTATCAGATCTTCATCCAACGGCTACTATTTCCCCCTCTATAAATACCTAATTTCAATCTCATTTCAACTCACACCAGAATTTCTAAATCTCTCTAGAATTTCTCAATCTTCTTCTTCAAATCTAAAACAATCACACCTTCTCTACAATTCTTTATTTCTTGTAATATGGATTCACAATCTCAAAGTCAAGGCAAAGGCAAAGATAAAAAAAAACAAAGTCCGTGGTGCAAAATCCAACATGATAGAGGATGAATGCATTTGTTGTAATTATGTTTTTTTTACCCAAGATTGTATCGATGGTGCACAACAACATGGTAACACCATGTGGGAAAATATATTTCGTAAATATGAAGAACAAACCATGAACATCAATGGTCATGATGCAAAAGGATTGGCAGAACACTTCATTGTAATCAACAGGGAAGTAGCCGCTTATGTTGCATTGATAATGCAAGCCAAGAGAGCAGGCAAGGAGAGTGGTCAGGTGGATGTTGATTTTGAAAGACAGGTTCGTACAGATTGACAGCGAAAACATGGTAAACAGTTCGCTTACGAAAGTTGTTATCATATTTTGAAGGGGTTGAACAAATATAATCCAGATTTCTTATCAACTAATCAACAAGTACCTGAAAGGTCACCATATAATTCTTCTTCCTCAACACCAAAGTCTTCACCATTTTCACCAGGTCCATCAAATTCTTCACCAGATACTGCAAGAAAACCAAATGGTAACTTAGTTTTTAATAATTATGATGATGGTAAGAGAAAACTGCCAGGGAGGAACAATTAATGCAAGACTAGCTAGAAAATTAGCTCAAGAATGAGGGAGTTCTGGTGGATTTAACATGGCGGAGTTTATGGAACATCAAAAGACCGTCGAGAAGCAAAGAGCAGTTGATAGGAAATTTCAAAACAGGGAGAGTAAAAAAAGTCGTCTTTCTCAAGAAAAATTTGGGTTTGACTATGATAAGCATAACATTCTTTAAGCTAACACTTCAATTATGAACGCCCAACAAAAACATGTGTGGCAAATTGAATTTTACAGAATTCAAGCACAGATTGAACAACAAGCTGGATTTACTAACAACAATGGTGATGATGATGAGGATGGAACTGATGATGAGTTTGATGTAGTAGTTCCTCTAGATGATTGATGGATTTAAAGTATTGCATTTTAATTTGATATGTTGTTGTTGCATTCTACTTAATATTAGTTTGAAATGAAAAGTTGATTAATTTGAAATGTTGTTGCTCATTAACTTAAATAAGTCTATTGCTCATTAACTTAAATAAAAATACATAACTTAAATTAAAATAAATAACTTAAATTAAAATACATAACTCATTGTCTTCCATGATCTGCCCAAAGATTCAATCTCAGATTTTCTCTTAAACTGTCATACAAATTTCGGTTCTGAATGTAATTAGTCATTTGAGCATAATTCCTTGCAGGGACGCCTCTTTCTGGTTGAATCTCCGGCCTCAAATCTTCATCTTCATAGTTAGTCCACTCCGGATCACGACGGGTTTCCTGAGTTACCATGTTATGAAGAATTATGCAAGTGAGCATAGTCTTGTACATTTCACGAGGACTCAACCCACGATATGGGCCACAAATGATAGTGAACTTCCTCTTTAAAATTCCAAAAGCGCGTTCCACATCCTTCGTCGTTGCCATTTAGGCATCGTTAAAATACCGGAATGAATGTCCCAATGCACCGGCAGGAGGCTGACGGTAGCATTGAACCAAGGTGGACCATTTTGGGTAGATATCATCCACAAGATAATAGCCATGAGTGTACTGGTGGCCGTTGATCATAAAACGGACTTGGGGACAAATTCCATGCTTCAAATCTTCAAACAGAGGCGACTTGTGCAAAACATTGATATCATTTTGTGAACCCGGGAGACCAAAAAAAGCGTGCCATATCCAACAATCATAAGAAGCAGCATCTTCAAGGATAAGTGTTGGTTTTGGATAATGACCCTTATATTGACCGGCCCAATAAACAGGGCATCCTTGTCATACCCAATACATACAATCGAGACTACCTAGCATTCATGGGAATCCCCTTTCCTCATTCTCCCTCAATACTTCTCTAACATCTTCCTCGGTTGGTTTTCGTAAATATGTTGGACCAAAATGATTAATCATTACTTCACAAAACAATGAAAGGTAAGTGAATGAAGTTGTTTTACCCATACGAAGGTACTCATCGTTCGCATCCGCTGGAGTGCCATAACCTAGAATTCTTAAAGCCGAAGTAAATTTTTGTTCAGGACTATGAACTCTAATATTGAGTGCATCAAACTGATAATTAAATTGAGGTTCTACTCGACAAAGCTCTTGAATAATCTTTATCACCAGATGACGAGGCATACGGAATCGACCTTGAAAATTTTGATCAGAGTACACACAATTGGGAAGAAAATAATTGTGCATCAACTTCTGATGGTAAAATTCCCTCCCTCGATACGTATACCTTCTTGAGAATACTTCTTGTGGCTCTGGAACTATAGGTATTTGGCCTGTATGTACAAGCATTAAAGTGTCGATTATTTTATTATCTTCAGCTTCCTCATCATCAAGTTCTTGCAACCTCCTTCGATACATTTCTTGTTGTAATCTAAACCGATTCATAATAACATTCCTCTCTTCATTGGATCTCGCCATTGATGATTATGAAATTTAAAATGAGAATAAAGATAGAGAAATCGGTGAAATATAGGTTGAAGTAGGTGTGAGTACCTTGGAGAAATACGAGGGCGTATATATAAGAACTAGTAGGGGAAATATCCATTGCAAAATATCTAGTGGTCGATAATATTAATAGGGTACATTAATTAAATACCCATAGTTTTGACACCCAACAAATATACTCTTATACAACAATAAATATATCCCTATCATTTAAAAACCTAATCCATTAAAAATTAGATTACGTTAGTACCCTCACTTATAATTATTTTTCATTTACAAACCTTATCCATTAAAAAATTTCTTTCTCAATTATTTAACAGTCATTACCAGCACCACCATTCCACCACCACCAGCACCGCCGCCACCATCACTCCACCACCACCACCACTTACTAACTACAACCATCACTCCACCTCCACCACCACTTACTAACTACAACCACCACTAATACTCCACCACCGTCACTAATATTCCACCATCACCACCGCCGCCAAAATTTGGTGTCAACAACCGAAGTTGATCCAGAAA
Source organism: Papaver atlanticum (assembly GCA_023531105.1). Classification (NCBI taxonomy): domain Eukaryota; kingdom Viridiplantae; phylum Streptophyta; class Magnoliopsida; order Ranunculales; family Papaveraceae; genus Papaver; species Papaver atlanticum. The sequence continues at coordinate 96,507 of JAJJMB010010315.1, read as the reverse complement.
TTAAAAATTCAAAAAAACTTTACTAATACATATTCCAGTTTTTTGTGTGTCAATAATCGAAATTGATCCCAATGAATGGAGTCAACAACCAAATTTGATACAAACGAAAAAACATTCCAGTTCAGTTGTGTCAACAATGGAAGTTGATCCCAATGAATGGGGTCAACAACCAAAGTTGACACAATAACTGAAAAAATACTCAAACTTTTTTGTGTTAACAATGGAAGTTAATCCCAGTGAATGGAGTCAACAACCGAAATTGACACGAATAACTGAAATATTCTAATCCAGTTGTGTTAACAATGGAAGTTGATCCCAGGAAATGGAATAAACAACCAAAGTTTGACACAAAAAACAAAAAATGACATATATGAATGAGTGAATTTGGCGTGAGTCGAACACGCATCATTTGACATGGAGTCAGCCATGCTACCTTTGCACCACAAATTCAACATTTAAAGAACTTTACATCTATAAAATTCAACAACACCACCACTACCATCAGTCGAACAACAATACACAAACACAAACCAACAAGAAATTAAGCTAACTTTTTTAACAAGCATGATTTAAACTACAAACATGACTATACTAATCCAAGGAAATGCTGTCAACAATAGGAGTCAGTAGTTGATCCCATAGAAAATGTTGTCAACAACAGGAGCTGATCCCATAATGGGGATCAAAAACAGTAGTTGATCCATAAATGGGATCAACAATGGTAGTTGATTCATAAAAAATGATGTCAACAACGGTAGTTGATCCCATAAAAACCGAAGTCCAGAGATCTTTCGACAAGGTATGCGATTCTCCAAAAATCATACCTGTTGTTCCAAATTTCATAACCAACAAGCAAGCAATACTCTAGGATCAATATCCAAAAAATTATAACACTAAAATGTTTCCAAGACCAAGCAAATCAAAATGGTCACGAAATTAAATCTAAAAACATGGTAAGATCCTGTAACTGTGAGCAAGAGTAACATCAAAAACACAAAATGTATGCTTTTACAAATAACACCAGTAGGGATTGGGTTTAAATGGATGTCAAAAATTAGGTAGCCTATTTTGCCACCTTTCTCAATGGAACGTTTCATAATAAGAAAATTGACCATTATGGGCATGATATCATCGCTCTCCAACACCGAAACACATCTAAAAATCACCAAACTGCTAGCCAAAATACATCCAATATATTGTTCTTTGCATGTCACGGCATTCAAGTACCACATTCCAAACATAAGTAACAAACAAATCAGAGAGGCACATTGTTTCATCATCATAATGCAAGTAGCTCTCCACTAAATGGAACTCATAATAAGCAACTACACTGGCCTATACAAATAAGAGCATTCATAAACTATTGATCCAAATTCCATCAGAATCAAAATTTTAGTCGAAATTGGCTAAAATAAAAAATACACACTACTACTTTATGTTTTTCAAAACAAAAAACAAATCAACTTTTCAATTCTTTTTTTCTTTACAAAGAATTTCAAAGTTCACTTTAAGAAAACAAAATCTATACAATTTTTTTAAAAGTGATCCATTCATCATCATTTAGTGCTCATCAGATTCCATTCATATAATAACTACTACTACAAAAGCAAACTAAAAAAAAAACACAATAAAATCACATCATAAGCAAGAACTAGTAACTAATTTAAGTGTGTTATGTATAACATACTTACCAGGGAGAAGCTTAAATTCGAACAAAGAGCTACTTGTTTAAGACTTATTATTTGAGGCTCTGGCCATCAACAAAGATGCATATTCAAAGAACAGAAAAATGCAATACTTTCATCATCAAAAAATTGCAAAACTAGAGCGGCTAATATAGCATTGTTGCTGCCACCATCTCAACTACCGCTCTCATGTTGCTCTTAACCCAACAATACTAATGTTATTATCACGAACACCACCTCCCACACTACTACAACCAAAACCAGCGTCGTAACATCCAGCACCACTGCAGCAAACAAAACAACAACCATAATGACCATTTAACTTCCCACATGGATCAATTTGCTCCGTAACAACTTGATTCACTGACAAAAAAATAATATGAAGTACCAAAAATACGAATCTTATAGACAGATTAAGAATCGTAATTTACTGCAACAAATCAAAAACATACACCAAAATCAAATTCACAAACCTAAAAATAAAGAAGAATCATACCTATTCAAAAGATGAATCAATAAGCTCAATATAATTCAATTCAAAATAAACAAACACTGAAAAATCTATGCAACAAAGATTGATGAGCTATAAACTGAGTATATAGCTCTTAAGCTTCAATGAATCAGACATGCAAATCTTCAATTCGAAAATTTTAAGAAATTGAAACCTAAAATTCTAAAATGCTAAATCTGAAAAATTAGTTTCTGATTTGATTTTGATTTCAAATCTTTAAATCATAACCTTAATTTTCCATTTTATATCAGGAAAAGGAAGTTGTTGTTGTTGAAACGGTGGTGGTTGTCATCGCAACGGTGGTGGTGGTGTTGATTTCTCGATGATTCCTCACTAGATCTAAGTTTTGAAGACTATTCACTCGTTGATTCTTCAACAGATTAGTTTTGTATCAAACTCGATTGTTTCAGAGTTGCGTATCGTGCTGTAGGTGGTGGATTAGGTAGTGGTGGAGCTGATAATGGCAGCGATGAAGATGGTGGTGGTGGCGGCGTCGATGGCGCTGGTGGTGCAGCTAATGAAGATGGTGTCTGTGAGTTCTTTTGATTTTTCTCCGAGTGAGAAATAAAGAATAAGCCGAGTATAAGATAGAAAGGTTAGAAACGGGATTATGAGAATTATTTTTGTTGTTGATAATTTCAGTTATGCCATTGGCGGTATTTGTAAAGACTTTCAAGCGTAATTTTGAAGGCCCGTCAAAAGCAAGGGCATTTATAACATTTCCACATATTAATATCGCTAGCGATACTATTTAAATCGCTCGGTTTAATGTATAACGCCAGTGATAATCATAATATCGCCAATGTTATTCATAATATCGCTCGCTAGAAAATCTATCGCTTATTAGTTTTCCCATAGTGGTGCAATTGGTTTGCCATGCCACCTGGTATGCCAAACAACTTTTTTTTGGCATGTGCATAAGAATAGGCCTGATAGTCTTGCCAAAAGAGGAGCTAGATTGGGTCTGGGAGAAGTGGTACAACACACAGGAAGACTAGCTTTATTAATTCAAATAGAAATGCCAGGGAGAAAATATTATAGGTTTTTGTCATTAGCTTTGTAAGTCCTTTTTTTTTTTTTTCTCTCTTCGAGTCTTTTGTAAATCTTTTTGTTATTCAATATTAATAAAAATCATGTGATTCAGCACAAAAAAAAACAACTCACGATAGATATACTAGAGGACCGCTGCCACGATAGGGGGCCGACGAAGGGAACAAAAATGACTAAGAAGTAAAGACCAACAAGTGCACAGGTAGTACCCGTGGCAAGGGCTGCACAGGTGCATCTTTGTTTAGTCGTTGTCGTTCTCGTATTGGCTCTTTCACGAGAACTGGGACATCAAGAAGGTTTTCAACTAGTTGTTATTGTTTGTTTGAGCCCTGGGTACATTTTTTGTTTGAATAATTACTAGTAACAATATGCATATGCACCATATGATACAAACTTGGTTGCTAAATCCATAAATAAACCAAAAAAGTGATAGGTATTGAGTGCCAACTAGCTCCATTTGTGCCAATTATCAAGCTTGCTTCTGGGGTTCTCATGCGTTGCCTCTGCATTGCACTACTGCAAAGGCCTGGCGCACCCCTACCAGAACTAAAAGAAAATATTCGACTCATTTCACTGTGCTACTGCATCCTGCAACTTTAATCTCGAAGGACTTTCTCTATATGTAGTTGGAATCTAGCTTGTGTTCAATCACGGAGATAAACTCATTAAGGTTCCTTTCGATTTTCCGAAGTTCATTGGAGGTCCTAGTTTTAGGACATGATGATGTTCAGTATCAATATAAAGGTTTTGGTGCTTTGCTGAAGGAATAAAGAATTTTTGACAGAATTTGAAGGCTTTGGATACTACTGATCTATCTAGTAATAGCCTTAACACCCAAATCACATCTGATTCAAAGCACTCACCTTCGCCATCGTTAACTGTTCATCATATGATTAGCTTCAAATTACCAGATGAAACAATGATCTAAACTCTTTGCAACAAAAGTATTGGAGAAATAAGAAAACAAACAGAGGCAAACACTTTATTTCATGGTCAAATGTCAATAAGCCAAAGGAGGAAGGAGGTTTGGGATTCAGAGATTTATTCTTGTTCAATAGAGCTTTGTTATCCAAAAGTGCATGGAAGTTATGTACAGACGACAGTTCAGTTTGTGCAAGATCCCTCAAGGCAAAATATTACAAAGATGGAGATGTCTTTAATGCTCAGGAAAAGGGGAATTCCACATGGTCGTGGAAAAGTATCTACAACGAAATGGGTTTCATTCAAAAATACAGTTGTTGGAACCTGGGAAATGGTAAGAAGATCATGATTTGGAAGCACAGATGGTTAATGGATTTACCAGGTCCACCTTCCCCTAAAGCTGGTATTCATTCTCATCTGGAATACACATATGTACACCAATTGTTCTTACCTAATATTGATACATGGAACTACAATCTGGTATTCTCTCTTTTCGAAGCCACAACAGCAAGACTAATTCTGCAACAAACTATTCATCATCAACATGAAGATAGAATTGTTTGTACGTTTGAAAAGAACGGAGTCTTTTCGGTTAAATCAGCATATAGAAAGATGTTTGAAGAGAAGAATATACATACGCCAGTGAACCCAAGAATGAAGAATATTTTCAAGAAACTTTGGAAACTTCCCTTACTACCAAGGATAATTCAGTTCTTCTGGAAATGTCTCAAAGACATACTTCCTACAAGGGATAAGCTTCTACATGTAATCCAAGATGGAAATCTAAGTTGTCCAACTTGTTCTCAAGTTCCAGAATCTAGCACTCACTGCATTTTGAATTGCTCAAATTCTAGAGGGGTTTGGTTTGCAGTATTAGGAATTCAGACTCAAGGCATCAATAATCTTCAACACTGGATCTGTGAAATGTTTGAGAAGTACTTCACAAATCAGTTACAAGAAGATATTCTTTGTAAAATAACTATTGTGGCCTGGTGCTTATGGAATGCTCGCTGTGATAGAGTCTTCAACGGGAAAACTACTCCACCTAATGCTATTGTGCTAACATGCAAAAAAGAAATCTTTCAGTTTGAAAATAAACCCCCGGCGATGACTATATCTCCTGCTCAAGAAGATAGACGTGATCTTCATTGGATACCTCTTGATATAAACTCTATGAAAATTAATTGTGATGGCTCATATCTTGATACAAATAAAATTGGTGGTCTTGGACTAATCATTTGTAATTTTGTAGATGAACATCAAGGTTCCAAATGTATCTTCTTGAATAGAGTGATGAATCCAGAACAGGCGGAACGCAAGGCACTATGAGAAGCTGTTCAATGGGCAAAAGAGATGAAGCTGGGAAGAGTGGAGTTTGAGCTCGATTCAAAGCTTGTTGCAGATGCTGTGAACAATGAGAGTTTCAGTATCGACTGGAGAATTCATAATATGATACTAGATATAAAAAAAATTATTTAAAGCTTTTAACCTTTGGGGATGTTCTTATGTTCCAAAGGAAAAAAAATAAAGTAGCTAACATTTTGTCCAAGCTAGCTAGAGTAGAGAGATTAAGTAGTGTTTGGCTTACAATTCCACCTAGTAATATTGCTGCTCAGTTACAGAAGGATACATTCTTTGTAAACACTCATAATTAATCCAATTCTTCTTTCATTTTCAAAAAAAGAAAGAAAAAAAAGGCCTTTTCTAAGGTTTTAGTTTCATTGATGCTTTTGATTTCACTTGGTATTGGTGTTAGTAGCGAAGCCGGTGTAAGCAAACTCTAGGGAAACTGCGATTACTACACCTAAACTGACTAATTAACAACTTGATTTGATTTTAAAGTGTGGAGACTAATCTAGATGTTGATAAGACAATGATGCAGTATAAATCAAACCCAACGTTTAGTCTCGAGGTATATGCTAGCGAAATTTTATAGTCCCTTATCGCTCAGCTAGATAGAAATGTACGGTTTAAATACCAACTGCGACCACTAAATTAACTAGCAATGATATGACGAGCATGATGTGGATAGGGTTCCCATATTTGCACAATTCCCATAATGTTGTTTGTTTGTGCAAATATATGAGCTTTGATATGACGAGCATGATGTGGATAGGGTTCCCATATTTGCACAATTCCCATAATGAGCTTGTTTGTGCAAATATATGAGCTCACATTTTTTTTTATTTTTTTAGTCTTGATTTTCCGAAGGGAAGTGGGGCGTCCTGGTGGATTTTTTGTATCAAGGTTTTTTTTTTTTTTTTTTCCTGAAGGAATAGAAAGTATTAAAGATTACCATTTTCCATTTCCAAGCGCCTGTTCGTCTTTTGAGAATCTATTTCAATCTCTCATCTTGTAAACATGATGCACACCATTTTTCGCTTGATATACCCATACAGGCATACCCTTTTGTTTTGAACTTTTAATGTCAATTTTGTTTATGATTTGAAGCTGTGCAAACTTGTGCGTAGCTATTATTGTAGTATCTGTTCTTATCAGTTTAGTATCAGATATTAAATTATTATTTTTTTTCATGGGGGAGTTCCCATCACGGTAGCCTGGTGCTGCTGGGGTTATCATGTGTCGCCTTTGTGTTGCACTATTCCGAATGCCTGATACACCCCTATCAAACCTAAAAGAAAATATATGGACTTTGTAATGCTTGTACTTGAGTTGAAATTGGTCTTGTCTGATGCCAAATTTTGGATTTGGGTCTGATGCTTGCATTTTGGATTTGGATGCCAAATTTTCGATCAACATTCAAGTTTGTCTTTGCTTCCATAACATGACTATCTAGCATCTCGTATACAAATTTTGTTTAATTGTATATAGCGTGCCAACTTAGTACAAGGCAACAATGAAATTTAGTACAAAGTAACCATGAAGCAACCATGTTTTGTTAGCATCTCAGTTACCAAACAACCAAGAAACCGTCTACTGAAGATAAAAAAATGACTAAATGTGTAGTGTTGCGAAATTGTTGAACTGCACATCGTGTGACCAGTTACTCTCAATCCAAGTTCAGATAAAATTCTCTCTGTTACTAAAAATCTTAAGCAGAATGTTTAAGATTTTGGCGGAAATTATCAAAGCTAAACAACTCCTAAGAGCAGTTCCTATGGACTCAACAAAACAAGGATTTGTTGATTTTGATCCAACTATGGACTCAACAAACATACGGATGGACAAACCAAAAAAATTGTTGGTTTGTTGAGTGAGATGGAAGAACAAGCGCGCGGCTGAAGGAAGGCCGGGCGGTCTTTGCATAAGCGCTGGCGGTTGTGCCAAAAATGATGGCGACTGTAGCATAAATGCGCGTTGTTCCTTCGAACGCCAGCGTCTTTGGTTAAAGCGCCGTGTTTTTCCCTAAACTGCCAATGGCTAAATCTGGACGGTTGAAAAATCTTGTGATCTAACGGCTATAATTTATGAGTTCTATAAATACTCCTCATTTCAATTCTAAATTCACACATTCTACACATTCTTCACTCTCAAATCATCTACAAAAATACCACCCAGAGTTCGTGGTGTTAGATTCACTCAACAAGAGGATTTAACTATTTGCAGAGCCTTCATTTTTCACACACAAGATGTTTTCGGTAGGAATGTATCCCAATCGACGATGTGGGAAAAAGTTCATGAAATGTTCGCCGCTGAAATGGGGAACATTAATGGGAGTGATCCTCACGTATTGTCGCATCGTTTTAGTTTAATTAGTTGTAATGTATCGGAATTCGTCGTTGTATTAATGGAGAATAACAAAAATAAACTCAATGGTGAAGTCGAACATGAAGTGCAACCCAGAACACTAGCGATGTGGGCAGTATCTCACGGTGGACGTCCTTTCGACTTCCATGCTTGTTTCAACATTCTTAGGGTGCTCAATAAATACAATTCCTACATCTCCCTAGGAATTCCACCACCCGACGAGAATCGACGCCTATGTAGTAGTTGTTTTAATCTAATGTATTTGTTTTAATCTAATGTATTTATTTTATTCTCATGTATGATGTGGTTGTTCAATGCAGTATGTTTTTATTTATAAGATTGATGGTGCAATGTTTAATCCAATAAAAATTTAAATTAGTTATGATATTGATGGTGCAAATATGAAGATATCCACATGTTTGGTTTTAGATAATCGTAATAACACAAAATAAACAACAAACTAAATAACATAATACCATAGTAAATCGAGTTGTCCTTCAACTTTAATCAGCCCACTCCACCAAAAAACACCTAGGACATTTCCAGAAATGCCTTCCATATGTGTCTTTTTCAGAAGCAGTGCGCAAATGCATAAAAGTCTTGCAACCGGGTTTTGAGCATCCACTGATTCTCTGTGGACAATGTTTGTATTCGTGATCTCCATATCCACAATGCTTGCAGTGTAATAACTCCTTCTTCAATTTGGCTTTAAGTTTGAAGTTTTTGCAGAGTGTTGCAATTTCTTCTTCTTGTTCTTCTTTAATCTTAATAGCATCATCTAGCATATGTGGTTCCACTGGATAATTGGGATCTTGACATTGCAAAAACCTGAGCTTTTCCGGTTGTGATTCAATCACCATTCTGATGCGTGAACAACCTTCTCGCGGACACTTTGAATACATCCAAGGGCATTGCATAAGACTGTGGTTATCCATGAAACATAATGGACAAACCTCTTTTGCTTCGACACATAGTATTTGCTTCGCTTTGCCTTTAGAAAACATGGTGGATGTTGTTGGCTTAAGAAAGAAATCTGTTGGTTTGGTTGAGAATAAAACCTAGTACTGTATTTATAACAAAAAAATAGGCGTGTGTAATTCAAACGGGCGGTTGTAGTAAAGCCGCGCAGTTTTACTACAAACGCCAACTCCTATGGTAATTCAAACGAGCGGCTATAGTAAAGCCGCGCGGTTTTACTACAAACGCCAACGGCTCGATTTTCTTTCTCAACCTTTAAATTCCATTCTTCCTATCTCCAAATTCACATCTTTTTCTTTTTTCTTCCAAAACTCAATCTCTCTCACTCTGCAGAAATGTCTGTTAGAAATCGTGGTCCCAAGTTTACTGAAGAAGAGGATATAACTATATGCAAAGCATTTTTTCATAGGGTAGTCATTGGTATGGGCTTTCAAGACGGTTCTTTTTGGGAGAACGTTTTTACAATGTTCATCTCACTGACGGGAAACCCGAGAGACCGAGATGCTCGTCAATTACGTGCTCGTTTTCAATCTATTAGGCTTGCAGTCCAGCCATTTCTTGGTCTGGTAATGGAAATTGATCGAGAAAAGTTCATCGGTGTAACTGAAGATGAAGTGATCCAAACAGCTCTTGATAATTAGGAGGAAGCTCACGGTAAACCTTTTCGTTACGAAGCGTGTTTTAGAATTCTAAAAGATGGTTCATCTCAAGCACATCTGTACTGCACTCGAATGCCTCTCCCGGTCTTTACAATGGAAGAAGATGTTACTCTTATTCGATGTTGGTTACATCGTATGATGAGACCAATGAATAGTGACTATTTCTGGGAAAGAGTATTGGGACATTTTGTAGCATCGCGGAACGAAACCATAAGAAACAGTAAGAGCCTAGAACTAAGAATTGCATTCATCACCAAGGAAGTCAAACATTATACAGAAGTTTTGTGGATGGTTCACCGTAGCAATTCTGGATTATCCATCGAAGAACTGGTGAGTATCTTTACCTTTGTCCTCACTGATCAACTGCATCATAAATATCTGAACTTGGTGTTTATCTTTTTTACAAAAAACCAGCGCTCAGACCAAGTTTACTGAAGAAACCGGAAGAGAGTTTAAGCATTTTGAATGCTATGAACTCTACAGAAATAATGTCACTGGATTTGATGTAGTTTTTGTTGTGGTTTATTAAAATGTAGTTTGATGTTATTTGCAAGTTTAAATTGTTAAGCATAAACTTCTTGTTTGAGCCATTTTGGCTAGATTGTTAGAGTTCTTGTGTGATTAACAGTTAGTCTTTATTAACAACGATCGATTCAAAGGATGAACCAGTGGATCGTGGATCTCGAGGTAGGCGTGGCTTGTCATCAAAAGAGGTGGGAATACATTTAACTCTTTTGTAACCATTGTTGATTCTTTTACAAAAGTTTATGCTTAAAAAACTCATGCATTGTCTGTTTCTGCATTCCATGCTTTGTTTTCATTGCATTACGATAATTTTGTTGATTCTGTTAATCTTTCCATGGTTTGGAAATGACTTGTAATGTTTGTTTGTCATATGAATTGTTATGGGAAATAAGAATTTCCACTTGTGGTATATAGGATACGCTCCTTCACAATTATATCTACATGAATTCAGCTTTTATGCTTATTATGGGTCATCATTGCCGGTTAGGAATTGGTGATATCAATATCTATTAGGTGTGTAACTGGTTGACACCATATTATACATTGTTTGAAGAAGGAGTTTTTCCATATACATGTTTGTTTACTTCAGTGACTTGGTCACTTTTTAATGTTATGGAAAAACATTATTGTTTTCCAAATCTTGCCATGATTACTTGAAAGTTAAATGTTATTTCCACTGGGCACCCCTTTTAGGGATGATGTGCTCACCCATTCCCACTTTCAGTTTCAGAGACAGATCATAGTTGCGTAGCGGATGCTTCAAGGAGTTGAGTCCATTATTTTGGTTAACTTCTTCTATGTTTATTATGTTGTATATTTTATTTGTAAACCAAATGACTATTGTATATGTATCATTTGAGAGAAGTTTTTGTATATATATATTTCAAAGCGGGGCTAGTTTTTGGGTTAAGTCTTGTAGCAGATTTCTTAATTAAATGCTTAAGTATTTGATTTAGATCCATAGTGCCTCTTTATTTAGTTAATCTATTGGATTAGTCAGCTGCTAGCTTAGGGGGCGCTACAGTGTTGGTATCAAATTTCGCTTAATCTGAAGTGGAAATCTATTTTAAAATCTAAATATTTTCATTCATTGATACTACTGCCAATTCTTTTACAAGATATAAACTTAGACAATAATAAAAATGTAATGACCCGTCCCTCCACCGATACTGTCCCCACTTAGCCACTGTGGTTATCCGGTAGTGTGGGGTTTTCAACGGGCATCGCTGCGGTAATCCAGCAGAAACTTCCCGAGAGGTTACCCATCCCTGGATTACTCCCGCTCGAGCACGCTTAACAGCAGAGTTTTCTGCCAACTCTGGAGCCAATTGTGCTGAAAAGGCCTCGGTGTTAGGAAATGACAAATCATTACTTATATTCCATTCGGCCAATCACTGCCGAATATCGGGGTATTACAATACCACCATCTTAAATTGGAGCCGTCCTCGGCTCCAGAATATATTCGCAAGCCCAGATCTCCGACGTTCCCTGCCCCTCATGAGAAGCACCTGGACCAACCCCTTCCATCGTACCTTCCCACCCTCGGTAGGTGACCCGTCGCCGGCTCTGATACCATTTGTAATGACCCGTCCCTCCATCGATATTGTCCCCACTTAGCCACTGCGGTTATCCGGCAGTGTGGGGTTTTCAACGGGCATCGCTGCGGTAATCCAGCAGAAACTTCCCGAGAGGTCACCCATCCTTGGATTACTCCCGCTCGAGCACGCTAAACTACAGAGTTCTCTGCCAACTCTAGAGCCAATTGTGCTGAAAAGGCCTCGGTGTTAGGAAAGGACAAATCATTACTTATATTCCATTCGGCCAACCACTGCCGAATATCGGGGTATTACAAAAAAGTACTAAACAACTTCAATAAAAATTAAGTACAAGCTTTGGCCTCCTGTTTATCTTCATTTGACGTATCTTTCATTCAACGCGCTCTTTGACAGTTTCGCCTTTGTTTTTGAATTTTTTGTTATTAACTTTCAAAACTGGATCTCTTCTTTGCCTTTTAGCGGAACATTTTCTTGGAGCAATTTCAAAAACTTGCACTTCTCTTTTACAATTTTTAATCTTTTTAAAACTCCCACATATCTTAGAAACAACAGCTTCAAGTTTTGCATCGCAAAAAAATGTAATCGCCTTTTCAGCCATTTCACCAACAATAAACTAAAAAATTGAAGTAGATTCAGAAGAGAAAATTCAAGAGAAGTGAATTTTGGTGTGATTGAATTGTTTGAAGATGATGGTAATTTATAGAGGTAAAAAGTGAATTTTGAATTTTCAAAAAAGTACCCGTTGGCGTTTTTGCTTCAAACGCCAGCGTGCGAGAAATGAACGCCGCGTTTATGTCTCAAACGCTCGCGATTGTAGTACCAACGCCGAGTTTGAGCTACACACGCGAGCGTGTGTCGCTAGTCCTGGCGCTTGATGATCAACCACCCATTTATGTTTCCATAGTGGAGAAACCTGTTTGGCCATCCACCTGGCTCAACAAAAATTTTCATTTGAACATTACCATAGGAATTACCCTAAGTCCCAACATGAGTATCAACTGATTAATTTCGAAAAATCCGGTATTTTCTTTAGCAAAAATACCCATCAGTTGGTCATTAATAGTGTCACTAACATTCTAGGTGTTAAGGAAATATCTATCACTGACAAATACCTAAGATCCCCACTTTTCACCCATGTTTCTAAAACTCAGTCTTTCATTGGTCTTGCCGAGAGAGTCGAAAAGAAGCTCCAAAGTTACAATAGTACCTCTCTTTCAACTGCTGGTAAAGTGGTAATGATTTTAGCCTCTACTTCCACCGTTCCGATCTACCAAATGAATAGCTTTAAAATCCCAGTAGCCATCATTGACAAGATTAACAAGCTCCAAAGAGATTTCTTTTGGGTAAAAGATAAAGAGGGAAGCAAAGGTGTTTATCTTAAAGGTTGGACTGATATGTGCATACCGAAGAGCTTAATGGGTTTAGGTTTTCTCAACTTAAAGCTCTTTAATTCTGCAATGTTGCCTAAGGTAAGATGGAGACTGTTGAATGAGCCAAAAGCGTTATGTTCTCAAGTGTTTAAGCACAAGTACTTTATAGAAAACAATTTCCTCCACCAAAGTTATAACTGCCCTGAATCTGCTTCATGGGTTTGGAAAAACATTTTAAAAGAGGCACACCTTGTAAGAGATAACATAGTTTGGAAAGTGGGAAATGGGAACAACATAAGAATTTGGGAGGATGCCTGGTGTCCTCAAGGCATTATTTTATCCTCCAATTGGGAACAACAACTACCAGTGGTGTGGTTGAGTGAGTTAATGGAAGATTATCAACATTCAAAAATCTGGAATGAAAGGAAGTTGCAGTTATACTTCGAGGAACAAAGCATTTCAAATATCAAAGCAATAAAAATAAGGGGCGAAGAAGAGGATCGGATGGTATGGAAGTTGGAACCCAAAGGACAATTCACCACCAAGTCTCTACAGTCAACTGATAAGAAGGGATAACATGACCAATTATCAGACCAAGAAAATGTGGCAGAACCTCTGGAGTATGAAAGTGGCACAAAGGATCAAAACTTTCATCTGGAAGTGCGTGCAGTCTATTCTCCCTTTAAATGAGAGAATCAGACATAAAATTCTAGCAGTAAACAAAAATTGCCCCAACTGTGGGAAGTAGGAAGAAACTCTTACTCATCTTTTTATGCATTGTGAATTTGCTTTCTCTGTTTATAATTGTCTTCAAATCGATACTACTCTCATGCATTCTGATAATTTAGATTTTCACATGTGGTTCTCAACCTGGAATAGAAGCAACAACCGTGAATATGATGATTGGCCTGAGATTCTTGCTACTGTATTATGGGGAATTTAGAAAGCCAGATGCGATTGGGTTTTTCAAAAGAAAAAGTTACATACAAGTAGAACTGTTGATTTGATTATAACCATGATTAACAGCAATAAGAATACTAAGTATAACTTCGACAATACTCATGACATTGTCATTAGCTCCTCTAGGATCTCTAATAAGCCAAATATGTTCACCACAAGAATAAATATTGCTATAATTAACTCTAGTAACACCAATTTTGCTGTTGTAGCTTTAATCAACTCTGATCATACAAGGGATTTTCTTGGTGGAGGGACCTTCTCAGCAACATCAATAGAAGGAGAAGGTATCGAGGAGCAGGCGGATTATACTACTATCCAGTGGCTTCTTCAGCTGAATTATCCTAATGTGCAGATCGAAAGTGACAATGGGAAAGTTTTGGAAGTAATTTCACGCCAGATATCTTGCTACAAAAGAGATATAATTAAACTGCATGGAGGAAACTCGAAAAACTTCATTTTATGTATCAATAGTATCTGCACCATGAGTTAAATTCCGAATCAGGAAAACTCCTTAGCTCGCATGCTCGCGGCAAAATGTCTTCATCTTTCTTGTTACTGTCTATGGGACTACTAGGCCCTGAGCTCCTTTTTTCCAACTTATGAAACAAGGGAGGGAGATAACATTTTGGCCATGTAACTCAGGGATGATCCCTGTTTCATCTATTAAAAAAAAAAGACCAGAGAGTAATGGTATCTTACGGCTGTGCATTTCATGACATTGGCATTTGCATAGAACAGGAAATTTAGATTTGGAGTGGGTTTATAAGAAAGGACCAGCAAAACGCTAGAACCATTTTCACCCATATCCAACTGAGCTCTCTTTTTGATATTCCTACTTTACTTACCACAAAGGGTACCTTCAAGAGAGTGACGGAAGGAATCTCAACCATTTACAATTCAATCGCCTGTAAAAATGTTAAAGATACTTTCAGCACTGGAAACTGGGAATTCTTACAAAAGGGTTTACACTAAAACAAGAATCAGTTATAACAAAAAAATGCACAGATTCGTTGCAGGTATAATAAGATGAAATGTTTGATGAAATTGATTGATCACAGATATGCCAGCTGAATATATATATGCGCCACGGACTGCACTTTTAGGTGTCCAAACCAAAGTGAACCTTATAACTGGACAAGATTACCAAAGACCAAGAAGGTTGTTGAAAACCTACTCACCAAGTATTAAGGCACAAAATTTGTGCTTGTTCTTGACATTAGAACTCAGTATAGTGTAGGGTTATTATCAGAAACTTAGCTAGTCAATGAACATTGATTTAGCCTGGGGTGGATCCATCAGGATACATTTACTTGTGGATTTATGCATTGAACGATTTAAATAAATAAAAATCGTGTTTCAGTTGTGAATCATGATTTTGCAAGTAAGGAATGCAAAATCATGATTATGCATTGAACCGCCAATGGAATGGTTTGGTAATTAGTGGAGAACATACAAAAAAGATCAAGAACAAAATCCGAGAAGGAACAAAATCAGCATTGTCGATTGACTGGGCTATCTCTAGCTGACTATAGCAAACCATTAAATCAAAATTGTTCTCTGGAACTTTAGCTAGGGAAAAATGAAGAGCACAACATGTGTTTTGAACCATAGGTTTTAGGTCGATAATTGCCAGCTGAGACGCTCAGCTACATGTATGTTACCTCCATTGTCCCTGGTTCTTGTGCCAGTGTATGCATACTATGTATGATTAAGGTATATGAGCAAAGGTAACAAATAGGTAAATGTATCGATTTAGCTGATTCAACTTGCAGAACATCCAACATAAAATTGCTAAGAACTAACATATCATATTGCACTTGTAATACTTTTCTTTACAGTAAAGTAAAAATCAGATAGTAAAATAGCAAAAAAAGGTTCTTGCAACTCACATACCAACGTATGGCGGAAAACATTAACATCATCCAGTTTCTTACAGCTATCTGTTTAAATTTTCGAAGTCAAGATTCTTACAACTATCATACAGTTTAAATGGTTTATTGCTCCTCATAAGAGGACCTCTTGTGGTGAGTAAAAGTAATTCCTGTCAATCAGAAATAGTGTCCCCTAAGCAAGAAGAAGAAGTAACTACAATTTGTTCTAATTCACTGCATCACTGCTTTGGAAATGGGTCTAAACTTGCGTCAGCACCGACCGTGGCAGTGTTTACTAGTAATAACTATCTAGCAGCCAACATACACAGTCTAATGCCGGACTAATGAAAAGTTGCTAACAATCATCATTTCTAGAATCAAAGTACAGTAGAACCTCTATACAAGAATATCCTAGGGACCACAAGAAATTATTCTTATATGGAGGTTATTCTTATATAGAGGTCTACCTTGAAACGATCAATAAAAATTTGTTATATATGTATCTAAGAGAAAACATAATTACGCACAACAATCATCACAATGTACCTAGGCAATACAAATATTAGTTAAATTTTGTTTAGTTTCACATTATGATACACAAGTTAAATATAGGAAGTTGGCTATGCAACACAATGTACCTAGACAATACCTAGGAAAACATAAATTTTGTTTAGTATCACATGTGAAATTTGTTTAGTTTCACATGTATTAGTCAAATATATGAAGTTTCCTATGTAACACAATCCACACAAAATTCAACAATGATATGGAAAATTGACAAATAAAATCATATGAGCAAAGATATTTGAATGAGTCATACAAAAAAAAAAACATCACACAAGTAAAAGGATTTTTTAAAATTGGTTAAAAGAATCTTTTCGTCTTAAACTTTGATGTACCATATGACCTATATTGTCTATATAATATTGGCGAGAGGGGAAAATACCAATCCTTCAGTTTGCTTTGTTTTTGTTTCAGTGAGGCGTTAGCTTAATTGAGAAGAACGGAGAAGAGGAATAATATTTCTCATGGATACGATCTCAGTTGTTCTTTATTCTGAAGATACGAAAGAGAGAAATTTGGAGCCGAGAAAAAAAGAAGAGAGAGATATTCAAAAGATGCGAAAGAAAGAGAGAAAAGGTTAGAAAACAAAAACTAAAATGGGGACGGCGGGATACAAACTCGGATTCATTATGTCGGTGTTTTACAGATCCAACCTTTGTACATTTTCTTTTTTTTACGTAACTATAGGAAGAAAAACAAAAATCCGGAGGGGCATTTCTGTCACACGAAAAAGCTTCACCAAAATCAGGCTTCACCGAACAAAGGGGTCTTTTCTTTGTATTAGTAAGATTGCGAATTATTCTTATATAGAGGTAAGTTCCTTAAGACGGGATCGAAAAATTATGACTTATCCCAATATGAAGTTTATTCTTAAATATAACTGACTCAAATTGGGACTGAAAATTTTATTCATATATGGAGTTTATTCCTATATGGAGGTTCTACTGTACCACTTTAAAGGATGTAATTCCAGTCATACATAGAACCATTCAAAAACTTGCAATGATGCGATTCTTAAAAAACTTGAGAACTAGGTTGTAATGCATGCATTGAAACAGAAAGAGAGAGCAAATTGATGAAGTGGTCAAAAATAAAATACCGTCACAAGATAAGCACCTGCACCTGAGTAGCTAGAGTCCCCATTGTCTGACCACCCTAATAATAACATTTGGCATGTGCTCGGGAAACAGAATTCGTTGGTGTTATGCTTGACATTTGTTGATGGAGGTTGGAATGCAAGCATCAGTTTCATCCAGGATACTCTTGGAGACCATTTGATATCTCCAAGGTGATATATACACCACCTGCACCAGCGCCACCACAACCTACACTAGACATACACCAAAATTTCATGATCAGGAGATACTGCTGTAATTGAAATCCCATTAATCATCATCAAAAATTATGGTTAAGAAAACTAATCAAATTAAACGAAACCTTAGTAATATTTTAGGGATACTCAATACAATTTGGATAAACCCTAGTAGTAATTTGAGGAAATCAGGAACATTGTAAGAAACCATAATTCTAAATCAGTCAAACAAATTCCATAAAAACAAACTTAATTTCACCATACCTGCCCTTGTAAATCAACAACATCTGCCAATCTTCCATTGAAGCTCTCTTTTCTTTCTCTTTTCCGTCTTCTACATGACTCTTTCCCTTGTTTCAAATCTGAGTGAGAGAAATTTTAAGAAACCCACTCCTAATTTCAGAATTGTTATCAGGATTTCAAAGTTTCACTTATCCCTTGCCTGGGAGGAGGAGAGCTAAAACAGACGGATGAAAGGTTTCAAAAGTTGGTGTGTTTTTATTTAGCTGGCAAAGGGTTAGTCCCACATCCTATAGATTACGTATCAGCCTTTGGTTTATATTCCACAAGACCAGGTTCACTATCATTGAGTCTAGCGCGTAGGATCCATACGATCTGTAGTATGTAGTTCAACTGCGTAGCTCTCCCTCTCCGGAGGTGCCGAGCAAGTTCTCATGGTGCGGTTGCGGGTAGTTGATGTTGTCTCTGGCGCCTGCACAGTTTTTTTTTTGTTTTTTTTGGGTTTTTAGGCTAAGACCTGACCCATAATATGAGGCCCTTAATTAAAAGATGTTTAAATCTAGGCCC